>CM057845.1:178580267-178592807 GCA_030068395.1 Apalone spinifera | reverse complement strand
GGGAGAGGGAGCTATGTCAACACAACTGAAATTTGTAGAACTGAATTTTTTTTTAAGTTTTATGGTGCTTTATTATTTTTTGTACTTTTACACCCAAAAATGTTATCGCCTGCTCGGCTACGATTAAGTTGTTTAAACAAATGTGTTGCAATGGTAGAAAAATTTGTGTCTGAAAACTGTAGGTACTGAGGGTACTTATAATTTATTTTTTTTTAAAAGGGATACTTTATAAAAAAAAAAATTGAGAATCTGCTCTATAGTTAAAATGTTGTGGTGCCTTGATCTGCTTCTGGTGGGTGCATTTTTATAAGAATGATCTGCACTATCATTCATCTTAAACATGTATAATCAAGGAGGGTTTTAACACATTCTTAAGGGTCTCTTTTCTGATATACTGAATGTACCTCAGTCTTTGAATGGGTTTATAAATGAGAAGACACTGTTTAAGAACATAAGAATGTAAAAACATAAGAGGCCATACTGGGTCAGACCAAAGGTCCATCTAGCCCAGCATCCTGTCAGCTGACAGCGGCCAATACCAGATGCCCTGAAGGGAGGGAACACAACAGGTAATCCTCCCATGATCCCTCCTCATGTCACCAATTTCCAGACAAACAGAAGCTAGGGACACCATTCCTACCCATCCTGGTTAATAAACATTGATGAACCTAACCTTCATGAAGCTGTCTAGCTCTTTTTTGAACCCTGTTAAAGTCCTAGCCTTCACCGCATCCTCTGGCAAGGAGTTCCGCAAGTTGACTGTGCACTGAGTGAAGAAAAACTTCCTTTTGTTTGCTTTTTAAACCTGCAGCCTATTAATTTCATTGAGTGACCCCTAGTTCTTATATTGTAGGAATAAGTAAATAACTTTTCCTTATTCACTTTTTCCACACCAGTAATGATTTGAGACCTCTATCCCAGTGTTTCCCAATTTTATTTGGCCACAGAACCCCTAGAGTTGCCTTTAAAAAAAAAAGGGGGGGCCCCTGCCGTGTTTCGTTGAGCAAAAAAAAAAAAAAAACCTTTGCCATGGTTGTGTCTCTTTAACAGGGGCAGGAGAGTGCCGGCTCTTTGCAGAACCCTTCCTTTTGCTTCGCAGATCCCCAGGGTTTCCCGGAGCCCCAATTGGGAAACACTGCTCTATCCTATGCCCCCCTTAGTCTCCTCTCTTCTAAGCTGAAAAGTCCAAGTCTTTTTAATCTCTCTTCATAGGGGACCCGTTCCAAACCCCTATTCATTTTTGTTGTCCTCTTCTGAACCTTTTCCAATGCTAATATATCTTTTTTGAGATGAGGCAACCACATCAATATTCAGTATTCAAGATGTGGGCATACCATGGTTTTATATAGAGGCAATAAGATATTCTCTGTCTTATTCTCTATCCCTTCTTAAATGACTCCTAACATTCTATTGCTTTTTTGACTGCTGCTGCACACTGAGTTGATGTTTTCAGAGAACTATCCACAATGACTCCAAGAACTTTCTTGAGTCGTAGCTAAATTAGTCCCTATCATATTGTATGTATAGTTGGGATTTTTTTTTCCAGTGTGCATCACTTTACATATGTCAACATTAAATTTCATTTGCCATTTTGTTGCCCAATCATTTAGTTTCGTCAGATCTTTTTGAAACTCTTCACAATCTGCTTTTGATCTTAAATATCTTGATCAGTTTGGTATTATCTGCAAATTTTGCCACCTCACTGTTTACCCCTTTCTCTAGATCATTTATAAATAGGTTGAATAGGATGGGTTCCAGGACAGACCCTTGGGGGACCCCACTAGTTACCTCTCTCCACTCGGAAAACTTACCATTTATTCCTACACTTTGTTTCCTGTCTTTTAACCAGTTATCATTCCATGAAAGGACCTTCCCTTTTATCCCATGACAACTTACTTTACTTAAGAGCCTTTGGTGAGGGACCTTGTCAAAGGCTTTCTGGAAATCTAAGTATACTATATCCACTAGATCCTCCTTGTCCACATGTTTGCTGACGCCCTCAAAAAAACTCTAGGAGATTAGTAGGGCATCATTTATTTTTACAAAAAACATGTTGACTTCCCCCAACAAATTATGTTCATCTATACGTTGGACAATTTTATTCTTTTACTATAGTTGCCCGGTACTAATGTTACACTTACCAGTTTGTAATTGCCAGGATCACCTCTAGAGCCCTTTTTAAATATTAGTGTCATGTTACCTAACTTCCAATCATTAGGTGCGGAAGCTGATTTAAAGGATAAGTTACAAACCACAGTTACTAGTTCTACAATTTCACATGTGAGTTTTCAGAACTCTTGCGTGAATGCATCTTGTCCCAGTGACTTTTTACTGTTAAGTTTATGAGTTGGTTCCAAAACTTCCTCTGACACCTCAATCTGGGATAATTCCTCAGATTTGTCACCTAAAAAGAATGGCTCAGGTTTGGGGCTCTCCCCAATATCTTCTGCCGTGGAGACTGAAGCAGAGAATTGATTTAGCTTCTCTGCAATGACTTTATTATCTTTAAAAGCTTCAGGGGGTAGCTGAGTTAGCCTGTATAGGATAAACTTAAAGTGCTACTATACTATTTGTTGTTTTTTAAGTTTTTATTATCTTTGAGTGCTCCATTAGCATCTTAATTGTCCAGTGGCCCCACTGGTTGTTTAGCCGGCTTCTTGCTTCTGATTACTTAAAAAACATTTTGCTATTACTTTTTGAGTTTTTGACTATCTTCTTCAAACTCCTTTTTGGCTTTTCTTATTATATTTTTACACTTAATTTGGCAAAGTTTATGCTCCTTTATATTTTCCTCACTATGATTTGATTTCCACTCTTTAAAAAGATTTCTTTTTATCTGTCACTGCTTCTTTTACTTGGTTGTTAGCCACGGTGGCACTTTTTTGGTTCTCTTACTGTGGTTTTTTAATTTGGGGTATGCATTTAAGTTGGACCTCTATTATGGTGTCTTTGAAAAGACATGTTTACATTTTGATATGTTGAAAATGTTTTCTAGTGAATTGGAGAAAATATAAGTTCAGCCAAAACTTACAATAGATCTATGAATAACTCTACTCAGACCATTTTATGCATGTTTTAATTCTCCACACCTTTGGCCTATAGAAACATCAAAGCTTTGTGTGGCTTAAATTCTCTACAGGATAATGACACAATGTCATGGCATGATTGCAGCATTGTTATTCAATTTATTTCGGTTAAACTTGAAATATTTTGATTGAAATTAGTGTTAGGTGCATGGCTAAATTCTATATAATAAATGATGGAAAGCATGTACCCAAAATAGTATTTGAGTATTTAAGGTGGCCTTTAATATTAGCTTTTCTGATTACTTATTAACACTGTATAAATGTTAGAACATTAGAATGGCCATACGGGGTCAGACCAAAGGTCTAGCCCCGTATCCTGTGTGAATGGCCAATGCCAGGTGCTCCAGAGGTAATGAACAGAACAGGGAATCAAGTGATCCGTCCCCTGTTGCCCATGCCCAACTTCTGACAGACTAGGGATACCATTTCTGCCCATCCTGACTAGGATGATCCTATCCATCATTAATTTATCTTGCTCTTTTATGAACCCTGTTATAGCCTTGGCCTTCGCATCATCCATGGGTTGACTGTGCACTGCATGAAGAAATAAATACTTCCTTTGGTTTGTTTTAAATCTGCTACCAATTAATTTCATTTGGTGACACCCCCCCCCCCAGTTCTTGTGTTATGGGAACAAGTACATAACTTTTCGTTATTTACTTTCTCCAGAGTAGTCCTTCTTTTACAGATCTCTGTCACATACCCCTTACTCTTCTCTTTTCTAAGCAGAAAAGTCCCAGTCTCTCCTCATATGGCAGCTGTTCCATGTATCCCTAATCATTTTGTTGCCCTTTTCTGGACTTTTTCCAACAGGAAGATAAGCATGTAAAACATTAATAAAAATATTAAAACAGTATGTCTGTTACATGGTTAACCATGGGGCACCTGGCCCAGCGAAGCTGCCGGGGTGGCCAGGGCTGCTATTAACAGTAACCGAGAAGCATCAGCTTATCAGTTAACCAGTTAAACTCTTACATCCCTATGCCAGGATAGCTTTGTTTGAGATGAGGTGACCACATCTGCACTTGGTATTCAAGATGTAGGCGTCCCTTGGACTTACATAGAGGCAAAAAGATAATTATCTGTCTTATTCTCAGTCACTCTTTAAATGATTCCCAACATTCTGTTGGCTTTTTTGACTGCTGCTGCACATTGAGTGGATGTATTCAGAGAACTATGCAAAATGACTACAAGATCTCTGAGTGGTAATAACTAATTTAGTCTCCATCATTTTGTATGTATCGGCAGGATCATGTTTTCCAATATGCGTTTATCAACATTAAAATTTATCTACCATGTGGTTGCCCAGTCACCTGGTTTTGAGAGATCCTTTTGCAGCTTGTCAGTCTGCTTCGGATTTAATTGTCTTCAGAAGGTTAATATCTACAAATTTTGCCACCTTAGGCTACGTCTACACTGCTGAGCTATTTCAGGAGACCAGAAGTATCCCAAAATAGCTATTCCACATCTTTTGAGCACACCTGTTTCAGAATAGAACAGGCTCGCTATTTCAGTGTCCCTGTAAACCTCATTCCATGAGGAGTAAGAGATGTTTTGCAATAGGAATTTTATTTTGAAATAAGTGCTGTGTTGTAGACAGTGTCAAATTTTAAAATAAACCATTTTGAAATTGACTCGAAATAAGCTACCCAATTTGCATAGCTCAAATTGGGTAGTATATTTCAAGCTATGGGTGCAGTGTAGATGCACCTTCAGTGTTTACCTCTTCCTTCAGATCATTTATGAATATGTTGAATAGGATTGATCCCAGTACAGACCCCTCTTTCCATTCTGAAAACTGACCATTTATTCCCAACCTTTGTTTCTCATCTTGTAACCAGTTATCAATCCATGAGAAGACCTTCCCTCTTCTCATGACAGCTTACTTTGCTTAGAGCTTTTGGTCAAAGACTTTATGGAAATCTAAGTACACTAGTATCTAGTGAATCCCCTTTTGTCCACATGCTTATTGCCCCCCTCAAAAACTCCACTAGACTAGTGAGATATGATGAAACCATGTTGACTTCCCCAAACAAATTATGTGTTTAACAATTCTGTTCTTTACTGTAATTTCAACCAATTTACCTGGTACTGAAGTTAGACTTACTGGTCTATAATTACCAGGATCACCTCTGTCTGCAGCCCCTCACCCAGCTGCCCAAAAATCTTGTTTGTTTAATGATTTTTTTTTTCAGAGATTTATATCTAGAGTGAACCAAAGCTTGCTTTGTGTGTGATAGACTTTTCTCCTGTGATAGAAATGGCTGTTGCATTGTTGGTTATTGAGGTGTGTGTGGTCATAAAACTATTACCTTGTGAGTGGTAGAATTGTGCCAATAAGATAAATGTTCATGTGTAGCATTTCATCTTTTCAAAGGTAGTTAAGATGGCTTTTTTGCACTTTTAATTCATTACCTAAGTAAAAACCCTAAGTTTCTTGCTTGTGTGGGCTTTTTTAAGTTTTGTGTTTAAGAATGTGTAGAGTGATCTGATTTGTGACATGTTTATTTTTTTATATATATATATAATATAAAAAATCACTTAATTATTTTATATTGAGTCCACGACTTTCTATGTATCGTGTACAGATACCTTTATTACTAGAGGACTTTGTATTTTCTCCAAGAACAGAATATAAATTGTTTAAATTTTGTTTGTTTGAAACAAAGGGATGAGGTTTACATAACATTACCTGTGTGTTACATTTGGTCTGTATTAACTATAGTACTACATGACTTCAAAAGATACAGGCAGAGGAAACAGTTTTGTAGTACAGGCAGCATGTTTTCCTATATTTTCTTATTTCGCAAATAAACAAAGACCCTGATTCTGACTGGGGCTTCTTGGTGCTGTTGCAGTAGCCATTGTAATTTTAAAATTAATAAAATAACAGAAATTATCTTAAAAGTACTTAATGTCCTTTCATTCTTAATTTCACCCCTCATTCATATTTCCATTACTCACTCTGTTGATTCATCTATCTTCAGTTAAGATACCAAGGTTTCTAGACTATTTTAAGTATGTTTTATGGTTATCCATATATTGCAAAAGCTATGTCTAACTGTAAATAGCTGACAGCTCTTATTTTATAAACCAGAGGGCGGGGAAGTCTGAATTTTAGGATGACAGTGCAACATAGTTATGCTGGGTTAAAATATCCCATATTTTAATATCCCATAAAATATCAGAATGCCTTCATAATAATCTTTAATTCTAAAATAAATCCCAATTTGTGACTATTCAGTGAGAATACAGAAATGTTGAGGCATTTAAAAAATTCCAAAAAACTAAGTGAGGACATCAGAAAAGAGTCAGTAAACTTTTCATACAATATCTGCACCAATTGAAGATCGAAGTGATAATTTATTGGAAGCCACAACTTTTGCTTCGATTTTGTAATTGAAAACAGACCCGCTAAATTTTATTTTTAATAGCTTCTGATTAATTCTGTCTTGCTGTTTTAGAGGGAGTTCTGGAAAGACTACACAAATGGACTCCATGGAGAAAGTAACACAGGACATAATTGGTATTCATTTTACCTTGCATTTCCATTAATCATTGGCCTTTTTGTTATCCTCATTATCATATTTCTCACATGGAGGTGTCTGTTTAAAAAGAAAATCCGTAGACAGTCTGTGTACATGCATGGGGGAGCCCGCGAAGCCGTTGGTGATAGTGCTGTTGCTGATGCTAGAAGTCCTCTTCCCCAGCCGCTCAGCATTGTTCATTCCCCACAGGAAGAAATGTATGAAGGCAGTGGGCTGTCTCCAGGATATTTGGGGTCTCCTGATGGACGTTCAGACACAATATCAGCCAGGCTATCAAATGGTGACCCTCCTCCTTCATATGAAGAAGCCACTGCTGAAACCAGCATAAGAAATGAAACGGAACACCATTTAGATCCACCCCCACAGTATGAAGACATTATAAATTCCAACTCAACTAGGGCCATTGTAATGCCTCCTGTTACCAGTATTAAGTAAAGCAGGAAGAATAGCAGCAACTTTTAAAAATTACTAATAAGAGAACTTTGTAGCACTTTAATGCAGCTTACTACCATGTGTATAATTTAATGGACTCATACTGTATATTATTTCCCTGTTCCCTCTGTGTGCATGTTCCCATGTCAATTTTAAAGGTGGGGAATCCATTCTGAGAGCATGGAGCAGATGATAATGCAATTGTCTGTGCATACCTCTCAAATGTCCCTCCATTTTGAGGGTTGCAATTTATTTTAGTCTGAATATTGCCTGCGTTCCACACCAATCTGATGTTACCTCCCTTTTAGTGTGGAAAATTATTTACATTAGAATCAAACACTGGTGATAGAACGTTATTTAAACCAAAGAGTCATGGCCTACATAATTTTAAGTTTCTTATGTGAATATTTTTGTCTTTCATTCTGGGTCTTTGTCACACATTTTATCCTACAGTTGGGCCTTGGAAGACAGAGAAAAGTATATGTGTGAACAATATAGCATATTCACTTAACTTAAATAGGATATTTATGGGGTTGCAGTAAGTGAGACTAAAAGTTTGGAACACATCAGCTGTACTTATGCAGAAGGCAGTATAAGACACTGCTCCTTGCTGTAGCCAGCCTATTGCAGGGAAGGAGTTCTGGGGCTTGCCCAGATGTGGCCACCCCTTCCTCCCTAAATGCACCCCATGCAAGGAAGCGGCTAGGGGTAATTTTCTTCCTTCCCACTCCTGGAAGCTATTTTTCCTGGCCCTTCCAGTCAGCTTCTGGGCCAATGTCCCCCCACCAAACTCCTGCTCTGTTCCTGGCCCCTCCAACCAGCTTCTGGACAGAGGGGGGGGAAGGGAGGGGAGGCGGGCAGGCAGCCAAACTCCTGCTCTGCTCCTGCCTTTCCCCTCCCTCCAAGCTGCAGGACTGGCTCTGTTCCTGGTCCCTTGACCTGAATCCTGCTTTGCTCCTGCCCAGCCCCTCCACCCTTCAGGCTGCTGGCCCTTTGCCCATAGGACTGATTCTGCTCCCAACCCTGTAGCTGGGCTCTGAGCCACCACCCACGAGACCAGCTCTGCTCGTGGTGGCTGGCAGTCACCACTCCCAAATGATCCCTCTTTCTAGGCACTCAGGCTTTTTGGTCCAACAACGTCAGTGTGTCTCAGACCAGGCAGGTGCATCCTGGAGACTGACAGCTCTAGAAATTAATCTTTGCGCTGCAGTAGAGTTAAAGCACTCCCTCTGGCTACACAGTACCAAGCCTATGTGCCTCATCACTGACATACCAAAATCACTTAGAGGGGGGGTGGCCATAGTTTACTATTCATGCCAACACAAATGGTGGTCTCTTCTGAGCCTGCCAACAGGCTGCCAATTGCAATGGTGTCTTTTTTTGTTTTTAATTATTACTGTTACTTATGTGGATTTCTTTCACCTAGGAAATGCATGTTGATCAGTCATTTCACACACAGGCCATTACATGGTTGTCAAATAACTTCTGGTCATGTCCAATCTGCCCTGAATTCGTGCCAATGACTGAAAGTTGTAATGCTCAATATTCCACTACCAGTCTCTTGAACCAACTCAACCCCTGTTTTAACGAATTGTGTTCCTGGATTAAAATGTGTTGCTACAGTGTGCAGATATTACTTGCAATAAAGAAATAATGCTTGTTTTTTTTAAATAAAAAGATCAAATGTTCACGCTAATCCATTATAACTTGCGGAACTATGCTGTTCTTCGAAGACTTTACACAAGCACAATTTTAAATTCACTGGCCAAAAGTCTGCAAACTTGGTTTACATGGCTAAACAAAAGCCTTTGCTTAAAGCCCTTATTAAAAATAGTCTTTCCTCTACTAAGACAGTAAGTGCTCTTTCTCATATGCTGGAATGATTCCAAATTACAAAAAATATTTTTTTAGCTTTAAAAGTTTTAAGGGTTCTATTAAATGTAACAAGTTAAAGAACTTACATTTTATGCTTGGCCTTTCTGATCTGATTAAATGACATTTTGTCTTGTGGTTTATATAAAGCTTTATTTTTTCAAAATATAGCTTCTACATTTTCTTCTATTGTAATTGCATTGACCCGCAATAAATGTGACAGTAAGATTTACAGCCTTACCTCTCTGAATGTTTTACTAGTAAGAACATGCATTACTGTCTTGATTGACTACCAGAAAATTCAGGGTGTTGCACTCCCTTGCTTTGAATGTAACATTGAGAGATGAATCTTGTAGGGAACTAAAATTGTTTACTAATGACCACCATGGAGATGGGTGACTTTTTTAAAATAAATTATGGAAATCAGATTACTTAGATTGTTTAATTTTGGACACCTGTGGGGAGGTAGTTCCATCTTCACTGTGTGTAAATAGCCTATTTGATTGCAGTATTAAATCTTTTTTAAGATCTGGTTTACATTAAATTATGGTATTTAAATATTTTGCTTGTTTATAGAAATTTTTTTAATGTTTGGGTTTTGGCATGCTAAATAAAGCTATTGAAATTTTCCGATGTCTCTGTCAGTTCTATGAGTTATAGAAATCATGTTATTTTTATTCTAACAGAGGTGTTGTATTAACTTCTGCTATCATCTTGATGGAAAATATTTTCTCAAGTTATAAGCTGATTAATTTTAAAACAGAAGTAGTACTACCACCAAGTTGTAGCTTTAAAATTAATTTAAATGTATATGTGAGAAATGAAAATATATAGTATCTTATAGCATTGGCCAGCTGGAGGACAATATTCAGAGAGAATGGAGACCTTTTTTTGGTGGCATATTTAAGGGGACAAAGCATTACAGAGAACTTAAGCATTAATTCCACCACAGTCTGTTCAGCTACACTGCTTTTGTGTAACTTAGAAGAAAGAGTCTTGGACCAAAAAACAGTGCAGGTTAGAAGAAAATGGTTGCCATGCCTACCCTGCTGAGGCAGAATTTTGTATTGGTAGCAGGCAATAGATCCAGTACAATGAAAGTCCTGCAGCTGTACAGAATGCCCTTACTGTATTCCCTAGAAACCAAAGGAATCTTATTTCTAAAAAAGAAAACAATGTCTTATAATGGATGTATGAGATCTGTTCTGCTGTTGCTAAAGAGAGACTATCTTATCTCCCAGATATTTCACACTATCTAGGAAACTACCTGGAGCCCAGAGCAGACCTCAAAACTTGGTAAAACTACATCAACCCACATTACAGACTTGAAGCATATGGAATTGACGTGCAAACCAGTAGATCATGAATCTACAAAGAATGTGAGAGTGATTCTCTGAATTTGGGTCAATTGCTAACTTTAACGCATTCTTCCCTATGAACACTATTTGGCACAGCTCAAGCAATGGCTTTAGAACAGTAGAAGGATGGAAAATATTTGGATATGATCAAGTTATTGGGCATATGTGTGTCAAAATTCCTGAGTTTTTGGTAACTTAGATTCTAGAAGGGAGAATTCTTTAGTCATGTTTCTGTTCCCATTTCAGAGGAGGAAGTGTTATGTTCTTCAATCCTTTATATATTTAATGCAAGTAATATTGAATTATTCTTGATCCTGTGGACATTCAGTAGGGTTTTGGGGGGAGAGGGCATTTTTGTTTAAATATGTCTGCAATTGAGCAGTTTTATAACTACTTTATACAAATTCACTTCACCTATGTTGCATGCATAGTACTAGTTAAACATTTGGCTATTGTTGTACATTTGACTTACTGGAATTGAGACCCTAACAGAGGGATAGGCAATAATTTTAGATAGGGCCACTTCACTAATTTAACTGGCCCTGTGCCTCCCCAGAAGGGGTAAGGCCAGGACACTTCTGTGCTTCCCTGCCCACGGGCTGATTGGCCTGGGGGTGGGGGAACATGTGAAGTCTTCCCCACCTAGAGAACTGCCAGCTCAACAGCTGCCACTTCCCTCTAGGCACCTGTACACTTGGTGGCAGGAGGAGACTTTGTGTGTTCTCCCCACCCCCAGGTCAGTGAGGGCAGGGGATCATGGGAAATCACTCGCTCCCTGCCCCCACCCTGCAAGAAGCATGTTTCACTTTCACTCTTAAGTACCATGTGCTTGTGGCAGGCGAGGAGGAGCGTGGCAATGCAAATCTGTCACTCACACAGTGTGTGTCTGTCATTCTTGCAAACACACACTGTCCTTCACTCTCCTCTCCTAACGCAACACATACATGGGACGGGGGGTTGTTACTACTTTTACTGCTTGCAAAGTGGGTTATTTTTGGTTTTTGACTGTCCCTGCCCTGAACCACCACCTACACCCAACCTCCTGCCCCAGATGTGAGTCCCCCTGCACCCAAACTCCTTCATAGGGCTTGCACCCTGAAGCCCCTCCCAGACTCCAGTGCCCCACCCTGGGCTAAGCCTGGAGCGCGCGCCCCCCCCCACTCCAAACTCCTTGACTCAAGACCAGAGCCTGAACTACAACCCCCTACCCCAGCCTAGGGATGTTAAATTTAATTTAATTGACTAGTCAATTAGTCATAAGTGGGGAGCCACAGTGGGGTTTGTTCCTGCCTGGGAATTCACCCCACTGCAGCTCTGCCTTTTAAATGGATTAAGAGCCTGTCAACTTTTTAATACATTTAAAAAGCAAAGGCGTGTCCCTTTTAAGCCGGCTCCCTCCAGCACAGGCCTCTGATAGAGGCAGCGGGGGGAGGGGGTAAAAGTAACTAGTTGACTAAGCCCTTGACTATCTGATAAGCAAAAGCTTATTAGATAGTTGACTAGTTGCTTACATCCCTACCCCAGCCTCCTGAAAGTGAGTGAGGAAGGGGGATGGAGTGAGCGGGGTCAGGCCTCAGAGAACGGGTGGAGCAGGGGCAGGGCCTCAAAGGAGGGGCAAGGGTATTTGGGTCTGAGGTAGATCTTACATTGCACTTAAATTGAAACCGTGATCTTGTGGTTAAAAAGGTTGGAGACCACTGCCCTACAGGTGTACTGTGGGCCTATTTCTAGTGCTCTTCCCTGGCCAGAGGCACAAATGATGCTGCTGAGAGAAATGGTTGGTCTGAAGCTAGCCATACCAAGAACTTCCAGCTGTGCCTGTGGGGAAACTTTCTGGAGGGAAGGGTGAAGATCTGGTTCTGATTACATGCCATGGGAATGTTAGTGTTTCAGTGACATCTCAAGTTCTCTCTCTTTTTCCAAAACTTTAAAAATAAATAAACTCAAAAAGGAAAGTGCTCTCACATCCTTAACAAATAACCCGCTCTCATTATATAAAGCCTTACCACTTAGGCTGCATCTACCCTACTAGCCTTTACAGCAGCACAGCTGTACCCCTGCAGCTGCACCACTGTAAGGTCTCCTTTGTAGCTGCTCTATGCCAATGGCAGAGCGCTTACCTGCCAACATAATACACCCCTTCCTTGCCCAGCGAGCAGTAGTAGCAGCAGAGTGTCTCGCACCAGTAGTGCTGTGCACTGGCACTTTTGTCAGTAAAACTTATGGCGGTGGGGGGGGGGGGGG
>CM057845.1:178525861-178567800 GCA_030068395.1 Apalone spinifera | reverse complement strand
TAGTAGCACCATCTAAGTTGTATTTACCTAGTTTATTGATAAGAATATCATGCGTGATACCTGTGTGATGATCACAGTATAAAGTAACTGAAGCCTGACCTGAAACGAGTAACTAACACATGGAGGGAGTGTTCATTTCTTAGATGATGGAATTAGTGAGGTAAACAGATCATTAGACTGAAAACAGAATGTGCAAAATGAGATAAGTGAAAAGGTCAACAGGCACCAGCTAAGATAAGAGGGAGAACATCGGGGGATCATTTAGCAACAACAGGACAAGAAAAATCAGGAACGTAGAGATGAGGTAAAGAGTAGGGTGTAAGGAGAATATACATGAACAGAGCATGCTACAAAAGAATTGGTTCCTCTAACCAAACCAATCTAACAACCTGTACTGCAAAGTACAGTACTGTGTAAATGTATATAAAGGAAGAGGTTTTCTGTGAAACTTCAGATATGTGCCTAATAAAGGAATCTCAGTGATGAAATCTGGAGCTGAACAGAATTCCTTGGATCCCAGAGAACTGGATGAAGCATTCTTCCAGAACTGGGCAAGGTTGTTCTGAATAAGACAAGTGGAAAAGGTGTAGGAGGGAAGTCCAACATATAAATACCTAGTTAGCTGGGCCTCTTTCTAGAACAAAGAAACTATAAAGACTCAGGGTGAAACTGTGACAAATTCTAGCCAGGGAGTTCTGGTGATAGATACCTATGCTGTGGAATGTCCTACCAGATTGTCAAATTACAGGTTCTGTCTTTTTTACTAAGTCCATGTCTGAAAGACAAAATCAAGAGATTCTCTTAGGGTGTGTCTAGACTACAGGATTTTTTTTTTTAAAGAAGTGGCCTTTTTTTGAAAAAACTTCCCCTCCATCTAGACTGCTGCCGCATTCTTTCGAAAGTAAATCGAAAGAATTTTTTGACCACGGAAAACCTCATTTTACGAGGAATAACGCCTTTTTTCAAAAGTGCTCTTTTAAAAAAAGAGCTATGTAATGCAAACTGTGCTTTTTCAAAAGAGAGCATCCAGACTGCCTTGGTGCTCTCTTTCAAAAAAGCAGCTTGCTTCTTCGAAAGTACTGGCTATAGTCTAGACACTCTTTCAAAAGAGGCTTGCAGTCTAGACGTAGCCTTAGAGTACACTTTGGTATCTTGGTGTTTTGTTTTGTTTTTAATTTTCTGTACTAGCTCCTGCATAATGATTGGCATCACCTTGTAAGTACCTAGATAAACAGATTCAGTCAGTGAAATTCAATTCATCCAAACAAGACCCTTGATTCTTGACACAGAGGTGGGACAGATGGTGTAGAATGAGTTTTCTTGCTCTGCTGACGTCAGGACTTTAGGTCTCAGAATTGTTCTCCGCAGAATCTCTCACATTGTCAGTCACTTCTGTCTCTGAAATGGTTGGGCTTTCCTGACCATACATAAAGCTTTCTCCAGTCTCTTAGTCATCCTCCCTTTTCCAATCTTCTCCTTGAAGTGCCATTTTTCCTTTTGTGTTCTATTTGCCACCATTAGACTTAGATTCTGCTCCGGGGGTTTAGTGCAAGCAAGCAGCATGCAAAAAGTAAAACACGGCCTCCAAAGAACACCTACCAACAAGTTCCAGCAAGGAGCCACTTATTCCACAAACAGGATGACTGGTATGGTCCAGAAACAAGCACATGACAAAGACAAACTTTTCAGTTATGGATGTGTATCAAATCTCTGATTCTTAACTCTGGTCTTGGCAGTGGCTTTCTTTTATATAGAGCAAGCAGCCTTGTCTAATGATCAGGCTGGGTTCATGTTTTCTTAAGGTCCCCTTGTTCCCTGTAAGCTACAGCATTCTTTCTGTTAGCCTTTCTGGCATATTTCTGAGGCATAGACTTTTACCCCCTTCATAGAAACAGGGCCCAACTGCACAGGCCCCTGGCTCCGGTGCTGACTTCATAATAGCTGAAGCACACTCTTGCCCAGAGTTCCAACCTTGCAGTTTAACTCCTCAGGACCATAACAAAGGTCCATCTAGCCCTGTAATTTGTCTTCAAACAGTGACCAATGCTAGGTGCCCCAGAGGGAATGAACGTAACAGGTAAAGATCAAGTGATTCATCCCGTTGCCCATTCCCAGCTTCTGACAGGCTAGGGACACCATGCCTGCCCATCCTGGCTCATAGCCATTGATGGACCTATTCGCCATGAATTTATCTAGCTCTTTTTTGAGCCCTGTTAAAGACCTGACCTTTACAACATCTTCTGGCAAGAAGTTCCTCAGGTTAATTGTGCATTGTGTGAAAAAATAACTTTTTTTTGTGTCAAACATGCTACCTATTAATTTCATTTGGTAACCCCTAGTTCTTGTGTTATGGGAGCAAGTAAAGAACTTTTCCTTGTTTACTTTCTCCATATTAGCCATGATTTCATAGACCTCTATCATATCTCCCCTGAGTTTCTTTTCTAAATTGAAAAGTCCCAGTCTTACTAATCTCTACTCATTGGCAACAATTCAATCCTCTAATCATTTTTATTGTCCTTTTCTGATGTTTTTCCAATGCCAAGATATCTTTTTTTGAGATGAGGTAACCACATCTACATGCAGTAATCAAAATATGGGCATACCATGGTTTTATATAGAGGCAATAAGATATTCTCAGTGGTTCCCAAACTTTTCAGCATCACGCCCCCCTTTCTGATTTTTGAAACCCCTCCCACCACCCCCCAAAAAAACTTGTTGAGAAAAAATATATAACTGAGCAGGGCAGCACAAGTTGTTAAACAAAAATAATAAAAAAGAGGAACTGAGCAGGGAAGCAAAACTTGATCGGAGGAGGGGCTGGGTCACCTCGCTTCCCCCTTCTTCCCCCCGGAATTTCTTCACACACCTTTCTTTTTGACTGCTGCAGCACATTGAGTGGGTGTTTTCAGAGAACTATGCACAATGACTCCAAGATTGCTCGAGCGATAACACCTAATTTAGTCCCCATCATTTTATACACATAGTTGCCATTGTTTTCCAATATGTAATGCAAAGTAAATGCATTACTTTGCATTTATCAGTATTAAAATTCATCTGCTATTTTGTTGCCCAGTCACTTAGTTTGGGGAGATCCTTTTGAAGCTTTTCACAGTCTGCTTTAAACTTAACTAGCTTGAGTAGTTTAAGATCTGCAAATTTTGCCACCTCAGTGTTTATCCATTACTCTAGATCACTTATTAATATGTTGAATAGGATTGGTCACAGTATGGACCCCTGCAGAATACCACTAGCTATGTCTCTCCATTCTGAAAACTGACCATTTATTCCTACCTTTTCTCTCCTATTTTTTAACCAGTTAGCAATCCATGAGAGGACTTCCTTCTTATCCTATGACAGCTTAGTGTAAAGTAAAACAAATGGAGACAGGTAGGCTTTGCAAAGGTTTCTAGACCTAGTTATTTACTTAGACTGCACACAAGAGATACAGATTCAGCATCATAAACAAATAAATCAATAACAGCTATATACATTTCCCTGCCTCAGTTTCCTCACCTCTCTAGAGCATTCTTTTGGGTTTTGTTCAGGATCCTTTTAGAGTGCCCAGGATCCATTTCCTGCAGCTTATGCTTCATCTCCAAAGCATGGACTCCCCCCCCCCCCCCCCCCCCCCCCCCCCCCCAAACACACACACTGTGCTCATCTTCCTTTGACTTTAGCTGTTTCCATGGTTAAATAGCATAATAGTATCCCTTGACTACAAAAACATGCCTTGCTCTCCTGTGCAAGCTTCCTGTGTGTTCCTTTCAACCTCTCAGGCTCTATGGCAGGGGTCTGCAACCTATGGCCCTCGAGGCTAATATGGCTCTGTATGGATCCAATTATGGCTCTTTTTGTCATTCCCAAAATACACACGCCATTTTAAATTAAAACAAAAAATGAATTCAAAATGTTCAAAAACGCAATCACTCATGTCAAGATGGTCTTTTGTGTGTGTATCTATTTCACCTTTAACCAGAGGTGAAAGTAAGGATGGGCTGTAGGGGATGCATGGATGCTCCCAGCCAGGATAGTGAGAGGGGCTGGTGGCAGCCTGGTGCCAGCCCTTATCTGACTGCCATGGACTGTCCCCAGCTGCCATGCTCCTGGGGCAGACCCCACAGTGCAGCCCTGGTGGCCTCACAACTGCTGCAACAGCCCAGCTGTGGCAGCCTGGCCAATAAGTCCCCAATCAGAGCTCAATCCCCTCCATTTGGCCACAGCATCCTGCCCCCAGCCCTTATCATGGGGCAGGCCTCATGGTCTGGTCACAATCTAACTGCAGGAAGGGCTGACAGTGCTCCCTCCCCCCTGCTGCAGCATGAATGGGAGGGAGGCCATGATTCAGTTGCAGCAGTTCTGGCCTGGCACCTCTTCCAGCCACTGCTAGCAGCCCAGACCCAGCCAGGTAAGGTAATCTAGCCCCAGACCGCCCCCACTCTTCTTCCCATCCCCAGCACACTGCCCAGCCTCCCGAACCTCCCACACACCCCAACCCCCTGCCCTGAGCCCCTTATACACCTCCACCTTAAATAAAGTCTGTGAGTGCACTGTTTCATTTATGTCAATTATCAATAATATTAAGTTGTAGGTTTCAGTCATGCAAATGGGCATTCTTTAGGGTTGCCAGGTGTCCGGTTTTGAACTGGACAGTCCAGTATTTGAGCTTTCTTTTTAGGAAACAAGTTGAGACAATATAAATGTCCAGTATTTTCTAAATAAGATGTAAAGTAGATTGTGATGTAAGTCAAGTATGTCCAGTATTTTTGTTGAAACCATCTGGCAACCTTAGAGTTCTTATACAGGTTCGTTGTTGACCATGTGTTCTGAATTTTAATGTAGTTTGGCTCTTTCGTTTGAAAAGGTTACGGACCCCTGCTCTATGGCTTTAAGATCCTGTGTTAGATTCTTTATTCTCCTGCTTGGGGGATTTTCCTCTTTCCAAATCCTAGCTCCGCAAACAAATGGGGGTGAACTGGTTACCCTGCTCAGGCAACCCTGTTTAGCATATTCCTTGTTCAGTCAGACCATAATCACTAAAGAAAATACCTCTCTCTTGGGTTATTTCTGGAGGACGTGACACAGCCCTGCCAAAATATGGCAAACTCCACATCCACTGAGGCATTCCATGATATAGGCCCGGCCTTAGGACAAGGCAATTGCCTTGGGCCTCGCACCTTCAGAGCCCACGCTCTGCCCAACACCCATCTGCCTTACGGCTGGCTCACTGCCCTGCGCAGCCAGCCACAGCATGTCATCTGGGGCCCTGCAAATTCTTTGACCGTGCCTCTCATAGTATAGCAGTTTCCAACATCAATCAGAATTCGTAAGTTGTCCATAGACAGCTTCCCTCAATCACCACGAGCTACTTCTTGAAACTGATCTGACACAGCTATTAAGACCAGCTATTCTCCTTTGAAAGATAATTGCCCTGACATAAGCCATAATCCATACATCCTTCCTAGTTTGCTAAGTTAAAAATTGAGTGGGTAACTTACTGAATTCTGTACCAAATTTGTATTGTCTTGTTTGCAGTGCTTTAAAAAAAATCATAACGTTTTAAAGCTGTGTGGCTGTTTATAGGTCTTTTATAAATCATCTCTTTCTTCAAGCCTCCCCTGACATTTATTTTGGTTTAAAAGGCTATGATGATTTAACACTAAAGACATCATACATTGATTTCACTTTAAGGCTGCATAGACTTTCAAATGTGTGCCATTTGTTTGTTTCTTGCTAGCACTAGCTTCTCAGCTGGAAAACTCTTACTGAGGTAAGGTTGCCAACTTTCTGCTCACACAAAACCAAACACTTTTGCCCCCTCCTCTCATTCCATGCCTTTGAGCCCCCCCACTATGCCTTGCCCCTTCTATGAGGCCCTGCCTCTGCTCATTCCAGTCCCCTCTCCTACTCTCTCTCCTCACACTTGCTCATTTTCACCTGACTGGTACAGAGGGCAGGGATGTAGCAGGACCTGAGGGCTCTGGCTGAGGGGTGTGGGCTTTGGGGTGAGGTTGAGGGGCTCCAAGCTAAGGAGGTGGGATGGGACACAAGAGGGTGAGAGCTCTAGCTGGTAGGTGAGGGTAGAGATGAGGTATCTGAGACACAGGAGGGTGCTCTGGGCTGCTACTGTGGGATTTAGAAGGTAGGAAGGGGAGTAGGGGTGGAGCCTCAGGCTAGCACCTCAAGCAGGTCCTGTGAAGCAGCCTATATGCCCCCTCCCTTCAGGCCTTGATTTCATTGCATTGCTTAGTGGGAGTCCCTTACTGTTATTTATCTTCCTCCTTTCTTCCCTCCCACTGACCTGTAAATATGTTGCCACTTGTGTCTTTTAATTCATTTTTGATTGCAGGCTTTTTTTACTTACACAGCAACAATACTTTTGCTTAAACCGTCATATGCATTTATAATGCTTTATGTATAATAGAAGTGCTTAGGCATAGAGTGTTTCTGAACCCTCCTGCTATACTTTTCAGGTACATGGATTCTACATTACTGACTATTTAAGTTGAAAGAATTTGCTGATATGTACACTGAAGTAAAACTGGTTTAGAGTTTGAAAGGCTATAATTACTAATGGTTTCCAAAAAACATGCTCATCTGGCAGCTGCAGAGCTGGATGTCAGCTCATTAACAACCCTGCTAAGCCTTTATATACTTTGTGTTAAAATAAACAACTCCATCAATGTGCTAAACGTCAGATGGTCACTGGAAAAATTCAGAATCAGTAGACACTCTTCTTGAATGCTAATTGAGTGGGGCAGCTAATAAAGGCACAAGATTAGGGGTACCACTTCAGAGCCAAACAAAATAAAGGAGGTTTCTCTAGAGAAAGGTGGGGGAAAGGAGGAATGGGAGAGCTGTATAGGCTTTGGGCTTCACTGCTGAGTTGTTTGCTTTCAGCAAGTGAGAAGCAATCTCTCAGCCTGCAAACTGTTTTCAGTGGGCTGTTCTAGAGCATGTGCTTGCCACAAGTGGCAGCCATTGTGATGCAAGACACCATTTGGTTCTTGTTATTGCAGCTGGTAATTGGTCCCACTTTGTTATGCAGTACAGACTGAGGGCTGCTGAGCTGAACAATTATTCAGTTAAGTATTACTATTGCACAGTACTTTAACAGTACCCCATTTCCATTACAGCACTAGTTATTAAAATTATTTAAGTTAAGACTAGTGCCTGATGTTTTATACAACAAATGAATAAAGACGTCTCTTTATTTTGAAAGAATAGCTTATTGGTAAGACTAGCTTGATTACTCCGACCCATTAAACAAAGTATTTGAAAGTTATGCCTCCATTGACCTGCCAAGCTCTATACTAAGGATTTGCTGTTTCCTCCTTCCACAGCTGGAAACATTAAACAGCATGCAGAGCATACACCTAACTGCCATATGCTCACATTTAATTTCTGTACAAATACATAGTATCTAACAAACACTTAAAATAATGGGGTTGATTTTAAAACATGGAACAATTGTTGAATGGGCACCTCAGAGCAAGTTAGCATTGCTACAACACCCCTGTTCCTATTGAAGCAGGAGTTTTACTTCTACTGGAACAGTAGTTGGCCAACCTGCTGGAGGCCCTTTTGCCCATCCCTTGTCTAGATCATCCCTGAAAGGCGTCTAAGCTGCTCTTAAATATCTCCAGTGACAGATTCCACGCCTCCCTAGGCAATTTGTTAGTGTTTAACCACCCTGACAGTCAGGAAGTTTTTCCTAATGTCCAACCTAAGCCTCCCTCACTGCAATCTAAGCCTGTTGCTTGTCCCATTCTCTCCCCCTCCCCGGTGACACCCTTTTAGATATCTGAAAGCTGCTATCATGTCGCCCTCTGTTTTCTCTTTTCCAAACTAAAGAAGTCCAGTTCCTCTAGCCTTACTTCATAGCTCATGTTTTCTAGACCTTTGATAATTTTTGTTGCTCTTCTCTAGACCTTCTCCAATTTCTCCATAAAGAAATTGGGGGAAAACAAAGGTCATGGCACCAGCCTGCTTCCAAAAGTCACCAATGACCAAGGAAGGATCACTTAGTACTATGGTTCCTGCATTTAACTTGGGTGTCCTTAGACCAGGGTTTCCCAACCTAGGGGTCGGGACCTAAATATAGGTTGCCATTACATTTCAAAAGGGTCACCAGGTGTCTCTTAAGGAGCCCTTCACACAGGTTGAGTTGCCCTGCATCACCAAGTCTTCCTGAATTGTCAAAATGGGTCCCCATCTGGAAAAGGTTGGGAACTGCTGCCTTAGACTAAAGTAACACATACCTACTAGCAGAATACTTATTCTACTCCACCCACCCTTTTCTGTCCTGTCAACTTCATTGCTAGTTTTAATCAGTACTAAGAGCCAAGTGACCGTTAAAGGCCTCTGACAAGAGTCCACATGAGCAAAGGGGGCCTATTATGGCAGTGGGGTTGTAGAGAAGAGTTATTTTGTGCCCAGAGCGCCACAACTCAAACATTTAGTTGTGATGCTGCGATGAGTTGGATCAAGTGTCTGCTTTCTAGGTAGGTGGTCACAGGAGAGTGGTCTTTCAAATAGCTGTGGTATAAAACAGTCAAGTCACTCGGCCACAAGCATTCCTGCTTGTCCTTGGCCAAGTGATGGCAAAGTCCATGAAGGCAATTGAAAAAAAAGAGGTGAAGTTCTCTGTAGAACATGTCTAATGCTCCCTTTTGCTATTAGACTGACCACATATATTGAATGCTTTCAGAAAGATGAGCATGTGCTTCTCTGACTCTTGCCAGCAAATAGCTGGACAGCTGGAATTCAAACCTTAAGGCTACATTTCAGTATACTGGAATATCCCATGACTTCCCAGCAAGCCCATTTAAAGAAAAAATAGGATGGGCTTGCTATTCTTGCATCCCTATAAGCCTCATTCCATGCTGAGTACGGGACACTTCAGAATAGCAGGTTATTTTAAAGTTTGACACTGTAGACAGCACCACATTATGAAAAACTATTTTGAAATAACCTCAAAAAATAAGATTTGCAGTTTTCATAGCTCAAATGGCATCTCTTATTTAGGCCTATGGTGCAGTAGAGACACCCAAACTGAGCCCCATGGCTCTGCCACCACCCTGTACCAAAGACATTCTAAACTAAACATTAGCATAGAAATGCAATAGCCCAAAAAGGGTTATTGGATGAAAGGTTCCCTAAACTAGCTGCCTATGCTTCCCATCAACTCAAGTTTGGTGTCAACACCTCAGGAGACTGAAGGGAGGGTAATGGAGAGAGAGAGAGAGAGAGAGAGAGATCTAAGGCCAGGAATGCTTTATTATTCTTGAGACATTAGATTCTCAAGCCAAGTTTCTCCTCAATCTCCAACATGCAGCAGTCAGGAGTGACAGGCACATAGCCCCCAGCAGTGCTCCACTGGCCCAGCCTAGAGTCCAGGATGCTCTAGTGTTCAGAGACAAGCCTGCCAGAAGAGAGAAACCTGTTATTATACATACTCCCAGCCTACTGTGCTTAAGGGAGGGGTAACGAATTGTTTAACCAAACAAGCTCCTGCACCCAGGATCTCAACTCAGGACAGGCTCCCATGCCTGCTGCTAGGAGAAGCATTACCTCAATGTAAGGCAGACAGTAGTGGAGAGTCAGTTTGTCCTTGCTCATAGCCCATGTTCAGAGGCAACTAGTGTGGTGAATTGACTGTCATACTACAAGACAGCACCTCTTATGGAAGAATTATGGATTGTAGTTTGCCAGCAGGCTTTGTAGACCCGACCTACACCATGACTCCAGCTCTTACCCAGTCCATCCATGGCAGCTTCTCTCTTTGGCCTGTCCTGGAGCAGGATCACTGGCCCCCTGCTGGTGATATGAGAGAGGCTATCTAGAGGGTGCTCCTCCAAGCTCCTTCTGCCCCCTGGAAGGCAAGCAAAAACCATTAGCTGCAAGGTTAAGGTGGGAAGCCTGCTACACCCCCCTCAGAGTTTGGATTCCCTCCTGAAGCAGCAAAGATACCTACTCCTTATGCCATGGCTAGGACAGCCTACTGCTCAGAATCTGAGTGCCACATCCTTTCTACATGGAAGCCCAGTTCTCATTTCCCCTATCAGAGGCAGTGGATGACAGGAGCAAGTCTATGCAAGAATGCCTGAGATACTCAAGTTTATAGAACCCCATGATGCCTGCCAAACCTCTGCAGGGTGGGATACAGGTAAGGAAAGAAAGGCTGGAATACGCACGGGATGCAGCAGTGCAGGTGGTGGTGCAGGATTCTAGCAGGGAGGGCTGGCATACTGAGGCACTGCAGTGCAGATACACCTAAGGGAGAGTAGGTGGTTAGGAGCCTACTGCTCTTGCTGTTCAGCAGAGGCTGTGTGGCACTATACTCCAAGGAGTCAATGGAGGGTGAAACCCACATGGGAGTTAAGATAACAGCAGGACAGACAAGTAGTGTCAACTCCCCTCAGAGCACTTGAGCCAAAACAGGTTAAGACTAAGCTGGAAGGTTTGGTGTTGATGGGAAAAATATTGAACTGGTGCAGGACTATGGAAATGCATTGCCTCATTGGAGTTGTAGTTCAGCTACTGGATGCCCCGCACCCTCTAGAGACTCAGATCAGCTCTTTGCTTGTACAAGATTGCCTCTGACTCCATGAGTCTGTGCAATATGGAACATTACTCTGAGTCCCACGTGTTCTCCAAACACATACAGCCGAGTGGTTCTCCAACCCCCGGCTGAAAGCCCATCCCTGTGGGAAAGGGTTCCCACAAGTCAGAAGGACAAGTCTAACTATCCGCTACTAGGGAAGAACTACTCTCCCACACAGGCTGCTAGGGCTTCAGAGCCCTTGCCCCTCCCTGATGCAGGAGCCAGGAGGGAAGCCCACATGATGCATACGGAAGGGACCCTTATGGAGGAGGGATCATACTGGGCCTGTAAACATCTGCTGGGAAGCAGAGTCCACGAAGGTGAAGGTGCTGATGATGAAGCGCTGGTAGTGAGATGGGAACTGCAGCCCCGACGCAGCTCCCACAGGCACCAGCTGGGTTTGGTAGTTGTCCCCTGTGTAGGGGCACCTAGGAAGAAGCAAAGCAGTGTTTAGACAGTGTCCTGCACTGGCCAGACCCTGTGACACCCCTCATGTGGTACCTGCAGGCACTCACCCATCCACCAAGAGGGGCCACTGTGGCTGCTGCTGAGGATTGGCACTGGGAGTGGCCCAGCACTGGTGGAGAACAAGCACCAGGTCCGGGTCAGTTTTCTGCAGGATCCGGACCTCCACATAGATGGGGTCACGGAGGACCTTCACCACAGGGTAATCTCTGCCTGTGTAGTAGGAGCCATAACCCTGCTCTGCAATAAGCCAGAGGGACGGAAGGTCAGTGACTTTGACTAAGGCTTTAACAAGGATGGCCTGCATCCACCTGCCATATGAAAGTTAGGCATTTCCCTATTTTTAATTATAACCCATATTAGAGTTGCCAACCCTCAAAGTATTCAAGGGCAATCAGAAAGATTGTCAGGTGACGATACTGGGGTGACTCCTTCCTATCAAAACTGACAAGCCTACCCAGAATACATTAGCAATTGTTTTTTATAGCAGAGCAAATGCCTTTTCAGCAAGAAGAGTGCTAAATTGACCCTAAATGCAATAGCGTCCTTGGACTGAACCCATGCCAATGATAGTCTTCACTTCCCACACAGCATTTGCCCTCCTCTCCCATTAAGGTGGAATGAGACCCAGCCACAGGAGGAAGAGTTTTCTACCTGTGGCAATGCGCAGCTCCAGTGAGAGGGGGCCAGGCTGCGACACAGCAAGGGGTGGGGGCAGCGTGAAGACCTGGATGCTCACAGGGAGCAAGTTGCCACTAGTAGAATAGCTACAGCGGATATGCAACCTGGTGGGTGAGAAACCACAAAGTTGACAGCCAGTCAGGACCAGCCAGTCCCTGGGGAGTTTTAGTCTGGGGGTGTAGATGGACAGTCAGAAGGGAGAGGTCAGGTAAGCTCTCAGGAATCCATGTCCCCCACAAGGAATGGGCTATAAATCAATACACCCTGGTCCTGAATTGTTAGCTTCTTAAGTGAGCTCCTTGAGCTTCAGTAAGGCCAAATCATGAGACCAGGCTGGAGGGGGCAGTCTATGTAGTTCCAGGACCTACACTAGAAAGGTTTGCTGAAGAAATCTGCTTCTGACAATCTGAACAGTGCTCACTGGAGAGACAGCTCTGTAGATGCTGAGAAGTGAACCTTGTGAGGTTACCTGAAGGTGCTGTCTCTGGTAATGGTGCCTCTATTCCATATTCTCATATCCTGGTCTGCTACCAGTTCATTTTCATACACACCCTGGTTGCCATCCACCTGCAATGGAAGATCAGCCAGTCACCCTGCATCTCTGCCCTTATCACAGCAAGTGAGATATTAGAAACCCTGAGATTTCTCCCAATAGGAGGCTTGACAGCATAACTAGCTCTGTCCCCAAGAGCCCTGCTGTTCCAGTCTAAGCCAGCCTCCCCAGCCCTTACCTGGAAAGTGGTGCCACAGGCAGAAAGTGGAAACTGGAACAGGACAAAGGCATCGTTCTTTGCCACAGGGACGCAGCCAGCACTGCTTCCACTGGCCAGATGCACCGAGTCCAGGATCAGGGACGGCAGAGTCACATCCCGAGAAACCACAATAGAAAACTGGCCATTGGGAGTGCATTGTGCTGTCACTGGAAGTGAACACGTGACAGGTTAAGACAAAGTGGGCAGAGGGAAGACTCCCACATCTTGGTGGGGAAGGGAGACAATCAGAACAGTGACTTAGCAGCCAAAAGGTTGGCCTCTATCTGGGCTAAAAAGCCAAGCCCCACTGTCCGCCCCTGCAGAGAGCTCCAAGGAGCCTCAACTACTGAGTCTGCATTGGTTAGGTCCTCTTCAAGGAGGGATGATTGTGTGCCTTGTGCGCTACAAGGTGGCATTTGTGCTTTCATGTAGAGTAACAGTCTAATGATGGCTGGAAGGTTGGTCTACCATAAGGTAAGCACAGCACAAGGTTTACTGTGGTGTTGATGCTCAGTTGGCCAACCCCTCCTCCTCCCCACTGCCTCTCCATGGGGCATTAATCAGCTGTGTTGACCACTCATGGGTCTAGAAACTCACCTGTGTTGCCATAGTAACAAGGTTTCAGCCTATCAGTAGGATTGTAGCAACAGCCTCTTGCTTCACACTCCCCTTGTAATACAGGTGGAGGCGCGCAGAGCAGTCTGTCCTGGCTCTGGACGGCATCACAGACACTGGGGCTTGGAGCATCGAGGGCTGAGAGACCATAAGAAATTTATACAGAGATCAGAGTAAGAGGGAAAGACAAGAGCTGGGTGGGGCAAGAGGTGAGCCACTGAGTTTGTGCCCTACTGGACCAGGGGCATGAGGGAAGTATTGTATGGGTCCTAAGGCTAAGCAGAGTTACTAGATTGTAGCATAGTCCACCACCTCAGGCAAATGTACAGATGTGGTCTACTCATCTCAAAAAAGATATACTGTATTAGAAAAGGTTCAGAGAAGGGCAACTAAAATTAGGGGTTTGGAACAGGTCCCATACGAGGCGAGATTAAAGAGAGACTAGGACTTTTCAACTTGGAAAAAAGGAGACTAAGGGGGATATGATAGAGGTCTAGAAAATCATGAGTAGTGTGGAGAAAGTGAATAAGGGAAAGTTATTTACTTGTTCCCATAATATAAGAACTAGGGGCCACCAAATGAAATTAATGGGCAGCAGGTTTTAAACAAATAAAAGGAAGTTCTTCACACAGCGCATAGTCAACCTGTGGAACTCCTTGCCTGAGGAGGTTGAGAAGGCTAGGACTATAACAGGGGTTAAAAGAGAACTAGATAACTTCCATGAATTTAAGTCCATTAATGGCAATTAGCCAGTATGGGTAAGGAATGGTGTCCCTAGCCTCTGTTTGTCAGAGGGTGGAGATGGAGGGCAGGAGAGAGATCACTTGATCATTACCTGTTCAGTTCACTCCCTCTGGGGCACCTGGTATTGGCCAGTTGGCAGACAGGATACCAGGCTGGATGGACCTTTGGTCTGACCCAGTTTGGCCATTCTTATGTTAGAAGCAGCAGCCACCTCCTTTCTTTCTTCCCTCCTATAGTCAAATCCTGACCTAACCCTGGAATAGATTTTCCCTTTGTGGTCTTGGACAAGTATTTAGTCCCCATCTGTGACTAGGAGATGTTACTTCCAATTGCTTACTTAACAGTGAACGAGGGGAGGGTTAACTTTACAAAAGCACTTTGGACTAGTAGAAATGCAGAGGCGTGGGCAAGTACTGTAAGGGTAGATGGCTTGAGCTGAGAATGAGCTTGAGGTGAGTCCCATTCTCAGATATGCCTGTTGAATTCATGCATGTTCTTTATAAATGGAACACTTTGAGAAATTGAGGTGAGAAAGGAGAGATTCTGTAGGCTCCACTACAGCCTAGAACTATGACTGATGTTTAAGAGCTGCAAGTAGTTCCCAGTGTCCCACAGTTCTTTGGGGCATGTTTAAAAAAAAAAAGACACACTGATTTTTAGCTACCCAGTAAAAGTATCCTGATGTTCCTAAAGAACGTATTTGAAGAACTAATATTTGGTCAGTCATTCTGTTGAGTAATTATGTAAAGCTTAAGTCCAGCCCGTGTTGTCTGGGACAAAGCTCTGCCTAGTATTTTCAGCCTCCTGGAGTTTATATTCTGTGCATATGGGACTGAGCAGCTCCAGGAAATACATTTTTAACCTGCCTACTTCAAATTCATAGTATTTGTACTCCTGTGGCTCTTCTGGGCAATGAAGATGGCTAATTTGGCTTCTCTTCCACAGAGGTCCAGGTATGACTAGCCTAGAATCACCTGCAGTCCCCAAATGGAGCCTCCAGTTCCTAATGGAATACAAATACAATTAACTCCAAGCTCTGAAGAGTGCAGCCAGAGGCAAGGTGGGAGTGCACATTGGCAAAGGAGGAGGAGCAAGAACTACAGAAGTTGACACCTCTTGCCACAAGGAGCTGAGAAAGAAAATATGAGCTGTCGCCATACAAGCTTCCATTAGCTTAATTAGAGAAGAACAGCCATCTTGAGATGAAGCAGTTACTTGTCTGTTGTCAAATAGCCAGGAGTGCTCATATAAAAACCCTTACCTGGCCAGACAGCAGGGCACCGGAGAACTTTCTCTTCAGGAAGGGCCCTGTGTCCACCTGCATTTGTCCCTTCAAGCCTAACCGCCATCAGGTAACTGCCATTCTGAGGAAGGAAAAAAAAATTACATAAGTCAGGACTGTTGGAGCAGCCTTAGCAGAACCCCATGCAGGCACCACAAGGTCACTCACCCATTCGTACACATAACAGCCATCATAGGAGGCATCAACTTTCCTGGAGCCATCCAGAGTCTGAGACACCCAAACCCCACAGGTGGGATCATTCTGCAGAGTGTGGGGCCTCCCAAGAGTATCTAGGGGAGACAAAAACAAGGAGGTTAGTAGCCAGGACAGTAAAAGGTGGGTGAAGGAGACATTTAGCTGCCAATTCATAAGTCTGCGGCCCTCTCCCTTCTATAGGAGCTCAGACTAGCCAAAGCCTTAGTGTCTACAAAGGGACTTAACACAGAGGAGTCCCATACAGGCATCTAACCCTCAGACAAAATACCAATCACAGTACTACTCTTGTAAGCAGTTAGTCAGTTGTGCTAAGGATGAATTTGCCATTACACAAGGCTTTGACAAATAACAAGAGATGAGCCAAAGCAGGAGAAGGGAAGGGAAATGAAAGAAGAAAAAAAAAAACACCCACTTCTGTTCCTTCCCAGTGCAGCCAATATTCTTCCAACATTACCCTCACTTACCCCAAGCAGTCAGTTCAAGAGACATCTTGCCACCCTTGTCGGGAGGCAGAGATAACTGCAGGCTTTTCTGCCCACAGACCAAAAAGCCAGGATCCTCTAAAAACCCATCCCACCTTCCTAAAGCCAGGGAACAACACAACACACAGCAGAGTACAACCCCCAAAGGGCACCCAGCCTGCCCTGCACCAGCCATGCTCATTTCCTAACAGCAAGCCATAAAGCACTTACTCTTGGCCGGGCACCCTTGTAGCCCAGAGGCAGCTCTGATTGGGCAGAGCCCAGATGAAAATTCCTGCAGTAATCAGGTGAAACAAAGTTCAGCCTCCCCCTGAGTCCTATTAACCCCCTCCCAGAGCCAGCAGCTGGGGATGCCCAGGCTCATCACAATCCTTTCTCCTGCAGGTGCACCCTGAGGGGTGGTGGATGAGATAGGGCTGATTGGCTCCTCTCAGGAGAAAGCAGGACAGGTAGCTGTGGCCATGTCCCTTTACCTAGGGCTACGTCTACACTGGCATGATCTTGTGCAAGAACTCCTCCAGAAGAGAGTGATTACACTGGCATTTGCTTTTGTGCAAGAGCATCCGTGCCAGTGTAGACGCTCTCTTGCACAAGAAAGCTCTGGTGGCCATTTTAACCATACGGCTTTCTTGCACAAGAAATTCATGTTGCCTGTCTACAATGGCTTCTTGTGCAAGAACAGTTGCGCAAGAGGGTTTATTCCTGAGTGGGAGCGCAAGAAGCCCTGATTTTATACAGTAGAACATCAGTTTACTTGCGCAAGAACATGCAGCCATTGTAGACAGGCAGCAAGTTTTTGCACAAGAGCAGCCACTTTGGCGCAAGATCGCACCAGTGTAGACACAGCCCTAGGAGTCTAATATTTCCTGTTAGAACCCAGGGAGGCTGGGAACTGGTTTCCTCCTGCTCCAGACTGAACTGCTGAGCCTCGCCTTGCTGTGGAATCAGCCCACCCCCTCTCTGTGATTGGAGTATCCCACACTGCTAGCTCTCTGCCAGGCCAGCACTGGACTTCATTGTTCAGGGCTGTTACAAACACCAAGTTCCCTGCCAGCACCAAGTCTCCTCTGGGATGGATACAATTAGCCATAGCTTGGGTCACATAGCGGGCTAGCGGCTGCTGGAACATGATCCAGTTACCTGCACTGTGTATGTGCAGCTGGAATAGTGAGAGGGAAGAGCCTGATCTGCCATTGCCCTAGTTACTAAATCACAAGAGAAGCCTCTTATACCCACCTGGGTACATGGCTACATGACAGCGGAGAATATGGGCCAGAGAACCCAGTTCCAGCCAGTGAGAACTAGTTTAGCTGCTCTTTACTGTATCTCATGGTTCTTGTCTCCCTCTCACTCCCAAAAGCTCATCTGCATTGAGTCAGGCTGATCGCTCCTCCTTCCTCCTTACTGCCTGAGTGTTGGCAGGAGAACACGGAGGCTATGTCTACACTGGCGGCTTCTTGTGCTAGAACTCTTGCGCAAGAACATATCCACACTGCCATGTGCTTTTGCGCAAGATCATCCATGGCAGTGTGGACGCTCTCTTGCGCAAGAAAGCTCTGATGGCCATTTTAGCCATAGGGCTTTCTTGTGTAAGAAACCTCTGCCGTGCGTCCACACTGCCCTCTTGCGCAAGAGCTCTTGTGCAAGAGAGCTTACATCTGTTAGAAAAACGCGTAGCTCTTGCGCAAGAAGTCCTCTCCTACCACACTTTACTGTAAATGTTCTTGCACAAGAGCGGGTGGGCAATGTGGACGCTCTGCGGAAGAACGGCAGTTCTTGCACAATAACCCGCCAGTGTAGACATAGCCTGAGAGCACAGGACAAAGAGTGTCCCAGCTTTCAGTTTCTGTCTGCAATTGCCATAGCTGTGTCTGCCCTTCACTATCTGGAGGCACCACTGTAGGGAAAGCGCTCTGGGCTGGAGCATGCTCAGTGTAGATGGGATTTTCAGAGACTTGAGCTCCCTTTCAAACAAATCTCTTGTGAGCATGTATGATGGAATGCACCCCTCTAATCACACCCATTGTACTGCTGTAGAAATCTTTGTGCTAAATATGCCTGCTGAGGTATCATTTGAAAACTACTGAATGTGGGTAATACAGAAGTGAAAACATACGCTTCTCCCTAGAGTGTTCAGACACAAATTTGATTTTTTTTAACAGGTGTCAGCAGCATGGAAGCACCATGTCCTCTGGAATGGTGGCTAAAGGATGAAGGACTATAGAAACGTTTACTATATCTGTTACGTAAATACCTTTTAATGCTGGCTAAAAAAGTCCCATGTGAACATCTGTTCTCCTTTCTGGTGGCATTGCAAATAAAAAGTGGTCCACATAACCTCCCACAAACATAAACAAACTTGTTTGTCTTAGTGATTTGTGGAACAAGAAACAGGTCTGAGTAGACTTGTAGGCTCTAACATTTTTGCACTATTTTATTTTCAAGTGTATTTATGCAATACAAAAACTACACAGGTATGTTGCACTTTCACAATAAAGAGATTGCACTGCTTGTATGAGGTGAACTGAAAAAAATATTTTCCTTCATTTTTACAGTGCAAATATTTGTAATCAACAGTAATAATATAAATTGAGCTGTGTACGCTTTGTATTCTGTGTTGAGCTTGAAATCAATATGTTTGAAAATGTAGAAAAGCATCAAAATATTTAATAAATTTCAATTGGTATTCTATTGTTTAACAGTGCGATTAAAACTGTGAATAATCGTGATTAATTTTTTAATTAATTGCATGGGATAACTGCAATTAATTGACAGCTCTAATCTATTTCTATTGTAAACATTTCTGATCTTAGTGCCTTATGCTTGCATTAATTTAAAATATATCTCTATATAGTTAAATAAACTTGTTTTATTCTTTAATTCAATCTAATTAATTCAATCTAATCCAGTGTTGTGAATTGTTTGTGATACTTCATTTAAGGTAGCAGATTGTCTCCTGTTCCCCTTAGGAACTAATATAGGTGGAGTATCCGAGAGAAGGTTGGGCAGTGCAAAACATATTTTGGGGGACAAATCCAGGACTGAGAGCATGCTAGGGATCATCCTGCAGGTAGTAACCCACGCTGCTGAAAGCCAAAATGTGCCTGTTTGTTAACAGGCTGCTGGTGTCAGAGTGGCTCGACCAAAGATGCAGCTCTGCACAGACCCTCAGCATGTGAGCTGCATGCTATCTGAGTGGAGCCAGCCTGGGAATTATAGCAGTAAAGCATTGTGAGGTATCCCAGGTTGCAGGACCAGGCAGGCAGCATCACTGCCCTTCACTGGTTCGTATTGTGCCCTGGAATGTCATAGTCTGTGTGAAGAGAAACTTTCTTTTTAAAGGCTCATACCTTGACCAAATATAGGTGCAGTTGCCTGGACACAGTAAAAGGCAGATTCCTACCAAGAGGCACGATTTTGAGTCCCATCTCCAAACCAGGGAAGTGCCAGAACATCTCAAATAAACAGATTATTTTTCAACATGGGTGAAAAAATGCCTCTTTTCCTTAATCTTGAAACTTCAGGGGCTAGCCGAGTTAGTCTGTATAGGATAAACTTAAAAAACAACAATGGTCTGGTAGCATTTTATAGACTAACAAAACAGCCCACCTCTTCCGATGATCAGAGTTTTAATCTTATTTTTGGACAAGGCAGAACTCTTTTAGCTGAAACTTTCCCAGAAAATTTCTATCTGAAGAAAATTTCAACTTGAATAATTGAAGTTTGGTAAAGTTCTAATGAACTGAAAACATGGTCTTATAACTGAAAGTGTCAGGCACCCTTAGATGAAGTTGGTTGCACCACCTGTCTGTGAGTGTAAATGTATATATATGTGTGTGTGTGTGTTTCACAGACATAACCCCCTGGTCCCTAAAGTTCCACTTTGTATAAAATACTTATAAATTAACTGGCACAAAAACTGTAACCTGGGTCCCTAAGGTGAGTGTCCTAACAGCCCAACAAATACTCAAGTTGTGATGCTCTTCTCAAGATGCTCCTCCCATAAGTCACTGTGGTGGTACCCCTCTGCCTCAGATGCCTGCCACCACTGAGTCTGCCTCTCCTGCATACTTCTTGGAGTCTCTGCCAGTCTTAATCTTGCCTGACAGGTAATGTTCTGTGAACTCCAGTTCCCAAATGTCCCTCTGAAGTCCAGTCTCTCTCATTGGAAACTCCATAAATTAACAAGCTCACTGCCTCCAAAGAGACAGTGCACATGCCAGCCTGCTAGCTGAAGTGAGGAGTCACACTTTAACATACAGCACTGAGGTGGTTTACAGTAAAACAAAGCATAAGTTTATCAATAAAGAGAATATATTGAAATGATGCTGAGCAAGAGTAACAGAAACTGAGCTGAAAATGAAAAGTATAAACATGCTTTCTAGTGTTCCCAATATAACTTAAGCAAAATGCAATCTTTGCCTAAACAGCTTTCACATTTACATCAAGCTAAGAGCATCTCCACTCCTTTCAGTAGGACCATCTGACATTCTCAGAATTAAAGGGTGCTGTCCTCCTTCCCCCTCAATGATGAATAATGAAAGTGTCTTTTTGTTCCACTTTTATTTTCCAAAGCACATTGTCTTTGCCTTAAGACCTAGGTAGACCTTTAGGGACTCCGACTTTGGCATGCACACCAAAATGTTTCCTCTGGTGCTGGATTGCTTTTTTTACCGTCTACATAAATGTACATTCATTGTCTGTGGCTTACAAAGCTTTACCCTAACAGGTAAATTCACAGTCCATTGTCTAAGGGAGGGATTATTAAAAATCTAGTCTACCCCCAAAACACAATGTAGGGGCATATGTTGATAAATGCAAAGTAAGGCACACTGGAAGACATAATCCCAACTAAACATATAAAATACTGGGGTCTAAATTAGCTATTACCACTTAAGAAAGAGAGTAGATAGTTCTCTGAAAACATCCCCTCAATGTGCAGCAGCAGTCAAAAAAATTAACAGAATGTTAGGAATCACTAAGAAAGGGATTGATAATAAGACAAAAAATATCATATTGCCTCTATATTACCATGGTACGCCCACATCTTGAATACTGTGTGCAGATATGTTGGAGTTGAAAAAGGTTCAGAAAAGGGCAAAAATGAGTAGAGGTATAGAGCAGTTTCCATATTAGAAGAGATTAATAAAACTGGAACTTTTCAGCTTGGAAAAGAGACAAATTAGTGGGGAGATTATAGAAGTCTATAAAATCATGGATGATGTGGAAAAAGTAAATGAAGAAGTGTTATTTATTAATTCTCATGACACAAGAACTGGGGGTCACCCAATGAAATTAACAGGCAACAAGTTTTAAATGAACAAAAGGAAGGATTTCTTCACACTATGCACAATCAACCTGTGATCCTCTTTGCCAGAGGACATTGTGAAGGCCAAGACTATAACAGGACTCAAAAAAGACTTAAATATATTCATGGAGGATAGGTCTGGCCTGGATGGGCAGGGATGGTGTTCCTGGCCTGTTTGCCAGCAGTCTGTTCTGTTCATTCCTTCTCTGATACCTGTCAGAAGACAGGATACTAGGCTAGATGAACCTTTGGTCTGATTCAGTATGGCTGTTGTCATGTTCTGATATTTTCAGCATACATACACAACTCTTCCTACACTGCCCATCTATACGTCACACAATGATATTCATGATCACCATTAATCTTTTAAAAAAGACCTGTGCTCAATACATTTCTATAGCACAATAACATTGCATACATCAGTTAATTTGATTGCTTACTTTTTGGGGTTCAGACTCCCTATTCTGCCTTGGAGTGTCTGAACCCTGATTGTCTCACAAGTATTTTATACAAAGGGAAACAGCTTCAACAGGATACAATGAGAAGCCCTTGCCTCAAAATACCCAATAGCTAGAATACTCACTTGGGCCGTAGGAGACCTAGCGTCAAGTTCCTGATTGACATCAGGTAGAGGGAAAATGTGAACTTGGGTAAGAGCCATGGGCACTGACTCTGTGGGTGTCTGGGGCTGGAGCACCCAGGGAGAAAATATAGTTGGTGCTTAGTGTAACCCACACACTCGGGCTACGTCTACGTTGCATCCTTCTTGCGCAAACGCCTATGCAAATGAAGCGCGGATTAGCATATTGCAGTACTTCATTTGCGTAATTAATTAGGGGCCATTTTTGCACAAGAGGCTTTTGCGCAAAAAGGAGCCATCTACACAGCTCCTTTTTGTGCAAAAAAACCCTCTTGCGCAAGAGCCGTTCTTCCTGAAAAAATGAGGAAGAACGGCTGTTGCGCAAGAGGGGGTTTTTGCACAAAAAGGAGCTGTGTAGGCAGCTCCTTTTTGTGCAAAAGCCTCTTGCGCAAAAACGGCCCATAATTAATTATGCGAATGAAGCAATATGCTAATCCATTCTTCATTTGCATAGGCTTTCGCACAAGAGGGATGTAGTGTAGACGTAGCCTAGTGTGGAACCAAATCCACCCGGTGGCGGTTACATTAACACCCCCTGGCACCTCCTCTATAAGGTGTTCCGCCCCCCTAGTGTTTTTGGCCTGCCAGTGGCCCTACTGAACAGCTCCTCCCGCTCCCTCCCAGCACCTCGCACCCACCAGTAGCCCTGCCAATCAGCTCCTCCGTCCCCCCTAGTGCTTCCCACCCTCCAGCCACCTGTTCCTCCTCCTCCCTCTCAGAGCCTCCTTCCTGCCACATTCAGCTGTTCTGTGGCAGACAGAAGGCACTTGGAGAGGAGGGATGGAATGAGGAAAGGCATGCTCAGGCAGGGGGTAGAATGGGGGCAGGAAGAGGCAGGGTGGAAATGGGAGTTTGAGGGAAGGGGTGGAGTGGAGGTCAAGCACCCCAAAGCAAATGGCAAAGTCATCGCCTGTGATAAGAACTGTAACCTGAATGAGTTTTGGGTATTGTAGGAAGCTCCACCATCTCCTCTGGCTGGCTGGTTTTATGGAGGTAAGGCATGCTCTGAGCACCCTTACTGGATCAGGCCCCAAAAGTGAAACAAGTATGGGCATGCCTATCCTATGAATCTCACCAGCGCTTAGGTGCAGAATAGTTGAGTGGCCCTAATGATTCAGATGACTGCGCACATGTCCAAGGGCAGAAATGTAGGTGTTTGAGGGACTTTACAAAACTTAGACATTTAGGGAATTTAGGTGTCTGTAAAGTTAGGGTGCATCTGAGTGGAAGTGGTAGGGAGTGGTGAAGAACCTAAAGTTGGGAGTTAGGCACCTGAAATCTCTAAGTGGCATTTATGTGCCTAAATCCCTTTGTGGGTCTAGCCAAGGTAGTTTCAGATCAAAATTATCCACTGATTATGAGTGCCCATGTTGAGATGCATAAGGTCTGATTTTTCAGAATACTTATCATTCTAGAGAACTTAATATATTTAAATCCAGCTCCCACTGCCTTCATTAGCAGCTATGAGTGCTCATCAGTTCGGCAAATCAGACTCATGTCTCAAATCAGGCACCCAATAAAATGAAGAACACACAGTGGCCACTTATGAAATGTCTGGTTTCAGTGACTTGTCAGTTGTCCAGCACCACACAGGAACTCTGTGGCTCATTCCACTGTTTTAACCTTTCTGTTTCTGCTATCTCTTGCCTATCTCTCTATGCCCCTTCTAACTTCAGCAATAAATAAAAGCAAGAGTTTGACAGACAATAGTCTCCTTCACTACTCAGCCACGCTCATCCCCAGAGCAGGTCCATCCTGTGCAACCTTAGTTTGCCCTTCTTATAAATGTGAATTATGGCACAGTTTTTAATTACGTGATCACATATTATTTTGTTCCATATTACTGAATAAAGCAGCAGTTCTGTGGAACAAAATAGTATGTGATCATCATGTAATTCAAGTGTGTGTCATAATTCTCATTCATAGGAAGGGCAAATTAAGGTTGCACAGGCAACCTTAATTTGAGCATTTTGCAACTTGAGTGCTTGATTCTACAGATTTAATAATGTTCTGTTAATAGCCTGGCTTACATATTTTTTAAAAAAGGAAATGTAAATCATATATGTATTACCATATTGCCCTCTAGTGGTAAAAGTCCATAGGAGACAGTTAAAGATTCCTGATTGGCAAGGTCTTTCTTTAGACGGGCTGCAGGCTTCTTGTGAAAGAACTTTTTGTGGACGAGATCTTCTGCTAAAAGTTCTTGTGTAAGAGTGTGTCCACACTAAAGAAATGTGCTTTAGTGCAAGAGAGCATCCACACTGCTACAGATGCTCTTGTGCAAGAAAGCTCTGATGGCCATTCACAGAGCACCTGTGCTTTTTCCTATATGGGTTTCTTGCGCAAGAAACCCCTGTTGTCCATCCACACATGCCTTTTTGCAGAAGAGCTTTTGTGCAAAAAAGCTTATTCCTTGTAGAAAGAGGAATAACTCTTGCACAAAAAGCCCAGTCTTCTGACGATCTTCTGTACTTTTTCTTGCACAAAAACACACTTCTAGTGTGGACGCTCCACGAGTTTTTGCGCAAAAATGGCCGTTTTTGTGCAAAAACTCTGCAGTGTAGACGTAATCACGTCTGCCATTTTATACAGACAGGAGGTAGGACACTGAGGGCACATCTATAAGGCAGCATTATTTCGAAATAACAAAATGAGGGTCTACACTGCAAGCTCGTTATTTCAAAATAACAAGTGTCTTATTCTGAATTCTGTATCCCTCATTTTACGAGGAATCCTGTCTGTTCCAAAATAGTTATTTTGAAATAGGGTGTGTATAGACAGCGCAGTTGTGGTTATTTCGAAATAAGTGGCCTCCGGGACTTCCCACAGGTGCTCTGCTGGCCATTCTGTCCACACTCATCAGGACTCTATAGTTCCCCTTCCCCTGCAAGTTTTAAAGGTCCAGCCTCAAGGGAGACAGTTAGTGGCACACAGCAGGCCCTGCTCACACCGTGCCACACAGCAGCACCCAGATCTGCCAACCCTACTGCCATTGCAGACCACAGCACTGCACCTGAGCCCCCTACGGCTGCCAGCACAGCTGCAGGCAGCTCTGAAGCCAACATGGGCACCATCCTGGTCTGGTGTGGAGATCATGGATCTCATTGAGATCTGGGGAGAGGAGGTGAACCTCCAGGATCTCTGAACCAGACACATGAATGCGGACATTTATGGCCAGATGGCTGACAGCCTGGGGCAGAGGGGACACACATGCACCCAGGAGCAGATGCGGATGAAGGTTAAAGAGCTCAGGCAGGCCTATACTAGGGGCAAGGAGTGCAGCTCCACTGCATTCTGGGAGAGGGAGGTCAGTCCCTCCCTCCCCTGGTTGTGGACTCCGGGTTGTACCCTCCCGGAGGGCAGGCCTGCAGCCAAAGAGGAGAGGAGAGAAGAGGAGCAGCCATGAGGTCCACAATGCCTGCCTCCAGCCAGGATCTCACTCTATCCCTGGAGCCGGTACCACCCCCCCAAGTTGTCATCAAGGGATCGGATGACGCAGGAGAAGGCCCACCAAGTGAGCTCCGTGAATGTCCCTAGCCAGCTAGAATGCGGCAGACAGCAAGAGGCTGTGTGCTCCTCACTCAGCCTTCTTAACCCAGGCATTGCACAGCAGCTTGTGCACATGGGTGAACGTGGAGCATCAGTCTGGAGAGCACAGCCACAGGATGCTGCCATAGAGGACCCTTGGGCTCCTGCTCACAGGGTTCCTGCACAGGCCTTCCTTAGTCCTTATCCCGTGGTGGGACACCCTCCCACCACAAGGCACCACTAAGGAGGTTGCGGTCCTGGACACACACACACAGCAGTGGCACACATGGCATATGGTCAGGCCCACACTTTTGGGGCAGCATCCACTCCTGGGTGAGGACAGTGAGGCAGAGGACACTGAGCCCTTGCTAGGGGAGCCAGCTGGGAGGCGAAGGAAGTGGAGGGGACCCTAGTAGCACCCTCCCCAGCAAGCAGTGTCTGCCGCCCACACACACCTCCCCCCAGCACCCTGCCCTCTCTCCAGCAGGCAGGTGTACAAGTCCTCTCCCTGTAGGATGCTGCCACTGCCAGTCCTGACATGTACGTGGCACAGAGAGAAGCTGAGCCGCCCCATCACCTCCCTCCCACAGGCAGGCTCTTGGCCTGGCCAGCACCTTCCAGTGCCTGCTTGTCCTTGAAATGTGGGAGTAGCGAGGCTCCCCTGGGGACCTGTGACCCTGCAGGAAGGGGCCTGCTGTCTAGGCGATGGATGGCCTTGCTCCAAGCACATCATCTTTGTCTGACCCGAGACCTTTTGGTGTCGGCCTAGAGATGAGGGCTAGGCTTCGTGCACCCTGTGTCCTGGGATGACTGCCCTTCTCTTTATTCTTCACAGCTGGACCAGCCTCAAGTGAGGTGCCTGCAGCATCTCCCTCACGTTTCCCAATCCCGTGGGGGCTGCCGCCACAGACAAGCCCATGAGGACCTGGAACGGGAGCACATCACCATCCTGCGTGCCCCGCAGTGGTCTTTGGAGGCGGACATGGAGCTATGACACACCATCTGGCAGAAGTTCTAGTGGCAGGCCCAGACCAGGTGTGCAGCTTACACTGCTGCAGTCGACTGCCTGCTGGCCACTCCTGCCCCAGCTCCTGACCTTCCGGCTTCTCTCCCTATTCCGCCCCATGGCTGCTGAGGGCCCTGCACACAAGGCAGTGGGACCACCTGAGGCAGGTGCAACTCCCAGCCCGATCCCTGAGCCCCCCCCTTCCTTCCCTCCCCCTCCCAGGTTCTTTCCCCAGTAACATTTACCCCAGTTAAACCAAAACTACAGTTCCTTGTTTCAAAAACAAAAGATCTGCTTTATTGTATCAACAGGGGAGGAGGTGGGAGAGGGGAAAAGGGAGGACAGGGGAAGAAAGAGGGGGAGGAAAGGCAAAGAGGGCCACTGCACAGGCCCCTGTGGGGAGACCCCAAGGAAAGTGTCACTGGAGTCCTTGTCCGAAATGCTCCCTCAGGGCCTCTTGGATGTGCACAGCCCCCTGATGGGCCTGCTGGATGGCAGCTATGTACAGATGTTCAAAGGCCCTGGCCAACTGCTCAGCCTCCATCCCCCTTCTTTCCCTGCCCCTCCTCCCCCCGGCAGGAACATCTCCCTCTTGTTCTTGCATATATTGTGGAGGATACAACAGGCTGCCACCACTTGTGGGACCACTCGCCAAGATCCAGGAGGGTGAGGAGGCAGTGGAACCTCCCTTTCATATGGCGAAAGGCCTCCTCCACAACTATGCAGGCCCTGCTGAGCGTGGCACTGAAACATTCCTTGCTTTGGTCCAGGTGTCCCGTGTAGGGCTTCATAAGCTAAGGGAGCAGAGCGTAGGCAGTGTCCCCCTCTATGCACATTGGCATGTCCAAATCCCCGACGCCCATGGAGTGGTTGGGGAAAAAAGTGCCCGTGTGCAGGTTTTGGAAAAGGCTGGAGTTGCAGTAGATACAGACGTTGTGTGCCTTCCTTGACCACCCGACACTGATGTCTGTGTACTGGCTTTGGTGGTCCATGAGGGCCTGCAGCACAACAAAAAAATACCCTTTGCGGTTGATGTATTTGGAGGACCGGTGGTCGGGGGGCCTGGATGGGGAGATGCATGCTATCCATGGCTTCCCCTCACACACAGTTGGGGAAGCCCATGGCGGTAAAGCCGAGGATGATGGGGTCCACATTGCCCAGGAGGACAAGCTGGTGCAGCAGGACAGTGTTGATGGCCCTCACCATCTGTAGAAGGAGACAAACAGAGAATCACAAGGTTGCCATAGTCCTCAGGAGGTCCCTAAGGCCAACCCTCCCTGCCCCCTCCCCCGCCACACCCTGACTTACCTCAGGGCTTTGTGAAGGCGGGACTGAAAACCCTTCCAGGGAGGGAGCCTCCACCACTCCCCCGCCCCTTCCATAGGCAACCCCATTACAGCAGTTTACCACCCTCCTGTGATAATAGCAGGAGAGCGCAATACCTGCATGGCCACAACCCCAATGGTCGATCTCCCCACGCCGAACTGGCTCCCAAAGGAGTGGTAGCAGTCTGGAATGGCGAGTTTCTGCAGTGCAACAGCAACCTGCTTCTGGAGGGGGATGGAGGATCTCACGTGGGTGTCCCATCATCTGAGGGCAGGGGCGAGCCACTCACACAGCTCCATGAAGGTGGCCTTCTGCATGCGGAAGTTCTGGAGATACTGCTGGTCGTCCCACCGCTCCATGACGATCTGGTCCTACCAGTGAGAGCTGGTGTCCAGTCACCAGAAGCGGTGGTGCACGATGTGCAGGGGAGGGTGGAAGGGACTGTGCTGCATAAGCAGCGTGTGGAGTGGGTTGAGGAGGTGCCCTGCAATGAGCTGGGGGTCCTGATCCTGCAGGGCCACGAGGGTAGCCTGCAGTAACTGCAGCAGGAAGTGCAGCATGGGGTCTAAGAGGCATTGACTACTTGGACGCAGGTCTGGCTCCCTGGCTGGAGTGCTGTGGTGTCTGCAAGGGCAACCAAAGCAGGCAGTGAAAACACTTTGCTGTCCATCAAGGAGGTAGGCAAAGGAGAAGAGCCTGAGACACGGCTGTACAGGAGGGGTCCCTTTAAGCACAAGCCTCAGGAAGCAGCTCCAGGAAGTGACTGCTGTCCTGATGCCCTGCCTGAAGTGCTTCCGGGGGGCCTTAAATGCAATTCAACATCCAATAAGTATGGACTCTCTATTTCGAAATAGTGCAATGCTATTTTGATGGGCATTTGCTCTGTAGACACGCTATTTTGACATAAGCTATTTTGGAGTTTCTATTCCAAAATAATTTATTCCAAAGTAAGTGTGCAGTGTAAATGCCCCTAAAAGTAAAAAATCTGCCCCTTTGAAGGAGAAAGTGAGTAAGAGAAAAATCACTGTAGTTTACCAGACTTACCTAGGTTTGATTAATTTATACTAGATATTTCCCTGTAAGTAATCAACATTTCTTAGGTCAAATCTGGGTGAGGTAAGAGTTTAGAGATCTGCAGATTTGATACACAGGATGAATATTTGGTCAAATAACTAGCCAAATCTAGGTCCAGACCTAACCATTTTTTTCCCTGCAATATTCTTATTTTTATCTTTGCAATACAGGACAGCTTTCAAGCCAGTTCATTCCATGGACTCCCAATGATTTGGCTAGCTAGGAACAGTGATTAGAAGAGTAACAATTCATGTAATGGTATTGACAAACCAATGCTTAATCCAGTGGTGAAATTTACTTAAAATTTTTTACAGGTACTGTCCTATTGCAACCCCGGTCCCTGTTAGCTTTTGTTGCAGCTCATCCAGCTCTTGCCACAGCTACACACCAGGATGTACCCGCTTACTTTCACCTGTGTCTTAATCTGAAATACTATTCTTCAATAGATTAAACTACACAACATCACAAAATGTAAAAACAACAAATAGACCAAATATTATGAAACTCTTGTCCTAGACTCGCCATTCAGTTATAATTACACTCAGCAAAGTAGGTTCCCAAAGGAAGCTGTGATTTACTTTATATTGTGGCATATAGCATGCAAGTGAAGTGCATGCCACAGCTGAAGATGACATGCCATGAATGAGAAGTCTGTGCCCATCATGCCTTTCACTATACAGTACTATGAATGATGTCACCTACCACAGGGTGCTGTAATTGCCTCTCCTGCTATGTGTTATCTCTGTTCTGCACTGTTCTCTCACACATACGGTTCTGAAACAATTCAACACAACAGCTGTATTTTTTAACTTTTCTACTAACATCCAGTAATTAGCATTAGCTCCTAAGTACACAGGGATAAAATAGTTACATGGTGAATACTATGAAATAGTAAAGAGACATTTAAAAAAACATAGTTTCAGGTACTACATCTGCTTTTGAGAACCCTATGGTAATTATTTGGTCCACATTAACAAAGTTTCTGAGGAAGGTATGTAAGAGGTTATTCGGTAAGCAGTAGGCTTATCAACCTGCTTATCCGGTAGGATTAACTGGCCCAGTTAGAACAGCTCCTCACCCATGGCAGGCCGGAGCAAATTGCTGCCCGCAGCCACAGCAGGCCTGACTGGCAGGACCCCTCCTGCAATGACGTGGGCAACCAGTTAAATTATATAATTTTAATTGTTTAATCATTAACAACGTTCCACCACTGAGCAAACTTTTCTCCCTTAGGCCAGGTCTATACTAGACCTGTAAGGTCGGCTTATGGTATGCAACTCCAGTCAACATACCTGAAGCCAAGCTTAGCGTCGTCTTCACAGCAGGAGATTGACAGGAACTAATGGTCCCGTTGACTTTCCTTATTCCTCACAAATCAAGGAGTACTGGTGCCTCTGACACAGAGGCAGCAGCGAGGGGTGACAGCCAGCTCCCCAGGAGCGAGACAGGAGCTTGCGTGTAACCATGAACATTAACTGATAAACCCAGACTTATCGGTTAACTGTTTACACGGTTATACATTCACATTCCTAATTAGGGAAACTCATTTCTGCAACACCATCCACTAGTTCACGCACATTTCCCAGAGTCACAGTCCTTTGTAGTAGGATGTGATTAATTGCCCTGTATACCTGCATTAATGCAGCCCCAATAGTCAACTCCCTCAATTCAAATTGATTCACAATCAACCGATAGCAATCTAGAGTCGCCAACTTCCACACAGCAACTGGCACACCTCTCTACTGAAAAGGCAGCTCTCATTCTGGTGTTCTTGCACCGTGGTGCTCGGGTAAATTTAAGCACACAGTTCCAAGAAGGCGGCTTTCTGTATTCAAAAGTTCTGTAGACGCTGTTTGTCACCTCAGCCTTGTATGACGATACGATCCCACCATTCAGTGCTTGTTTCTTAAGCACAAAAGTGACAGTTCACAGTCTGCAGCTGTTCTATGAATGCCAAAAACAATTTAAAGCTGCTCCTAACCATATCACACGGCATGTCAGGCAACAGGGAGTCTTTTCCAGTCAGGACCTTTGTGATTCACTGCACTGCCATCCGTGCTGTCTTAATGACAATTATCAGAGCATAGGAGAGCAGTGCACGATCCATCCCTTCCAGGGGTGAAAGTAACTTAAATGTCTTCGAGGTACTGTCATATTGCGCCCCCTGGAGGGACCTCAAGGCAAGAGATTGGGGGAGGGGGCATTGTAATATGACAGTAACTGTATGAAATTTGAGTGTGGGGTGGAATGCGGGGGGCTCAGGGCAGGGGGTTTGTAATGCAGGAGTCAGGGTTGGGGGGTGAGGAGGGGCTCAGGGTAGAGCTGGGAGGTAGAAGGACTCAGGACTGTGGGCTGAAAGGTGTGGGGATGCAGGAGTCAGGGCAGGGGGTTGATAGTGTGCAGGGTGCAGTGTTGCGAGAAATAAGGAGGGGCTCAGGGCAGAGGGTTGGGGTGGGTGTGGAGGGGTGCAAGAGTCAGAGCAGGGGGCTAGGAATGCAGGGGGCTCAGGGTAGGGAGGAATGTGGGGAGTGCAGGAATCAGAGCAGGGGACTGGAGTGTAGGAGCAGTGCAGGGGGGACAAAGGCACTATTTAGAGAGGGCAGGGTGGTAAAAATCCAACTGTGGGCTCATTCTGCTGACAGAGAGAGCGAGTGTGAACATGTACCGATTTTTATTATAGCGCTTTCTGAGTGTCAGCATAATCTTTGTCCGCACAATTCTGTTGTGTAGAGAATACTTAAGTGCACCAGGTTGATCAGAGCTACTGCAGGTACGTCCCCTTGAGTTGGGAATAACACCCCCATCTTGAAATGCAGACACATCCACAGTCAAAGTACAGATGGATTAGTAGGCAGTGTGTAGGTGAGATGGCCCAAGTGTTAAGTGTCATAAGTTAGCATACAGGTATCACCATCCCTGTAGAACCTCATTACATTCTCACTAGTGAACAGGATACCCAATACAAACTGTAATTTTGCAAATTAGTGTGTCAACAAAGACAATAATAAAGGATAATGTATCACAACATTTGCACTATTAATATCTTTTCCAAACTGAAGCATAATGTATGCTTCTGTTCATAAGAAGATCAGATGAGTGTAATCTTTACCCACATTATGGAATTGGGGCTGAAGAAATAATCTCATACCTTGTACCCTCTGCCCTGGCGATCCCCAAAGCCGCATGCTCGGGGGATGGGTTACCATGGGGGGGAGAGGGTGGCACAATGGCAGGAAGGGGTGGAACTTGTAGGCTGGTAATTGACAGCTTCCCCCCAGTCCACCAGGAGTCCTAGGTCAGATTGTGCAATTGCTCCATCCAGTACTGGCTTTCATGCTGGGAGTCTGAGACCCCTGTTTTACACATTTTAAATTCCTCAAAGTGCCTATCATTCCCCAATGAGTTTCTAACTAAGAAAAAACAGAAACGTAGCCAAGATCTTTTATTTTATATTTTTAGATTTGTATTTTATATTTTGCATCTTATTACACTGTTTGATTTGATCATTTTGACAGTTTCTGCATATGATGAAGAATTCGCCATCTGGAAGAAATACTAACTTATCTCCATTGCACAGAATAAAAAAACACTGAAGGTTGGGTTTATGCCACAAGCAAAAAAAACAACCCCCCCTCCTGTGTTGTTCTCCCCAGATGTTATGAGCACACTATCTAGAGGAATTATACTGGAGTGGTCTAAATAGCAAGCGAAAAGAAAGACAGTTGTTATTGGCATCGTTTCTCATGCTTATCTTGTTGTAAAGTCCCAAGCTGCTATTTGTTCTTTGTCATTGTTCAGAATACCATAAACAGAAGATATCTCATTCTCTCCCTCTCTCTCAAACTATATCTGAACTAAAAGACTTTTTCGGCATTGCCTTGGTCCAGGGCTGGCCCAGGGCGGTGGGGGTTATGTTGCCTGCTTGCCAGCTTTTCCCTGAGCACACCTGGGGACAGTGGAGGTCACACAGCCCAGTCATCAGCTGCTTCCTGGTAGCACCCTGGGGAGGCAGGAGCCATCTGCCATGGTAGTCCATGGGTGGCCTGGTGTGGTGGGGGCCATGCTACCGGCCAGCAGCTGCTCCTAGGGACGGGGTGCTTGCTGCCTCCCCCTCACTACCCAGTGGTCATTTGTGAATATAGCTGTCCCCCGTGCATGCTGTCCCCTGTGGTCATTTGTTAGTATAACTGTCTCTGCTCTCACACGCCTCCCTTTCTGATGGGAAACAATCACATTCCACCCACATCCCATTGTCTGGTACAACCAAACCCTGGCCTTGCTTTAAGTTATGATAAGAGGAACTGCATACTGAATTTGGTGGTCCTAGCTCTTACCATTTAGGAGACATTCTTGAATAAATGGACTCACAAACGGATGGATGGATACACAAACAGAGAGACAGATGTACAAACTCTCTAAAATATATAGTAGATGTAATTAATATATGGATAATACATGCATATAATAATATAACTGCTGTAGATATAATTTTATTTTTCTATAGTGTTATCTATGCATCTTTTTTATTTTTGGTATCCATATGTCACTTACCACAGTACTTATTTAACTATTCACTTAATGAGAGGGGATGTCTCAAAGGCCAAATCCATTGGCCCTTGAACAAGTCTTTAACTTAGATTGTCTGATATGTAATACTGATATTTCTCTTTTATAAAATACTTTTCATGTCTAGATCACAAACTGTTTACTGTAACTAGTTAAAAAATTATAAAATCTTTGGCAAACATAAAAACAGCCATACTGAGTCAGACCAAAGGTCTTCTGGCAGTAGCTAATGCCAGCTGCTTCCTGGGGAATGAAGAGAACAGGGATTCATCAAGTGATCCCAGCCCTGTCATCCATTCCCAGCTTCTGACAATCAGAGGCTAGGGACACCATTCCTGCCCATCCTGGCTAATAGCTATTGATGGACCTAATCTCTATGAATTTATCTATTACTTTTTTTGAACCCTGTTAAAGACCTGATCTCTTCATAATATCTCCTGGCAAAGAGTTCCACAGTTTCACTGTGTTGTGTGAAGAAATGGACCCTTCTGTTTGCTTTAAACTTGCTACCTGTTAAATTGTACTTGGTGACCCCCAGTTCTAGTGTTATGAGAATGAATAAATAATACTCCATTTACTTTCTTCACACCAGACATATCCCTTCCCCCTTGGTCATCTTTTTTCCAAAATGAGAAGTCTAAGTCTTATGAATCTCTCCTGATATGGAAGACGTTTCATGCCCCTAATCTTCCTGATATCTTCCTGATATGGAAGATGTTCCATACCCCTAATCATTTTTTTTCCATTTTTTAAACTTTTCCAATGCCAAAATACTGTTTTTGAAATAAGGCAACCACATCTGCATACAGTATTCAAGATGTGGGTGTACCATGGATTTATATAGAGGCAAAAAGATATTTTCTGTCATCTTATCAATTTCTTTCTTAAAGATTCCCAACATTCTGTTAATGTTTTTGACTGCCATTGCATATTGAGTGGATGTTTCCAGAGAACTATCTACAATGACTCCAAGACCACTTTCTTGAATGGTAACAGATAATTTAGACACCATCATTTTATATGTATACTTGGGATTATGTTTTCCAATGTGCATTACTTTGCATTTATCAACATTAAAATTAATCAGCTATTTTGTTGCCCAGTCACCTAACTTGGGGAGATCCTTTTGAAGCGCTTCACAATCTGCTTTGGACTTAACTAACCTGAACAGTTTTGTATCATCTGCAAATGTTGCCATCTTTTTGTTAACTCCCTTTTCCAGATCGTTCATAGATATGTTGAATAGTACCGGTGTCCTGGGGGGCACCACTATTTATTTCTCTCCATTCTGAAAACTGACCATGTATTCCTACCCTTTGTTTCCTATCTTTTTAACCAATTACTGATTCACATGAGAAGGTCTTCTCTCTTATGCCATGACAGCATACTTTGTTTAAGAACCTTTGGTGTAGTACCTTGTCAAAGATTTTCTGAAAATCTAAACACACTATACTCACTGGATCCTTCTTGTCCCAATGTTTGTTGACACTCTCAAAAAATTCTAGTAGATTAGTGTGGCTTTACAAAAACCACATTGACTTCCTCAACAAATCATGTTCATCTGTGTGTCTGACAAATCTGTTCTTTACTATAGTTTCAAACAGTTTAATGGATACTGAAGTTAGACTTACCAGCCTGTAATTGCTTAGATCATCTCTGGAGGCTTTTTTATAAAACTGTCATCATATTAACTATCTCCTAGTCATCTGGTACAGAAACTGATTTAAAGGGAAGGTTACGTACCCCAGTTAGTAGTTCTGCAATTTCACATTTGAGTTCCTTCAAAACTCTTGGGTGAATGTCATCTGACCTTGTGACTAATTACTGTTCAGTTTATCAATTTGTTCCAAAACCTCCTCTAATGACACTTCAATCTGGGACAGTTCCTTAGATTTGGCTCCTAGAAAGAATAGCTCAGGCCTGGGAATCTCCTGCACATCCTCATCCATGAAGATCAATTCAAAGAATGTATTTAGTTTCTCCGTAATTGTTTTGTTGTCCTTGAGTGCTCCTTTGGTATTTTGATTGTCCAGTTGTTTAGTAAGCTTCCTGCTTCTGATGTACTTAAAAGTTCTAATATTCTTATGTGCCAAGATACAATCATTATGAACAGGCAGTTGAATTTTTAAACTTTTTAGGTTCCTTTATTCTGAAATGTGCTGACAGCTCTATTATCATTATCAAAGCTTTTTGACAGAAACTTCATTGTACACTGATGCTGCCCCATCAGGAATTGTAGCATGGGCAATTTTGGAAGTTGCAATGGTAACAATGTGACTGATATTCACAGCAGAAGCTGACCACCTTATCATTAAAAGGACTTACTTCTATTTCAAACTACTTATAATAGCTCTCTCAGGATCCCGTGTAAGGTGGAGGATGTAGAGTTATGACATTCATGCTTACAGTTGAAATATATCACTTATTGAATCCAGTCAAAGAACTACCCATATTTATCATTTGTGTAATAGCCTAATTAGAGGCTTTTCTTTCCAGACATTATTTTTGCATTCTGTGCTGTCAGCACCAGGAGTAAATGCCTGTAAAAACCACTGAAGCAATCATCTTTACATAAATGTTCTTCCTACAAAGCAGGAGAAAGATGAAAAAACGTAACCTGCACTGCACTTTACTATATTCATCTTGTGCCTTGGCAACGGCTCAGGGATTTTGGAAATTACTTGAAACTCTTTTATCCTTTCAAAATGTCTGTTGTTATGCCATAACTAAAGGAACACTGCAGCAAAGGTAAAAGAGTAGACACAGCTGTTTGGTTCAGGGTATGGGGTTGGAACCCAGAGTAGAGGGTGGGACTGGATTCCCTTGTGGCTTCAGGAAAGGGGGTATTCAAACCCATTGTAGGGGTTGTTGAATGCAGGAAGGGGGCAGAAAGCTAAGCCAAAGAAATAAACATTTTGTTCCTGTTGAAGACTTTTTTTGATGAAACAATTGGGGCCCCAGAAGTAAAGAGCTAAAGACGAGCTTACCACGGGGCCAAATTACCAGACCCAGAAATCACTGCAATGCTGCAATGACCATCAGCAGGGGTACTAGCCCTGAGAAAGAGCTAAGATGCCACTTCTGGCCATGTGGGGGCACCTAACAGGAAGTGAGCTCTGTTACCCACATAGCAGCAAAAGCATGTCTTCCTTTTCCAGATGAATGTCTATTCAGAACAAAGCACCACAGCTATAGCCAAGCATTAGCTGTTCCTCTCTTTATTCATATTTTGCATTTGCATATAGCACCTTTTCTCATTGGACCTCAAAATGGTTTAGAAACATCGACGAATGTTATCTCTCACGAGGAGGTAATTTCCGTCAACCTCATTTTACAGATGGAACAACTCTGACCCAGAGAAGTGAAGTGATTTGCCCAAGATCACTGGCAAGTGAGAAACAGGAGTAGGAATAGAGCCAAGATCACCTGATTACAGGTTCTAACCAACAGAACCACCCTTTGCAGAAGCAGTACACAGCATGCACCCAGTTGCCCACATCACATGAGGGACACAGATTGTGATGAGATAATCAGGAGGGTAGGCAGCAGCCATTCAGCAGAGGGATCATCTTCCTCCTGGCTGGAGTCTCACACACCTCCTTGCAGTCTCAGCCAGGCTCTCTGCTCTGACCTGCTCACTCACTCTCATGACAGTGGGGCTGCAGAGGGCTCCCGGCACTGCTAGAACACCCAGTACCTGCAGGCTTGAGGTGTAAGGCAGAGCAGGGACCCTCATCCAGCACTAACCCAGAAGGCCAGGACTGCAGCCTTTCCCATCCTTGTACCAGCAGGAATTGAGGTTCCCTACCCATTTGCTCCCCAGACTGCAGAGATACAGTGGCTCCCCACATTGCCACAGAGCCAGTCAGTAGCAAGGAGGCCTCTCCCATGGCCAGGACCCTCCTATTCCTGTGGGGTCTCTGCTCTATTATCTGAACTTCTGCATTATCCTTCTTCCTTCCTCGGCCCCCAGCATGGGATACATGAGGGACAAGGAAGGAATTCAGACAGTGCAGAGATTCAGATAACATGGTTTTGGATAACCAGGAATATATTGAACACCAAAGGGATGCTCACTTCCCTACTGAATGGCTTCAGCTGAGCAGAGGCGCTGGGGGTTGATTAGTGTGGTTTCTCTCAACCTTTTTTTATAAAGTACCCCCAGTACCTACAGTTTTCAGACACACAGCATTTTTTTTCTACCATTGCAACATATTCATTTAAACAACTTAATATAGCCGGGTGGGCAATGAAATGTTTGGGTGTAAAAAGTACAAAAATAATAAAGTGCTGTAAAACTAAAAACAAAAATTCAGTTTTCTTCAAATTTCAATTGTGTTGACGTACCCCCCAGATTTCTCTCGAGGACCCCTAAGGGTACTCATACCACTGGTTGACAAACACTGGATTAGTGCTATCCATTCTGAATCACAGAATTCACCACAATTGTCTCACTTCGCAGTGCTTGGAAGTGTCAGATTTCTTCCAAGCATGAAAAACCACCCTATGACTCATCTGGAGAAGGGTGCAGGATCTGACTATGCTCCAACCTGCATCCTCACTCCATAAGCTGAGACTGTCATTTCCACATTGTAGGCATTGCAGAATAACGTGATAAACACCAGTGGACATTTTATCAGTCCCCACAGGGCACAGCAAATGATCAGCTAATCTGACTAAGCATGCAGATTTTAGAACACTTAGAAGAGTTGACTTTTAAATAGAAAGCAATGTACAATCTTCACTATAGGTCAGTAATGTGTCATTATAATAATTGTTTTAATTAAAATATCTCAAAGAGGGAATGGAAGAACCTCATAAAAATCCCCCAACATTATTTTGTTCCCTCCTTTTGGTACAGGATTTACAATGTGGTGTCTTTACTTTTATTGCAGGTTTTCTTTCTTCCCTTCCAATTTCGTTTTAATTTCCCCAACGTTAACTACATCAACTGTATTATCTGATAAGAGAAGTATCATAGTGCTCTATCATTCCCTCCCTCATGAACATCTGACGCAATAGAAGTTTAATGGAAAATTTAGAATAAAGTCATAAATCAAGTCATGGGGGTGCCAGGGTTGGGGTTTGTGTGTACACGTGTTTAGTATGTCTATGTCAGCGAACTTTGACACAAAAGATAAATTCCAGATTGGAGCAGAGTAAATTTGATAGATAAAAATACCATATCTAGTCACCAGAGGTCTCCCTTGTATTTCTCAGGGAAATAGCCTGTCCTTGCAAAGTTTATTTCACTAAATATGCAAAAATAGTAAGTCATTCTTCCTCAGGCTTCTATTTTAAAAATTTTGTATGTGATTCTTTAAATGTTGCTGCACAGTCATTCAGTGACCAGAGAAACTGTTCTTAAATTAACTCCTCCATTTCAAATTATAATATTTCTTAGATGAAATATTATTTTCTATGATTTGATATATTAATTTGTTTTGCTGCAAAACATTTGATTGCCTTCATTTTTGTCATAGTCCTGATCTCATTTTCAGTAACATGGTGTTTTCTCCAACTGCATTTATGAATTCTTAAGGAATCTCTGTTATGCCACATTTTGGCAGGGATCCTATTCCTCCTAATACCTAATTGTATAAACCTTAAACCTACAAGAGGGAGGAAAACATCTTCAGAATTTATAGACAAATCTTCAGCCTGCCTATGTAATTGTAAGGGATGCACAGACCTCAGACACATGCACATAACTTCTCTATGCACCAGAGATAATGAAACCTTGGAAAGGTGTGTATAAAAGCAGGGTAGAGGGAAAAGGATAAGGTGGTGCTGTGTTTTTTGTTTTTTTGTTTTTGCGGGGGTGGGGGGATAGAAGAAGTCCCTACCTCAAGAAGTCCCCTACAGCAGTGTTTCTCAACCCGTGGTACAAGTACCCTTAGGGGTCCTCGAGAGAAGTCTGGGGGAGGGGGGGTACTTCAACACAACTGATATTTGGAGAAAACTGAATTTTTGTTTTTAGTTTTACAGCACTTTATTATTTTTGTACCCAAAAATTTCATCACCTGCCTGGCTACAATTAAGTTGTTTAAACAATTGTGTTGCAATGGTAGAAAAAAATTGTGTGTGTCTGAAAACTGTAGGTACTAGGTACTAATTTTATTTTTTTAAAGGGGGTACTTACAATTTTTTTAAAGGGGTACTTTATAAAAAAAAGGTTGAGAAACACTGCCCTACAGCAATGATTCTGCACCAGGGGTATGCAATGGTCCTCCTTGGGTACATCAACTGATCTAGAGATGTACCTAGTCTTACTACAGGCTACATAAAAAGCTCTAATGAAGTCAATACAAACTAAAAGTTCATACAATGACATGTTTATACAGCTCTATATAGTATACACCAAAGGTGGGCAATAAGCGGCCCACGAGTCAAACGTGGTTCACCAGGGTTAGCTCCTAGCCGGCCACTGGCACTTTATTTACCTGCACATCCACAGGTACGGCCACTTGCAGCTCCTGTTTGTTGTGGATCGCCATTCCCAACCAATGGGAGCTGCAGGAAGCTTTAGATTGAGAAGGGATATTATTATTATTTATTAGTAGTAATAGTATTTAGATCGTGCTGAGGTGTGTATTAGGGACAAAAGCGACTAGTTGACTATCCGATAAGCAAAAGCTTATTGAATAGTCGACTAGTTCCTTGACTAGTTGCTTCCCCACAGCTGCCTCTATCAGAGGCAGCAAGGGGGGGAGCAGGAGCTTGTGATGGGGGGAGCCAGCTTAAAAGCTGGTTGGTTCCCCCTAGCACCGGCTCCAGAGGGTACAGGGGAAGCAGAGGGGTAGCAGGGAGCAGGTGGGATCCAGGAATCAGCTGATTCCCAGCTCATGCATGGTGCAAGCCAGGAATCAGCTGGCCCGGCTTGCTGTGCTTCAGCCTTTTAAATGTATTAAGAGCCTACCAGCTCTTAATACATTTAAAAGGCTGGTGTGCAGTGGAGGGGACCCGGTGCGAGCTGGGAATCAGCTGGCCTGGTTCATGCTGGGTCCCCTGCCTTGCTGTGCTTCAGCTTTTTAAATGTATTAAAAGCCTCTTAATACATTTAAAAAGCAGAGGTGCAGCCTCTGGGACTGGGTGTAAGCTGGGAATCAGCTGATTCTTGGCTCGTGCTTGGTCTCCGCTACCTGCCTGCCCCTGGCGGAGCTGGTGCTGGGGGAAACAGGAGCAGCTAACAGGGAGTTTGGAGAGGGAGTTTAGAGGGGGAGGTTAGAGGGTGCTAGTGACTCCTGACCTTCTTTAAACCTAACTTTTATAATAATCTATATTCCAGACATTTAATAAGCCCAGTTTATACTTAAACTTATTCATAAAAAAAATGGAGACAGAAACCCAGCAGCAGAGTGGGGGTTATCCTGTTTATTGCGTCGGGTGTCACATGTATAATTACTTGCCCTGTGGGCAGATGGCGTATGTGTGCACCCGTTGCAAGGAGCTCCTGACCCTCAGAGACCGAGTTCGGGTTTTGGAGGCCAGGGTGGCTGAACTGGAGGAGCTAAGGGAGGTAGAGAGATATGTTGATGAGACTTTCCGGGACACTGTAGTACTGTCCCACCTCCAGTCTGAGAGCCCCAGTGCTCTTAAGGAGGATGAAAGTCTAAAGGGAACAGAGCACTCAATGGAAACAGACGGAAACCATCCCGTAGTTGTGACCCTCCTTCCAGAGGATGTTGCGGTATCCTCTCGCACTGAGGATACCTCTGAGGGGGAGGGAATGCCAGTTGTTAGGAAGAGGCAGGTGTTAATAGTGGGTGATTCGATCGTTAGGAACATAGATAGTTGGGTTTGTGATGACCGGGAGAACCATATGGTCACTTGCCTGCCTGGTGCAAAGGTTGCGGATTTCTCGCGGCATCTAGATAGACTTATGTGTAGTGCTGGGGAGGAGCCGGTAGTCATGGTACATGTAGGTACCAATGACGTAGGGAAGGGTAGGAGAGATGTCCTGGAGGCCAAATTTAGGTTACTAGGAAAGAGACTGAAATCCAGGACCTCTATGGTGGCATTCTCGGAAATGCTTCCAGTTCCACACGTAGGGCCAGGTAGGCAGGCAGAACTTCAGAGTCTCAATGCGTGGATGAGATGATGGTGTAGGGAAGAGGGGTTTAGATTTATTAGGAACTGGGAGAGGGGGAGCCTATACAGGAACGGTGGGCTCCACCTAAACCAGGGTGGAACCAGACTGCTGGCACTAAACATTAAAAAGGCCGTAGAGCAGTTTTTAAACTAAGAGATGGGGGAAAGCCGATTGGTGCGGAGATGCACGTAAATCGGAAGGAGACTTCTCTTAGAGGAGAATCCATTGACAGAGATTCTCTAAGCTGTGGTCAGAAAGAGAGGAGGGGAGAGGACAAACCATGGGCCAGAGCAGACAAACAACTGCATATAAAGGAATCCAATGCATCAGGGAAGGGCAGACAAATAAGCAGTGGCAAATTTTTAAAGTATTCTACACAAATGCTAGGAGTCTGACTAATAAGATGGGTGAACTAGAGTATCTCGTATTAAAGAAGGAGATTGACATAATAGGCATCACTGAAACCTGGTGGAATGAGGAAAATCTGTAGGACACAATCATATCAGGATATAAAATATATCGAAAGGATAGAACAGGCCGGGTGGATGGCGGAGTGGCA
>CM057845.1:178499967-178525761 GCA_030068395.1 Apalone spinifera | reverse complement strand
TGGTTTCTTCGGACTGACAATAAAAATGTTACAGTAATAAGTATTTTAAACTACTGTGTTGTAAACGCTTGTGATTTTTCTGATATTTAATGATTTTGTCCCTGGGAATCAAAATATTGCATGAGAATCTCAGCTTTCTTTAAAAAGTTTCTAGCTCTCATAATACTGTAGACAAAGCTTGAAAATGTGATGCAAGTACATCTGAAAGTCTCAGAAACCAGAAGAAAAAATATTTAAAAATCTACATATTTTATTTTTAAAAAAGACTTCATGATATTTAAGCCAGTCTCATGATTTCTGAATTCTTGAGGTTAGCAATACTAAGACTATTTCATATTTATATTTATGAGCAGCAGTAAATACGTATGTACAAAAGTTTAGTACAGCTAAAGGCAACATGAACCATGTACTGTCAGAACAATAAGTATTTTTGTTTTCAGAAATGACATTCAGAACAAGCATCTTTATTAGTTTATATTAGTATATGATTGATATCACCTTTTGTCATACTTACATACTGACCCACTACAAAATGTACTCTGATTTATGTACATTATTACTTTATATCTAAATTACAAAAATCTCCTAAACTTTGGAGAATTAATAAACCTTAAAAAATATAATCAGATTTAAAACAAAATGTTTCTAATAAATACATGTTTGAAGTCAAATAACCTTAGCGTTATCATTTCCTGATGTGATATTTTAAAAAGAACAAAAGATGTTGGGCATGATTCTTCTTCACTATATCTGGTTCATTCCTCCTAATCAGCCATCAGAAATTATGCTGGAAAAATCTGTGTTGGGTAACATAGCTCTGTTAACTTAAGTTACATACTCTGAACCTCATAAAAGCACTTGCAGTAAATGACAACATCTGAGGCAGCCATGCTACCAGTTTCAGGAATTAAAGCACTTAGTAATATGCACACCAAGATCTTTGAGGTTTGAAGACTGACTAGCTTCTTGTATTATTAATCTGTTTATTACAGTAGTAGTAGTGCATAAGGACCAACTAAGATCAGGATCTCCCCATTGTGGTAGGCACTACACAGCCATGGAGTAGTAGCAAATATTTCCTGCCCTGAAGGGCATACAAAGTAACTAGAAAAGACATACAGCATGGGGTAGAACACACAAGCAGAATGGACAGAACAGTGACATCAATTCAGATTGGTGGGGATAGGAAATTCTAGTTCCTTTTTCCTCCCTCAGCCATTCTGGTCCCTACTCATCCACTCCTCTCCTCCCATACGGATCCTAAGTCTTCCTTGACTGGAGAATCTCCCCTCTTACCCACACCATATTTAAAAGTGATTAGGCCATAGTCTTGGACCCCACATCCACCTCTGCACTCTACCTGGGACCAATGTGAAGGCAGCAAATGGCATGTTAATTCCACCATGGCGGGGAGTGGGTGGGGGTAGTTTGGCTATTAGGGAATCAGCTAAATGGAAATAAAATAAAAGGAAAGGAAAGGGAGGCACTGAAGAGTAGGGATGTGAAGGACTAGTCAACTAGTCGACTATCTGAAAAGCAAATGCTTATAGGATAGTCGACTAGTCGCTTCCCCCCCACCTTGCTGCCTCTATCAGACAGAGGAAGTAGAGGGGGGAGAAGAGAGGGGTACTTCAAAGTGGCAGTGCTGCATGGAGCCTGGGATCAGATGGGGACTGAACCCAGGCTCTGTGCGGCGCTTCTACTTTGAAATGTTGCGAGGAGCCTGACACCGGGCTCCCCATGGCATTTCAAAGCAGCAGTGCCACACGGAGTTCAGGATCACCTTTGAAGTGTAGCAACAGCCCTAGGGTGGAAGTGCCCTATCAACTACCCGATCAATTACCTGATGCTTAACTTCCTTACTGAAAAGGCAAAGGGTGAGGGGGACAGGGCCGGAGAGAAGAGAAGCAAATGTGGAATAAAACTGAAATAAGGAGACTGTGAGGGAGAAATATAAGGAGAGTTGGAAACAGCCAAATCCGCACAGGGAAAAGATATTGCCATAATAAAAACTATAGGATGTTCTCTGTACACAAAGGTCCCTGCCAGGGATTTCCCCCCAAATTTCCCCAACACCCCCTCAATTTTGTGAACTATGGTGCCATACAGCCCACCTTCATGGTCTCACCCCTCATCGGCCCTGACACCCCCCCCCCTTGTAAATTTGAACACCCCCTCTAATTTCAATTCCTGGGGAGGCTACTGGTCCCTGCTTTGGCTGCCTCTGCAGGCCCTATAGCAGAAGGGAAAGGAGATACTATCCTGGCTATAGATTTCCCCAGAACTAGAGTGTGTATGTGGAGGAAGGATCTCTCCTTTATTGTTTTGGGTCCAAGAGTGAAGAAGGCTAGGGTGGCTACAGCTGGGTCTCATTTTTGCACTCTTTTCCTACCAATTTTTATGTTCACTGCTTCTGTATATATGGAGATATACCTATCTCATAGAGCTGAAAGGGACCTTGAGAGGTCATTGAGTCTAGTCTCTTGTCCTCACAGCAGGACCAAGTACCATCCCTGACAGATTTGCCCCAGATCCCTAAATGGTCCCCTCAAGGACTGAACTCACAACCCTGGGTTTAATAGAAATCATAGACTATGGCCATTCCATACCATCACTAGCCCCATCTTCTGCATGGGAAATCAATAGGAGAATAGAGGTCACATAGCATTGAAGGTAAGTGTATTCATATTGTACAACTTCACATAAGAAGGAAAAGATATGGCCCTGGCCATAGATAGTATTTGGTGCTATGGTTTCTGAACGTTATATATGCTAAAACTAGGACAAGTTACAGTATTAATGTAAATTCAGAATGAGTTATTCCACTGAAAATGGGCCAAGATCTCTGTTCCTCCCAAGTTCAATATGTGCAGGGATGAGGAAAGGAGGGCCAAATGAGATTTTTGACACATCTCTATCTCCTGTACCTTCTGTTCTGCTAAGTACTGCTTTCCTTTCAATGTGTGCTAATGTACTGGCTCCTTAAGGGCTGTTCCACCAGCAATAATAGCTGCAGCTCATTCTGGCTCCTGACCAAGGGTGATCAGTTTTCGTTGGAAATATTCCTGGGGGTTTCATCACATGACATAATCTTTAATTAAAGAGCAAATCTTTAATTCCTGGCGAGTCCAGAACAATTCTAAAGGGCTGGCAACCCCATACCCACGTTATAAGGAGGAATAATGGAGAGTGAAGGGGACCACCTCAGGCGGGGGAGGAGGGAATTCCTTGGGGATGATTTCTGTTGATTGACAGCCCCTTTAGGCAGCTGCAATGGCCTCCAGAGGCTGCAAAAGAACACACCTTGGCTCAGGAACCTGCTAGCCCGCGCAGGACAGCCACAAGGGAGATCCACCGCCTCTGCGGGGGGAGACCCGAGGGAACGAGGATGACCTCAACGCCTGCTGGGAGGAGCAGGCAAGAAAAAAAGAATCGCCATCCTCCTGGATGTGTAGGGCTGGATCAATCCAAGCCAGTGTGGGACACACACACTCCCCTTTCTCTGCCTGCGGCAAGGAAGCGAGGATCGGGACCAGGTAGCGGGCTGCCTCCTTCCACTGGCTTCCCTCCCTTCCGCTCCTCGCACCCCCTCGGCTAAGAGTGCGGGGGGAGTGGAGGTGTCTCGGGCAGGTGATGCGCCCTTCCGCTTGACAGCCGCATCTGCAGCCAAGGACGACAGCGGGTTGGCGCGGCCCGAGAGAGGCGGCCTGTGGCTAGCGCACATTCTCCCTCTGAGCAGCTGGAGAAGGAGGCGGCGGCGGCGGCGGCGGCGGCGCTGGGGGGGGGGGGGGGGGGGGGGGGGGGGGGGGGGGGTTCCCCAAGGCATTTAAAGCCAGGCTGAAGCCAGCCCAGGCACTCGGCTTGCGAAGGGCGTCGCGCTGTGCGGGGGGCGGACCAGCCGCTCCCGAGCCCACCCCGATCTCGCCGCCGCCTCCCCTGTCTCTGCAGCAGCAGCAGCAGCAGCAGCGCGGGGATGGAGAGCAAGCGCTGCTTCGCCAACCGCTTCGATGACTACGCGGGCAGCCTGTCGGGCGGGCAGCGGCAGGAGGCGGTGGTGCCCTGGGTGGCCTCCACCATCGAGCGCATCCTGCAGGAGCTGCCGCCGCCGGAGGGCGGCGCGGCGGGGGGCGGGCTGTACGGCGGGCTGGCCGGGGTGGCCTACATGCTCTACCACGCCGGGCGCTGCCCGCCGCTGGCCCCGGCCCGCGACACCTACCTGCGGGTGGCCCGGCGCCTGGTGGACGCCTGCGTGCGCTACGAGGAGGAGTGGGGCGAGCCGGACGCCGACACGCGGGCCGCCTTCCTGCTCGGCGGGGCCGGGGTCTACGCGGTGGGCGCGCTCGTCTACCACGCGCTGGGGCTGCCCGACTTCGGCCGCCTGCTGGGCCGGTTCCGGGAGCTGAGCCAGGTCTGCGCCCCCGTCACCTTCCTGGAGTGCGGCTCCGACGAGCTCTTCGTGGGCCGGGCCGGCTACCTGTGCGCCGCCCTGGTGCTCAAGCAGCAGCTGGGCATGGAGGTAACGAGGCCGCCGGCTCCCGCGCGGCTCTGTCCACTGCTGCCCCGGCGGGCGGGAAGGATCCGGAGGGGCGCTCCCTCTGGGCTCTGACAGCGGCTCTTGTCCCGCCGGGTCCTGCTCAGGGAGCCTCCCGGGGTGAGGCTTGGTCCCGCCCTCCCCGAGAGCTGCTGCCTGGCAGCCTGCTCCGCAGTCACTCCACTGTCCCTGGCAGGGTCTGTAGCTGTCAAAGGTCACTTTCCCGCCAGGGCTGTGGGGTTGAGTTCCGTGTCGAGGATACCAAAGTCAATTAATTTCTTTTAATGAATTACTGTCGGACTCTCACCCAAGAATCCGAATCTTTTCCAAAGAGGGGAAAAGGGTCGGGGGGGGGGGCATTTATTTTCCTGACCCTGGTTTAAATGCAGCCTAAAATAAGGATGCAGCAGCAATACATTCTGGGAAACTCAATGGTAAGTGGGACAGCTGAGGATAAAAGCAGGTAAAATGTGGCCTTTCTCCTTATGAGGCATGCTGGTGCAAATAAAGTTCTCTGCCTTCACTGTGTAGGTCCAGTCCATTTTTGAGTGTGTGGTGGCCAATTCCTATATTTTAAAATGAACTAAGGGAATTACTTTTGTATTTCCAGGGAAGGTATTCATAATATGAAGCAGATATATCAATCAGCATATCATATAATAACTAGCAATTATGTACTTTGTATTGGCTGGGCTAGAATTTCAAAAACACTCCTATTTTGAAGTGCTCAATCACTCTGGTTGTGAGAAATTTCAAAGAGCTCAGAATCTAGTTTGCAGAGAGATTCTTGAAAATGCTGGCCACTTATTTTGGTGCCAAAATGGGAGGTGAATTATTTGGAACATGTAGGGTGAAATTGTGGATATCTTTGCCATTGACTTGAATAGAAACAGAATTTTGTCGCAGGGCAGATCTTATGTTGGTGTAAATTGACATGACAATTTGGTGGGCCTTGGAACTTATCCTGACCATTGCTGAGCAATCACAACTGCCACGCCAATAAATAATAATTTTCATTTGCAATAAAGTTTGTCAGAGTAGTCAATGTTGTATCTGAACAAACATCTGTTAAACTCTTCCCCTGTCCTCTTCTCAAGTCAGATCTTTGGGGAGGAGAGGTGTTTTCTATGAAGCACTCATCTGCAAACTCTTATGCTGCTTCCTTTTTTTCTTGGGAATCAAAACAACTACTGTGGGGAAAAAATTGTAAACACAAACAATTCTGCCTTCTCCTATAGTGGTCACTGCAGTGGCGGCCCAAAGAAGTGCATACAATGGAGGATTTAGGGGACACCAGCATAATTAAGCAGCTATTAAAGAACTTAAGCCATTTGAATTTCTTGATTGTCTGTCTGAAAATTCTTATAGTGATAGACACTGTAGTATACTGTTTATTATTTTTTGTTCTTGTATAGCTTATTAACCAGAGATATATAACAAAAATAATATTGTGCACTTCGATAGCATCGTTCATCTGATGATCCTATGTACAGATCTAAAGGGCGGTTTGTAGGCACAGCTCAACACCTGGGTACAGTCCAGAGCAGTACCACCCTGGATGAATCCAGGAGGATTATGCCTTTGAAAGGTACAAGCCATTCTGGAGTTTCAAGATGCACAAGGGGAATATGCACATTGCTCATACATGTGCTTATGATGGTGTAGGGTTCTTCCTATCTTTGTGATGGATGGATGTGGTGTTGTGTGAAGAAATGAATGCAGCTCTTGCCCTTACTGTTCCTTTCAGTCTGACTTGTGCCCTTATAATGCAAACAGAGAGCAATCTTGTCCCTCTCCTGAGTTTGAAGACTGCAGTTGTGTTGGGCTCTTGTGCGGGGTAACTCAAGGAAAAAAAAGATCCTTATGCTGCTTACTCAACAGCACTTGCTGAAAGATGCAGCTTAGTCTCCCTGGCACTACTGAGTGATGCCTAACAAGTGCCCAGTGATGTATGTATATTGTGGTCTCTATTTAACAGATGGGTTTAATAGAGATACAGAGAGGGTCACGTTCCAGAGGTCATGCAGTGAGTGTGTGATAGAACTGGAAATAGAATCCAAATTTCATGACTCCTTGTCTGTGTGCTTTTACTAATAAACTGTACTTCCTCCCACATTATAATTTTACATATCCCAATACCAAATCCTAATTTTTTACTAGTGTTGAAAGGGGAAAAAAGAAGCAAAATAACTAAAGCCACACTTTAAAATATTCAAAGTAATCTTAGCCTGTAGTATATACCTGTGCTGATCTAATTTATGTCTGCTAATCAAAGTTCCCATTGTGCTATAGAATATTTCAGCAAGCACATGTTAGGGCCAGATCCTGTAGTCTTTTACATATCACTTGGTACCCAAGGTCAGAAATGGCAACAATTTGTCCTTGCTCAGAATGCTACTTCCCATAATTTGATTGTGTACAATCTCACTTTTTACTTGTTGCAGCATGTTTTCTTATTTCCCAAATTTATTTTCTTGAAGCTGCCAAGTAAATATTGATAGCACAAGTAAAATTTATCTCCTACATTCATTTACGGCCCTTGTTGTTGCTATAATTTTGCTCTTTCTTCAATTAAATTAAACTACTACCTAGATTTTGAGAATTTGCTCACTTGTGAAGAAATGCTTTTTTCTTCAGTTTATATCATTTTCCCCTTTACTATAGTGGGTACAAATTTAGCTGAAATACTGAGCCCTGATTTTGCTTCCTACAACTTAAATTTCCATTTGGCCTGCAAAGGGTTTACAAGGTGAATTCAGTTTATGAAAAGAGGAGACATTTTCTTGGTGCTGGTTAGGAAAGGTTTTAGGACAGTACACAAGCTGTCCCGGTGACTTCAGTGGAACTACTTACACAAGTAGGGATTGCTTACATTAGTGAGATTATGCAGGATCTGGCCCTTGACATGTGGTCATACTATTCATTAGGAGTATTAAGATATGTATTCTGTTGGGTCTTTATTAGGTTCCATTAAATTGCAACTGAAGAGTTCCACAGAGAGGAAAGTGGAATATTATCCTAATAGTGAATGTGTCTTTTGTGCTTGTTACACTTTTATGATGTACAGGGTCCTTTATCCTTTGTATTTTCACTGTACTTAAGGGTTTTTTTTCCTAGTTTCTTCTTTGGAATACATATTTTTGTAATGCTTCCTGTCATAGTTCCTAAGATAACATCACCTCTGACCCCTTTAGAGTGGTTAATTTGTAGTGAAACTGTTTCTGGGGCTCAAGCAATTTTTTACATTCATAACTGATGCAACAAGCCCAGAGGTGCCAGCTATGAATTGTCAAGTGGTGCTATGAGGCTCAGCCCTGACAAGCCCTGACACAAATTAAGCACTGCCCCTATAAAGTTTGCCCCACTTAAGTGATGGTTTAAGGCAGTGGTTCCCCACCACAGGTTGGCAAACAGCTGGCTGCCAGGCCATGGCGGCTGCCGGAACTGAAGCCGGCTGTTTGCGGCAGCTCAGCTCTAGCAGCCATAGTGGCAGACTTTTATTTTTATTTATTTATTTATTTTTTGCTCTGGGACTGAGGAGGCAGCAGGAGGAAGCAAAGAAGGAGGCACCTCTCTCCCTCCTTGGCAATAGTGGACCGACCAGGGCTCCGCATTTTGCTCTCCCCATGCTCCACCCCCCACTCCCAGCCGATTTTGCTGTTGACAGCACTGGGGCTGAGGAGGCGGCAGAGCAGGAGGCACCTCCCTCCCTCCTCAGTAATGGCAGTCCAACTGGAGCTCCACACTCTCTCCCCCCACCCCCCATGAAGGTGCAGGACGCGCTTGGAAAGGGAGGGGGCGCAAAGGAGGAAGGAGTGTGAGCGCTGCCAAGGGCTGCTTCCCCTGCCCATGCAGCCGTAGGCCATGCTCCCTAGAGGAGAGCAGCCTCTTTCTCTGGGGAGGGTGGGCTGGGGGCAAAGGAGTGGTGGGATCACAGGGCAAGAGGATGTTGGCATGACCTGTAGGGGTCAGACTAAAGAGTCTAAGGGCTCACGGGGCATACGGGTGGCGGTCAAAGGGTATTAGGCACTGGGGAGAAAGGGCTGGATTGGGGCTAGGTGGACAGGAAACATTTTATTTGCATAATAAATATGCAAATATGTACATAAAATGTTATCAGTCTGCCAAAAGTTTGTGAATGGGTTTGCTGGTGCGTGGCATAAAAAAGGTTGGGAACCACTAGTTTAAGGCCTGAGAACTTTCTCGGTATGGGAACTAGCAGACCAGTTATGAAATAAGCTGCAAGTGCTCCTGCCATTCACTGAGTTTAGTTCAGCACTTGCTGTGCTGTTCTTTCCCCAGGGGGCTATGCCTGTGACCAGCTAGCCTTCATAAACCAAACTATTTAGAACAAAAGCACTACAAAGAAAGCCTCTTAATAAACAGATTATATGTAAGTGCCAGGTCACCCATTTTACCAGGTCACCCATTTTTCCCATTAAAACACTGGTAAATTTCAAAGTCTTTCAAACCCATTTTTTAAGGTTAGCCCTTCTTGGTCAGAGTCAAATGAGGGTCCTTTTCATTCTATGGTAGTACTATATCTGTAGCAGGCTGCCCATTTTATACAAGTCTTAGTTCTAAGTTTGTTGGGCCCTTTGAACCTGGTAAAAACTAAGATATGCAACCCTGTCTCCCCCCCCCCCTTTTTTTTTTTTTTTTGCTTGTCTAGAGGCCTACATTAATTACCCCGTATGTTAGTCTTGATAATTTATCCTTGGTGACTTCCCCTCAGTCACTGTGGTTTTTTTGGTCTTGTTTCAAGGAAAAGTTACTCCTTTCCCACATTGAAAAGGGCTATTGAGTCACCTGGGGTTTTTTTTTTAAATAAAAGATAAATCTGTTTTCCCAATGCTCTACACTTCTTATACTGCTTCAGTAGTTAGATATCCCACAGAATCCATATGTCACCACAGATACCCACAGTGGTAAAAGTCTATTAAAATGTTATTTGTATTCATTCTATTGATTATACAACATTGCTCCCCGCCTTTCTTTTTAGTGCTGATGTTTTTGTCTGTTTCCCTATTTAGGAAGCATACCATTAGCTGATTGGTTAATTTCCCTATATCTTCTTTTATTGGTATCCTTGTCACTGTCAGAAAATGGAGGAAAGACAAAGAAATTCAAATTATCAAACTCTGTAGATTTTTACAGTCTCTTTTTAAATAGGCTTGAGATTTTCTCTCAAAAATCTGGACATGTTTAACATCTACTTGCTTGATTAACCTCTGTTGGCATTGGGTGAACCAGTAGTGACCCATAGCAGTATGATATGGGCAAGAACAAGCAGGGTTTGTACTGTTGCTCTCCTCTGAGGTTTCCACAAGGGAATGGCCGCTTTAGAGTGCTTTTGAGGCACCATAGGAAGAGACTGAATAAGAACTTTTTCTGGGCAACATGGCCACACCACTTCCCTGGTCTGAGACATACATTTCTGGGGCTGTTTTGGTTGGGCAAAGGCTTCCAAGTAGTGCAGAGGTTGCAGAATTATTTTGCTTCCTCATGCCCATATCTGGGTGAACTTTCTGCTGCTAGGACAGAGGCAGTGTATTCCATGCTTGAATCAAAATGATGTTGTACAACCTGAAAGAATAATCTCTCTATCTTATAGTGCTTCTCAATGGTAGATTTCAAAGTGGTGTAACAAGGAGGACAGTATCATGAAAAAGCTGTTTTTGCTGCTGTTGTCCAGTTCCCCAGACCTCTCTTGCTGGTCTACCTCCTTCCACGTACTCTCTGTACCCAACATTTTAAAATTTTGGTTTGCATCCTTCTGTTCATACCTTTCACTCATTAGTTTTTCCACCTACTCTTTTAGCTCCGTTCTTAAACCTTCCTGGAATCCACAAGTCTAAAACTTTAAAAAAAAACCCTAAATACAAATGTCTTTATCGTGAATGCAATATTTGGAAGGATCACTCTGTAGTCTGTCAATGTCCATGTTTCTACATAAGAGAGAGAATGAACCCCAGCAGTGCAGACTTCCCCACACTGCTCTTCTAATGTAAGTCGGTTCTCATCTGGAAAGACTAATTTTGAGGTCGGAGACTGATTATTTCCATTCTCATTCAATATTTGCTCTTTGCTTAGACTGCCCACTAGCATGAAATATTGTGGTGGTTTTCTGGACACTACTTGAATCTATAATGTAATTATCTCTCATTTCACTCAGCCTACTATGCACCAGCTGATTTTTGGTTGCATAACTAGAACTGGTTTTAAAGCAGGCACCTACAAAGGTGAAGGGTTTTCCTTCTCATACCAGTCCTCTGAAACAATGCTCCCTGATTGTTTAATGCACCTAGTTGACTAGATTTTATACATCAATGTTTTTATTAGTGGAGTTAAATTGGGAGTTTAAGATGGGAGATTTGACACATAAATAGGCCTAAATAAATTCCTTGGATCTGAAGTTTCCTGAATATTGTGTGTGTGTTCAGACTGAGAATGCAGTTCAGATTGGAGTTTCAGAACTGACTTCTATCTCTGCAATGGGCCAAAACAAAGCCATGCTTTTTCAAAGTCAGAATCCAAACTCTGAGGCTGTGATTCATGTCTAATATTAGATCAACTTCAAAAATCTCAGTGGCATCACAGGTACATCTCCATGTGTGTGAAAGCTTCATTATCTACTTCAAATATAAAAAGCAGACTTTTGTTTTTAAAATGTTGATTTTCAGATCTATTGCTGCTAGTGAAACGTTTGTCATACACAGATCTCACAGCACAGCCGTCCAGGATTGGCTATTTGATTGACACACAAAATTGTAAGGTATGCAGACAATCTTACATCCAGTAGAAGTATGGCTTTTGATAGCTGTTATCTGTAAAATGGTATTTTACATTCTGAATTTGTTTATTACAGACAAAAGATGGGTGAGAGAGTGTGCTTATTGGACAATATAACCTCACCCATCTTGATTGTCTGTCTGAGGTCCTGGGTTTAACGGGGCCTCTGCCCTGTACTCACCTTTAAAAGTAAACCCCAGCCCTGGGAGAGGGTTGAGAGAAAAGCCCCACAGCTGAAGCAGATACTAGTAAATTAGGGCCCAGCTGAGGGGAGTATAAATAAAGGCTCCTGGAGGGAAGGAGAGACAGACTGACTCTTGCTTTGGTTGGAGGAGTAGGAGGGACTTGGCTGCTAGGGAACCTGGAGGCTTTCTGATACAGAATAGTGCTGGGAAGAGGCAGGTAGAGTTGGAGCTCTTGGCCTGGCCTCATTCCCAAGCTGCAGGGCCTGAGATGAGCTTTGAAACATGTGGGCTGTGTCTACATTGGTGCAATCTTGCTGCCTGTTTACGCTGGCCCCGAGTTCTTGTGCAAGTACATTGATGTTCTAATGTATGAAATCAGGGCTTCTTGTGCAAGAACTCTGATGCTCCCGCTTCAGGAATAAGCCCTCTTGTGCAACAGGCCATTGTAGGCAGGCAACATGAATTTCTTGTGCAAGAAAGCCCTATGATTAAAATGGCCATCAGAGCTTTCTTGCGCAAGAGAGCGTCTACACTGGCATGGATGCTCTTGTGCAAAAGCACATCTCTTGTGCAAACGCACATGCCGGTGTAGATGCTCTCTTCTGGAAGAGTTCTTGCGCAAGATCATGCCAGTGTAGACGTAGCCTAGGGCTGTAGTTAGAGCAGGGCTGGGGAAAGGCAGGCAGAGCTGCGGAAGTTCTGGCCAGGCAAGCTCCCAGTCTGCAGGACCTGAAGCAAGGCCTCAGGGTAGGCAAAGGCAGCAGGTCCACGCCCCCTTGCCAATGATGAGTGGCCATTTCAGACTGCAGTTTGCCCCTGAGGTAAGGAGCTAGCTGAAGACTGGCAGTGGGTCACTGAGACCGGAAGGGGATAGGGGAATGGGGGGTTCCCAGAGGGGGAGGACCCCACAGTGCAGAGACACCAGCCAGAAGGGGATGCTCCCACACCAAGAAGCTAATTCCCAGAGTGATCAGCAAGAGGTGCTCTGGTGGTGAGTCCCACTGTTACACAGGGTCATACATTCTCGTATTGTAATAGGAGAACTTCATGCACAAATGATTGTTGTGTATCTACATTTCTTTATGATGTTGAAAAAATATTTGTACTTCAGCTAAAAGATAGTGAAGAAGCAACTGAATTTATGAATAATTCAAATGGCAAAGTCATATTTAAGAGAGAGTGGCTGACTATTCTCCCTCCTGTCCGCCCTCCAGGAAGCCGCTTGTATCCATACTGGAGCACTGCATTTCCATCCCTCTTCTTTACCTCCTCCCCATTCTGGGAGAGGCTATGCTATAGATACTGTTCCTCCGAGTCTAGGACACCGTCATGCTCAACAAATACATCATCATCATGGAGAACTGTGTCTCCCTTAAATTAATCACTGTCACTCCTTTCAACTGCTAGAGGGGTGTCTGTTGCATGCAAAGCATTCCTCTTCTCTGCATAGTTGAGTGTTATGTTCCCAGCCTATGGGATGCAGTGGAGCAAGGACTGTGAGCTTGTCTGCCTCCCCTCCCTTCTTCCCTCCCTCCCATGGGAAATGGTGCAGAGATTCATCTGACAGAATGCATCAGAAAGGATTGGCAGAAGCTGTGTCGCATTGTTATATGTGGTACAAATGCTAACCTTCCTTCTGTAATAAGTGCTGGAGAAGGCTCAAAAGTCCCTTTTAAAATGAACTTTATCCATAGTATTGCCATCAAAGATGACATGTATGCCACTGTGCAAGCACTAGGAGGCCTTGCAGGCAAATGGGGTCAGGGCTTGTATGTGTTTGTGGAGATGAATCTGAATTCATTCTCTGGAGACTGTTACATGCATGCCAGAGTGGTAACCAGTCCCTGTATGTATTCAGAGCCAGCAAAGCATTTGTATCCAAGGAACTCTAAAGTTATCCTGAAGTGCTCATCTTATTGTTCATATTTTCAGAAATGCATGCTCAGTCTGATGCTGGAATTTTAAGCAGTTTTTCAGGGAGCAACATACAATATAACCATTTCTCAAATTCTTATGTTACAAACTTTGTAAATATGTAAGAAAGTTCTTTGCCATTATAATAATACTTTATAGCTATATATCACCCTGTATGTACCCCCTTCTTATGAAACATTAATGTGAATGCTTGATTTCCCCCTCCCCCCCACTACATAAAGTTCCATCCTGCCTTGCAGGGGATAGCATTAGGTGCAAGTTTGGAAAATTAAACAGTGTGAATGTGTATGGATGGGGGGGGGGTAGTGAATGTAGCAGAGAATGTGAGAGAGAGCTGGGAGGTGAGAAGCTGGAGAGGGGATGATGGAAGAATAGAGAGGGAGAATAGAGAGAGGGTGAGGGAACACAGAGTAAAATAGCATAAAAGTATAAGAACAAACATTCCACGAGGAATAGAATAAGAGCAAGAAATAAATTAGAATCTGGAGCAGGTTATAGTTTAAAAAAAATTAAAGCAGGTTCTTTTGCAAAGTTCTTAGCTGGTGTGAGTTGGCATAGGTTCATTGGTTGCAGTGGGGCTATGCTAATTCACAGCAATTCAAAATCTAGCCCAGAGGCTAGAAAATACATATACAGGCTGGGACTATGATGAGCATCCTCCCTTTTCACTAAGAGACAGCGTTAGAGAGGTAAATCTCTAGAGTTGCTTGAAAAATACTTGAATTTCAACTTCTTTTGTCAAAAACAAGGCCACATTTTAAGTGAAAACGTTAATGAAGAATGTCCCAGTTTTTCAGTCAACTATAGCAAACATTTTTCTCCAACTCTACCCCTCCCCCCCTTTTTTTTTGGTCCAGGATTTTATTGTGAAAGAGGGGCTGATTGGGTAAGAGGGAGGGTTCCTTGTTTGAAAAAGAGAAGGAATTGTCATCTCTCTCTTCTTCCACTGAACTCGCTGTCACCAAAACTGTCCTCAGTTTTCTCACCCTCACCGCTTCAGCAATAGGTGTATTGTTTTCTCACTTTTCAAATCTGATCATGCCTAGGCTGCTGCTGTTGAGTTTCATCCTTTGATCTAGAAAAACTTCAACTAATAGTCTTGCAGCATCTTAGACTAACAAAACATGTAGATGATATCATGAGCTTTCATGGGTACAACCCAAGTAGACTATTAGTCTGTAACTGGAAAAACTTAAACTACGAACTCAGCTACCCCTCTGAATCCTTTCATCTAATTACAAGCATATAGGTCCAAAACCTCAGTGTTTGAAGGATCCCTAGGGCAGTGTACCATCTGTGTTTTACAGCCTTGTCAGCTGTCTCAACTGGTTCTTTTCTCCTTGCTTGTTTGCTGTCCTGTGATCATTTTTCTCCCTTCATACAAACTACACAGATGCATATGGGGAAGTCACTATTATTTTCAGAATTTATGCATAGTAGTATCTGAGCAGCTATTGGTTCTGCTTTCAGGAAATACCACAGCGTTATCATAGTTATCAGGTGGTAAATAGTGGCTTTTTAATGTTTATCACTATGCTCCTTTTAACATTGACATTTTTCACTTTTTATACCTGCTACATTATATATAATGGACTAGCCCCTCTCAAGGCACTCAGGGTGTTGCATGAATAATTTAAAGTAAAATGTAGTTTAAAAAGAGCACAAATCAAATCATATAAAAGAGGATTAGAAAGCCAGAGGATGTGCTGCCAGTAAAGGGGAGCTGAAAGGGAGTGGTGTCTGCCATGGGGGCCAACAGTGAATACAAATAAAAATATTTTTCTGAAAAAATAGCATTTTCAGATGTTTTAAAAGTGAGAAGAGTTGACTTGAGGCAGGTATTCTGGCAGGGACTAAGAATTGTTATAGGAATTTAAGATACAAAGTTAGGACCTTTGAACTGGGTGTGGATTGAATACAGATATGCATCATGACTTCTCAGGTATAGACATTCTTCCCTATTAAACTAACAGGGCCAGCTTTCTCTCTGTTAATTCAACAAAGCCTATTTAAAATCAGTCCATCACTTTAAAAGCAGCAAGTATATAGAGTGGAGATTCACTTCTGTGGGAATTCTGTGCCACCACCGAGCATGTGCAGAATTCATATCCCCTTTCTGATTTTTTTTTTCCTTTTCAATAAGTTCGTTCTGCCAGAGAGGTGCTGCAGTTTTGCATTTTCGTCACTAGGGGCTGCTGGTGCTAGGGAGGAGCAGCCAGATGCAGAGAAGGAGGCGGAGGAGAAGATGTATTCCCCACAACACTGCCCACAGGGCCAGATGAAGAGACCCAGGTTATGGATGGGACAGACAGAGTGGGGTAGATGGGGCTTCTGGAAAGTCACATAGACTGGGGTTCAAAAGGACTAGAGGGGAAGAGTTGGGGCAGGAGCTGATTAGGAATTGAAGTGCAGGGCCACAGGGGATAGGGTCACATGGGGATGAGGAGGGAGGTGCAGGGACATGGGGGAGGCAGTGTTTGCATGGGAGGCTCCCCCATTCCATAACAATTTCTTCCCTCCCCCCAAAAAATAATGTTCCATACTTCTCCCACCCACATCCTATAATCTCCAAGTTCATTCCCAGGCTCCTTGCTAGCATGTATGTCCCTCTCCCTCAGCTCCTCCAGAAATAAAATGTATGAAATTCAATAAGGACAAATGCAAAGTACTCCACTTAGGAAGGACCAATCAGTTTTACACACATTTTTTCAAAGGGAGTCATTTCCCATTCTGTATTGCAGAAAGTGATCTAGGGATCATAATGGACCACAAGCTAAATATGAGTCAACAGTGTAACATTTGCACAAAAAAAAACCCAATCCTCATTCTGGGTTGTATTGGGAGGTGTGGTCTTGGGCAAGATACAAGAAGTAATTCTTCCACTCTACTCCATGCTCATTAGTTCTCAGATTTGAGTGTTGTGTCCAGTTCTGGGCATCACATTTCAGGAATGATGTTGGTGAATTGGAAAAAGTCCAGAGAAGAGCAACAAAAATGATTGTCTAGAAAATATGAGCTATGAGTGAGGATAGAATGAAAGAATTTGGTTTGTTCAGCTTGGAAAAGAGAAGACAGAGGGAATATGATAATAGTTTTTAAGTACATCAAGGTTGTTACAAAGAGGAGAGCGAACAATTGTTCTGATCCTCTGAGGATCGGACAAGAAAGCAATAAGTTTAAATTGTAGCAAGGGAGGTTTAGGGTAGACATTAGGAAAAAATTCCTAACTGTCAGGGTGATTCAGCACTGGAATAAACTTGTCTAGGGAGGCTGTGGAATCTCTCTCATTGGAGATTCTTGACAGCAGTTTAGACAAACACCTGTCAGGGATGGTCTAGATAATACTTAGTCCTGCCATGAGTGCAGGGGACTGCACCAGGTGACCTTGGAAGGTTCCTTTCAGTTCTATGATTACTCTTGACTCCCCCAAGCTTTTGTAGGAAATACGGTTCTGTATTCTAGTTTAAATTACTACTCAAAGTTCCGTATTAATATGCCTGATAGGGAATCTATTGAAAAAAAATTCTGAATCCTTTTTGGTTGTGGTGTTAGACAAACTTGCTGAGAGGTAGTATGAAATAAATTACCAAAATAATTGAAACACACATGGTTATACTGTGTTGTTCTGACAAAATTAGCAGAATTTTAAAATATGTGAATATTTTTTTAAAAATTTTTGTCAGAGAATTTTTAATTTTTGGCCAGAATTCCCACAGGACTAAGAGCCACGTGCTCATAGCTCGTCAATCCAAGGAATAGGGATGCTGCTGCATTCAGCACTTTCTGCAAGTGGCGGAAGAGGTGTGCCCAAAGGAACTGGGAGGGAATTAGAATAGTTAAGTCTTGAGGTTCCATAGGCCTATATTGCTGTTGTGGGGTTATTGCAGTTTGGAATACGTAGGCACATTGTTTAAGGCATTCATCATAATTTGGGAGCTTATTTTCCAGCTGGTTTGAATTTGTCTGGTGACAACTTCTGCTAAGACTGTGTCAAATTGCCTTTTTATCTGCATTTGTCACAGGATACTTTGAATATTGATGGGAATGGGATGCCACGTTGTGTTATGCAACATACTTCAAGTGCAGTCCAGTATGATAGAATATAATTAAAATAGTCTCCCAAAGGCAATTATTTCCTACCTATAGTGTAAGATTATTTTCAGGCAGCAATTACTGAACTGATTATTTGTTGTCTGAATAGCAATGGCAAAACAATTAAAATAGCTGTTTCATTGCAGAAAAATACAATAATAAAGTGTCTTCCTAGCAATCCTATCTGTTGCTGAGTCATGTGCTGTTTCTCAGTTCAGCATAATTTAGTGTGAGAGAAGAATTATAATTCATTCTTTTTGCAGTTAATCAGCATCCCTGATATTAATGGCTTAGTATCTCTTGCTGATGAGCAATGCATTGTGGATATATATATATATATAACTGACTGTCATATAGCATTGCTGATGAACAAAAGAAAAACGTTTTTTAATCATGACAGTGAATTTTAAATACATCCTCGAGTTGTTCGAGACATTTAGCTATTTGGTATGGCTGATTTATCTCTCTACTGGAAACTTTTCTTCCCTCACTAATTCAGTGGCTTTACATGCTAGGGGTTTAATTGTAACTAGTACACTTGAGGGTAGTGACTCAGTTCCTGGCGCACAGCAGTCAGGAAGTGTAAGCATGGCCATGCATAGATTCTGATGCCTAAGAAGTAGCAGCTATTCTTAAGAATGTGTGGGCCTGAGGATAGAAAAAGCATAGGGAGGTTATTTGAGCAGACTTCTGTGATTTAGTCAGTGCATCATTTAGGGCAAATGGTGGGTGGCCAGAATTCTGCACTGGTAGAATTCTGCACTTTACTTACCTATTATTAATAGTTAAAATTGTGTCAAGAAGTACCTCGCTTACAAGTAAGTGATGTGGGGCAAATATATGGAGTTAAACAAGGAAATCATAAGCACAAGATCTGCAAAAGTACAATTACAAACTTCTACAACTTAAGAAGCTTCATTTTAAATAGGCCAAATAATCAACCTCCTTCCTTTTTGTTTCCTGAACATTTATTTAAGCTTCTTTATTTCTTCACTTAGTAAAACCAATTAATTTAAAAGCCTGTCTATATTAGGGATGTGAAAGTAACTATTTAAACAGTTAAATGATGAGCCTGGGCTTACATGTAGACATAGCTTTATCTTCCTTTCTCCAAATCTCTCTCTTCCTTCCCTCCCTCCCTCAGATCTTCCCTTTATTACTGTTAGTACACAAGAAATCAGCACATGAATTGTTTTCAATAAAAGGGGCATTGTCCCAGGGTGAGGTGAGCCTTTAAGAACGTAGGTGCAGGTTCCTGCCCATCATGGATTTTTTTTATCTTATTGGGATTTGACTGGGAAAGACCACTGAACCACATTCAAGTTGAGTGAGGTGGGGGATATTGAAGAAGCAGGATCAAGTTGTTGCTCACTCAGGGAGAGATGAGACGTGAGTGATAGCTTGCCGCTGTAGCTTAGTTTTTCAGGTAAAGGCCTTCATAGACTCCCTTCTCACCAGGCTGCTACCTAAGAGGCGAAAAATAGAAGGACAACTGGCCCAGGCTGTGCTTCAGTGCTGTGGCTTCTGATACAATAGGAGAGGAGAAGCCCTGGGCTTTCCCCTCTGTGCATTAGGAAGAGCCAAAGGGACTAGAACTATGGAATCTTGGGAATAGCTTCAAGACTCTTGTTTGGGTTGAATGACAGTAAATTGTATGATAAAGAGTCTCTTCACCTGTTTTTTTTTTTTTTTTTTCCCCTGAGTACTAAACCTTGCATGTAATGGATAGAAAGGGACAGATAGGGTTATGGAGATTGTGCAGCTATCTAACATTCTAACCATTAGGACAAATGCAGGAAAGGGGAAAGCAGGAACAGAAATGAGAACAGGTGAAGCCAAGATACGCTAACATATATTTACACACACTCTTCTTTCTATTTCATTCATAAATGACTTGTTGTTCCTCTCTCTTTGTGGTCCTGGGCGGTGGGGGGAACACATTTTGCTTTATCTGTGTGTGATTTATTAGTCTTTCCTTTTTAGTTTTCAGTCTGGCTGGAGTAGCATTTCCCTCCTTGTTCCGATTGATCCATTTTCCTCTTGTCTGACCACCTTCGTTGTGCCTGGCCTGTTGTCTCATGCATTTTTCATTTTTTTTTCTTAGACCTCTATTTTTCCCCTTCGTCAATCTCTAGCTACTGCTTCCTTCCATTTGTGATCATTTTCTCATTCCCTGGTCAAGGTTTTCCTTTGCCTTGCTAAAGTTCATTGTTCTAATTGTGCAGCAGACCTGCAAATTGAAATTGACCAGACTTTTTGTGAAGTTTTGCTCAGAAAGGGCAAATATATATACAGTAGACTTCCGATAATCCGGAACCTATGGGATTTAGGTGGTGCCAGATTATCAGATATGCCGGACTATCAGGAGGTACTATAAGCAGGTTATATATATACTGTATACATTATATACTGTATATAAAGTGCTCTTAACCCTTTTTATTGTACATACTGTATACAGTATACTGTAATGTTTTAGTTTTTTTAAAGACTTTTTTTACCCTTTTTGTTCAGTTCAGCTGCTGCCACTGTTACCTTGTGACTCTTTTGCCGAAGCTCACTTACTAGGCTCTTGCCATTTTGATGTCGGACTATCAGGAGTGCCAGACTATGGGATGCCAGACTATTGGAGTTTTACTGTATATTGCTGAGCTATGCATGAGGTTAATATGGCTTGCTGCTTTTCCTTTGTGCTGTGTATGCATCATGAGCTGCACCTAAGACCTTAATACATTTCACATGGTAAGGAAGGGGTACAGAAAATGAGGCTACTCACAAATTCAGCTCTGCTCAAGTACTTTGCTGGACTGGGGTCACTTTGCTGAACATCACAACTGCTCAGAAAATGGTAAATATTCTCTGTGAGAAATTCTGAAAGAAACAAATACTCTCATGTGGTTTGCAACTTTGTGGAAAATATTCTGGGGTATGTATTTAAGATTGTTTTGTTTAATAACATTTTCTAGTGAGTAGTTTTTGTTTTGTCTACAATAGGATAATTTTAACAAAAATTAGAAATAATAGCAATTTTCCTTGTGGCAAAAGGGCCATTTTTAACCAAGAAGAAATGTGGATGGGAAAACTTTTAAACAGATCTACTTGGCACTCTTCAGGACTGAGCCAGCAAAGCAGATATTCAGGCCTGCATGTTATTCTCCCCTCTCTACCCTTAGAGAGCACCAACTTCAGAGGGCATTAAAACATTAATATGTAGGCATTGGAATGTTTAGAAGAATCATAGAAATGGTCATAAATGAAAAGATATAGTTTGGCTCACCTTGACCCATGAAACAAATGCCATTATCATGTTCTTAAGTAGCTTGAAAAGCGCTGTTCCTTCTGACTACAGATGCACTGAAGGTAGAGCAGAGAAAGTAGTGCTACCAGAACAATTAGTGCCATGCAATCACTAGGCAGAGATGATGATCACAGGTCATACAGAAATGCAGTGGGTCGTTATTGGTTAGAGAGGGTGGTGCTGTGACTTGTCCCAGAGTGGCTGCTTTTTGTCCTTCCTTTTTGGTGAAGTGCAAGAGATTTGTTTATAGAAACCTGAGTCACATCTTCTGACACAGCAGTCTCATTTTCCCAAGGTGTACTGCCTTCTGTACCATAACAGCTGAGGGTCAGCTACAAAAAGAGAAGAATGACAAGGCTTTCACCTTGTCTGTATGTAAGGTTTAAACATTTTAACAAGGAGAAACCATCCTTCCATTTTAACTAATTTCTCTATTAAAATATCACCAACTCATCTTCCTCAATTGAATCCCTTGATCCTAATTTTGTCCTTGAAATGTGGCAGTATCAAACCATAAATGTCTGAATTGTTCTTATTTGAGGCTGATTAGAATTGTATCTAGATTAATGGGCATAGTTGTAGGCAATGACAACTGCCTCTTGCTACAGAAAACTCTCTCGTGTTCTGTTTCAGAATTCTTTGTGTCAGTATTACTTATGCATAGGAGGAAGAGCTTAGCTCTGGCATCAGATCAAAATTACTTCCATTGGTTAGAGTGAAGGAGTAGTCTAAAATTCACATTATTTAGAGGACTGTTTAACCTTCATATAATCTTACTCTTGTACAGTATCAGCATACTTTCCGTAGCTAATGCTAGTATTTCTACTCAACTGCTTATTTGCACAGCACAAATTGCTAATCAGCAAGCAAAATAAAAATGGCATAGAGCCAATATGGAGTACTCATCTATTGTTTTTGCTTAGTAGAGATATTAATATTGCCTGAAAATGATTCACTTAAGTTTATTACTTTTGAATAAGTTTATTTTGTGGCTTACTTTTTTGTGGGAAATGGGGTGGGCAAATTCTCTTCAATGTGACTACTTCAATATACTGGTAGATGGCATTCTTCCTATAAATATACAAAGTAGCATGACTTGCACAGATGCAAGAATATTGCACACCAAACTCCCTTTTTCTTAACCAAAATACAGAATTAGTGACTGATGGAAAAAGGAGTACTTGTACCCTATTTTAGATTTTAATAAAGCTTTTGATGCCATGTCAAATATAATCTTCCTTGAAAAATTAATCCCAGCTGACTTAAACATGAGCATTGTCATGTGCGTTGGAAACTGGCTGAAAGACCATATGCAAAAGTAATGATAAATGTAATACATAAAGTTGAGGGATGATATCTAATGAAGACTGTAGCTTGATGTTTGGTCCAATCTCATTTGCTGTCATATTAGTGATCCAGACGTGACAGTAAGAAGGATGAGACTTGCATTGGCTTCTAAGATGAGGCAAGTGACAAATACCTGTAAAAACAGAGGGACAAGTACAATAAGATCTGAAGAGGTTAAAAATAGAGATATGATGAGCATGCACTTTTTCAGAACTGAATCTTATTTTATCTGGGGAAAATACACTGAATACTGTATTTGTGTTTCAGATTAAGGGCAAAACCTAGGTCCAAGTAATGCTGGGAAAGCCCTTCTGAATACATATTGGAATCTGATCTGCCAGTGCCTTATACCTTGTCCAGTCACTTACGCCTATGCCGGCTGGCTGTAAAAATGCGTCTACAGAAATCTATGCTCTTTTATACCAGGGCTGATGTTTCACAGCTGCTTTGCACTCAGTCTGTGTAGAAACAAATAATTTACAGTAGGTGCAAGGTTGTGCACTATCAAACCAATAGGCATGAGTTTGCGGTGTAGTGCAGTATGGCATCAAGAAAGCCAAAGCTGCTTTGGGCTACATATACTAGTCTTGGAGGAATTCTGCAATTATTGCATTTGGAGCTATAGAAAAATTGTAGAATTTCCCCCAGGACTAATATGGAGATGTCATGCAATGCAGCGATACTGATCAAACTGTACATGATTCAAGAACATGCCAATGAGTAGGTAGGCCACTGTATGTTGTGTCTATGCAGAAAAAATTTAATTTGATCCTCTTCACATTTTTTTTCGTAGCATAATGACTTGGTTTTTTTATGTTTTTATGTTTTTTATGTCTCTAAATCCCCTCTACTTCTGCTATGTCCTTTTGGGAATAGAGTGACTAGAAAACAGTTTACTAGGACATTATAATAATTTCAGTAGTTTCAATATTATTTGTCATCTGATTCCTTACACATCCCAGCACTTGATTTTCTTGAGTGCAGCTGTGTATTGAGTCTAAAAATTCATAGAGTTGTTTGCATATATGCTGAGGTCTGTTGCCAGCATGTCACAATTAATTTAGAACCCTGCATTATCTGTGCCTCAATTCCCCATCTGGAAAATGAGCCCAAACTTGAAGTAGCTAGTAGTCTAGATACTTCCCTAAGCCAAGACACTAACAAATTGGCCTCTTTCCCCATCCTGGACATTGAAAACAGCTGATAATGATGAAAATCTTTGCACTCTCTCGGATCACTCGCTCATATTCATCTCTATGTGAAATTCTGCCCTTGTTTACAACATTGTATTTTGTCAGTTGACAAGTCTTAATACATTTTTGATATGTAAACATCTGCCCCAAGCCTACAATCCATCCATAAAACTCATTGTCCTCGAGGAATTTTGTCTGCATCAGCTATGGGTAAGATCCTTCACTATGTAAGTGCAGCATGACATGGCAAAATTCTGAAGGCAAATACGTTTCTGAAATATATTGCTAAAACTAATTGTAATGTGCTCCAGTACATTTTGTTGCTAAGTGTGTGTATGCTGCAGTCTTTTTGTAATTGTAGAGCTATGTTTTGAGAGCCAATTACACTATTCTACAAATACAATGTTTAAGAGCTTCACAATGAAAATGGTATTTCTTTTCATTCCCCTCTCTCTCTCTCTCTCTCTCACACGTGTGTGTGTGTGTGGTTTTTTGACTTTCATTTTTATTTGGAAGAATGGATCTTAATTGGCCATGTCGTGGCATGAAGTCTCCTTGAGACTACTCTCTCATACTCGATAAAATATTTAATAGACATTTTTAAAAAATGTAACCTGCTTCTACTTAAATGTAGAGCATACACAATCTGAGCTGAAATCCAAGCAGGACAAAAAAAATTGCCTTCTGCATGGTTAAACAGTGATTGGCGACCTAGGCTAGTGAGTGGGCCGCACGAATGGCCCTCCTTCATCCTAGTGGGCCACAAGATTCTTGTAACTGAGATGGTCTCCCAGGATACAGTAGCTTTGCTAACTGTGTTTGCATACCTAGAATTTGTGGGGTGTGCCAGTTAGATGCAGAAGGAGCACACGGCTTTTACAGTCAGTGTTGTCAGCATGCATCTCACTTCATGTGCCCTTGCTTTATGTGCATGCAGGGGCGGCCTGTGACTATAGGCCGTCCTGGTCGTCGCCTAGGGCGCCGCCTTCAGCAGAGCCTGATGACGTTATGGGGAGCCTGGGGCACCCGATGATGTCACTCCATTGACAGCCGTGCAGGTGGGAGTGCCGATCGCATGTTCTGTCTGGGGCACCAGCTGCTGCCGCCCGCCTCAAGCCACTCCTGTGTGCGTGTTTCACGTTCATAATGCCAGTACAATAAAACTGGCATGGATAGAAACCTGTGGAATCTGGCAACCCTGTGCATGAGCAATGATAAACAAAATGTCTTGTGGGTTGAACGTAGAACACTGATGAGCCACATGTGGCCCTTGGGCTACACGTTTCCCACCACTGGTTTAAATCATTACAGGTGGAAGTCCTTCTCGCTGTGTTGATGTGCAAGATTGGAAGTGAATAGGAAGCATAAAGTTGTTCCTTCTCTCATGCATGCACAAAGGCAGGATACTTCTACAGTGCTCAAGTGAGCACTTGTGCGAGTTTGCCCTGTTAAAATCAATACGAATTTTTCCATTGACTTGAATGGAAGCAGGTTCAAGTCCTTGGAGAGCTAGCTGTGCGACATACTGGCCTGCATATCACGTCTCCAAAACTATGTCTAGACTGTGCCTGTTTTGCACAAAAAAAAATGCAAATGAGATAAAGCATGGAATATTGCTGTGCCTCATTTGCATAATTAATGAGGCCCCATTTTTGTGCAGGAGGCAATGATTGGATTGAATCTTGTTAAAGAAGTTTCATTTTGAAGCTCACCAAGCAAATTATTTAAGACAAATCATAGGAGCTAGTGTAACTGCTATGGCGAGGCTTTGAACCTGGGGCTTCTGAAGTGGGGTATAGGAGCCTCTACCCGCTGAGCTAAAAGCCAGCTGGTTCCCAGCCTGTGCTGTTGAGGTCTCTTGGTCTTAACTGTTGCTGTGGTCTAGGTACCACTTGCATTGCTCAGTAACCACACTAGCTATATGGGTTACACTAGCAGAGTTACTCCAGCTTTATATTCGTGTTTGTGAGGTCAGAATCTTGGCCTGTGGAGTTTAAATATTTTTGTGGAAATTGTCTGTTCTTTGAGGAGTTGCAATATGAATGAAGTAGCTAGGTAGATTTTTTTTTCAAGTCACATAGTGTTTGCCTGCAGTAAGAGATCAAATCTTGATCCCATTATTAAAGTCAGTGACAGTTTTGATATTGACTCTGTTGGAACAGAGTCTGGACACCATGAATGAGGCAAGCAGAAGGGTTTATTAACACACAGCGCTGGTGGAGTGTCACTTTGCTTATTAGGCTTGGTGAACACTGCCAGACAATAGGTTACAATTGATTATATAGGATGCTAATAGGCGGATGAAGTGATGGGAGCGGGGTAGATCCCAGACCACCTGGTTAGGTGCTAACCATGAGGCAAAATGAGAGCAATAACACTGCTCTACAGCCCAAATGCTTCTGAAATAAATGTAGTCAAACTTTA
>CM057845.1:178457338-178486050 GCA_030068395.1 Apalone spinifera | reverse complement strand
CCCCCCCCCCCCCCCCCCCAGTAATGTTTCCATGCATGCCGGCATGTTGTATGATAGGATGTTCCTTAACCAAAGTGTCTACTGTACCTATACTTCATTTACAGCTATGAATGAAACAAACAAGAAAATGGAATGTTCTTCCTCCAGTTGAATACCTTCTCCTATTACGTTGTTTAAAAAGCTGTTGTTCCTTTTGCTGGAACAGTCCATCAGCATTCATTACAATCTCTCCTTTCTCCTTGCCATTAGTAACTGCACACTCTCTGTTTCCTGAGCTGCTGTTTTTGTGTCTCTCTTCTGCTTTTTTATCACATATCATTTAGTTTGTAAAATCTTTGGAAGGGGGAACAGGTCTCCTTTCCCCCTCCCCCATTGGGCCTTACTCTGATCCCATTGGAATCGAGGTGAGTTTTGTCACTGACTTAGTTGAAGCAGGAGTTAGGTCTGCATGTGAGAAACATTTTGTAAACCACACAATATAAATGATTAAAAGTCTCAGAGGGGTAGCTGTGTTATTCTGTAACCTAAAGCAAGTAATCCTGTAGCACCTTGGAGACTAACAAATAAATATATATGTAATCAGGAGCTTTCATGGGCACAATCCACTTCTTTGAGGAGTGTCCCTATGGGTGCTCCACCTTAGGTGTGTAGCCACTGCTGAGCAGCTAGTCAGAGATTTTTGGTAGCAGTGCCTTCCGCTAGGCTGCACATGTGAAGCAGATGGCATGCGCAGTGCCACAACTATGCATGTGCAGCCAACTGTCCCTTCTGACTGACACTGATGGCAGTAGAGAAGGAACTGAACCGCAAGGGCTCTCCAACTTCTTTGCTTCAAAAGACTCAGTTCTTGTTAGTGTAATTTAGCATAGTCAGCTGCTCTTTATAGTTCTAATAGTTAAAACAGTTAGTGGAGGGGGGGAGGGGAAAAACTCCTTTGTTTTTCTTTATTGAGGCCAGTTTTCATCTTGACATTTTTGGGATGCCAGGTTCTTCCGGTTTTAAACGCTGCCTGTCTGGCCGGCTCTCCATCCCAGTTTCAGACAGGCACTCGCATTGTGTCAGGGCCCTTGCAGTGTGTCGGGCAGGCCCACTCCACAGTCCAGTGCCAGCACTGCAAGCAATTAATGGCCCAGACACAGAAAGCTAGAGAGCTACAACTGAAGCTAATCTCCCTGGAAAGCACAGTAAGACCAGGCTTGGATCCGAAGCACTCCACCCCACCTTGGCCCCACCTCAGCAGCTCTCCCCAGTGGTCATGTCTAACAAGGTGGCTGCCTCAGGCTTTGGCATTAGGAACTCTTCCTCACACCACCCCAGGAAGAGATCGCATGAATCAAGTAAGGATGACTCCCCCATAAAAAAAATAAATAAATAAATAAAAAAAATTGGGACAAACACTCAAAATACCTCCTGCTCTGACCCCTTGCAAGCTCACCAGACAGGGAGGTACTGGGACCATCTGGCTTCAACGGTTCCCTATGGTCTAAGGACCTCACAAAGGCAAGTGCGAGGGCACCAGAGAAGCTTAAGTCAAAGTCGGCACCACCCGACTCTGATTCAGTACCACTGAAGGCAAAGTCAGTGATGCCTTCTTTGGACTTCCCATTGTCACCAAAAAAACCCAGCCCTCATGGACCCCGCCAAAGCCATCTGGCAGACACCTGCGACAATACTACTGTCTGGTCTGCAAGAGCTCAGCCCACAAATATTACATTGTGCCCAGCCCTTAGCTCCTTAGTGGTCAATGCTGTGAACCAAAGGGGAAAACCGATTGCGATGAGGATAGTTCATACTAAGATGCATGACTGTACACAAAATGTCTTCCACCTCCTCTGGAGAGCCGTGCAGTGGCACTCATACAGCAGGTGTCTGTTCTCATGGGCAAGGCCAGCTGAGACAGCATGGTAAGGGAGCTGCTGGGGCAGGGGGCCAGGACCTGCTGTGGCATGGTAGGATGGTGGCCGGGGCTGTCCCGATCAGGGCATTTCTGCTTTGGCAACTGGGAACATACATGTGTTAATAAATTTGGTGCCACGGTGGCACACATCCAAACCAGTACACATGACCTCATTCTTGGTACACACGCCAAAACTTACTCCACTCATGGTTGGAAAATCTTAGAACACTGGTCACAAGGACCTCTCCCTATGACAAGTAGGGAAATGCCTTGATCTCAGGCAGAGGAAGGCATATTTTTCTGCATCTCTCCAACTATGCAGCCATACTCGCCAAATACACACACCACATTTTTGTTGCAATTTTTGAGCAGATGGCACATTTTATTGACTTTCTCCCAGAGGACAGAAGAGACCAGTTCAAGGCCAATATCAGTGAAGGCACCTTGATTTCATGTACGGCCCTTCAAGCTGCTCTGGATGCCTCTGACACGGTGTCTTGCTCCATCACTACAGAAGTGGTGATGAGGAGGTCATCATGGCTACACTTGTCCAGTTTTTCCTGAGAGAGGTGCAAGCTACAGTAGAATATCTTCCCTTTTCAGGTTCTAAGCTCTTCGCCAACACCACCGACACCTCCCTTCGCTCACTCAAGGACTCCTGTGCCACCTTGAAGATGCTAGGTATTCATGTCCCTGCAGTGAAATGCAAACAGGGAAGAACCTTTACTCAGAGGTAAAGATCCATGCCTTTTAGCTAAGCACAAAGGCAATTGGTAACAGGAGGCAGTGCCAGAACAGGAGGAGGCAAAACACTGACCATCCATCCATCTCTCAGCCATTTACCTCAAGACAAACGTTTTGAAGGTCAGATCAAGAGTTTGGTAACACCTCTCTGCTTATAGTGACCCTATCCTGTCCATCTATTCTGTCAACATCTAGCACCCTTTTACCATCAATCGTCCTCCATCACAATTGACAGATGGGTACTGGACATTATAAAGAATGGAAACTGCATTCACATTTTTTTCTACCCCCATCTCCTTCCCACCTACCTTCCCCATCCCTCTTCAGGGACCCATCTCACCAGAACATTCTCCTTCAGGGGATCGACCATCTACTTCACCTCAGAGCAGTGGAACCTGTTCCACATTGTTAAAAGGGAAAAGGGTTTTACTCCCACTACTTTCTCACATCGAAGAAGTCAGAGGGTGGGAGACCGATTCTCAATCTCGGGAAGCTCAACAGGCACACATGACCACAAGGATTCAAGATGGTCACCCTATCCATTATAATTCCCACCTTAAAGAGGATTGGTTATCAACTCTTGACCTCCAGGACCCGTATTTCCACATATCCATTCACCCAGCACATTGCAAGTACCTCAGATTTGCAGTACAGGTAAAATTGCCATTAGATTACATATTCTCTGAGTATGAATTTGATTATTGACTAATTGGGTAACCAAATAACAATAGGGGTCCCTTCCTTCAAATATACTGCAAACCCCGGGAATGGCCATCATGTCAACCCCACTATGAAACCCCTTAATCTCAATTTCGAATTATTGCGGCTCATGCTCATTTGTAGTGATATTATATATTTCTGTCTCCACTGATCCATCTGTTTTCCACTCAATTGTTCGCTCATGTGAGATATTCTGACCCCTAAAGAATAAATTTTCCAAACAATACTTAGCTAAATCACTAAGGTGTGAGGGCCTTGGCGATTGAATTTCATCAGAATATATGGTATCATCTGTATTTGGGTACGTAACGGGTGGTAGTGGAGGTGGAGGAGATGGTGGGGGTAGTGACATCGAGGTGCTTCTGGTATTCCTCATCTGAAAGCCAATTGGGGAGGGCAGTACATTCAGATGGTACTTGTCTGTAAGAGGAGAGCCCAGCCTCTGGAAGAAACCCAAACCACCACTCAACACCACATTCCCAAGAACGGTCCCCGCAAGTCTCTCCCTGCCAATGTACAATACTCCGCCTCTTCCTCCAGGGCCAGTTCTCAATGTCTTTTGTAGTTAGAAATTTCTGGACTGTGGTGGTGTCAGCGGAGCGGACATTCCTTCTTCTTTCCTGAAGCAGTCGTGGTTCAGCGTCATGCAGGGGAGAGGTTACTAGCACGTCACCCTGTAATATTTTAGTTTTTCTAGCAGATACTGAATGTACGGTAATTCTGTCAATGGACAAGGGAGAGGTTACTAGCACTTCACCTTGTCTTTGTCTCCTGCTGCCCAGAAGGAGGGAAAGCAGGACCAGAAGGAGAGAGAGACTTATCAGCAGTTGGGATAGAATCATCTTGAGATGGAGGGGCCTTTTTGAAGTGAGAAGCATGGGTCCGGGCAATCAGTCCTTGGCACTTCACAGTGGTGGTGGTTAGCAGAACTTGGTAAGGGCCTTTCCAGTGTGGGGCTAGAGCAGTCTTTCGCTGATGGACCTTTCTGTAGACCCAGTTTCCTAGTTCCAACAGATGACAAGGTTGCTCAGGGTCCTTGGGTAATGCTTCCTTTACCTGTGAATAAAGAGACCTAACGCATTTCATTAATGCTTGGCAGTAATTAAGCATTGTATTATCCATTAAATGAATGTCTCTCGGGGCAAGGGCCAGTGAGGGCGCTGCCGGTAGTCGCATTGGGCGACCTGTCAGGATCTCATGAGGGCTGAGTCCAGACTTCCGATTGGGTTTGGCCCTCATGCTCATCAATGCCAATGGAACGGCATCTGGCCATTTTAAGTTTGTTTCTGCACAGATCTTGGCCAGTTTATTTTTCAGAATCCCATTCTGACATTCCACTGTCCCGGCAGACTGCGGGTGGTAGGGGCAGTGGAGGTTGTGTTGGATCTGCAAGGCTGCACATAGCTCTTTTACAATCTGTCCAGTAAAATGAGTACCACGATCACTGTTGATTCCAACAGGTATACCAAACCTTGGTATAAAATCTTTCAGCAGGATTTTCACAACAGACTTGGCATCTGCCCTCCTGCAAGGGAAGGCGTCAACCTAACTTGAAAAAACATCAACTAATACTAACACATACTCATAATTACAACATTTAGGCATTTGAATATTGGCTATCTGGATGAATAGGAATAGAAAAGAAGGCTGAACAAAGGTCTATAACAGTAAAACAGGTAGCTGTGGGGGGAATGCAAGAAAGGATGGTAGCCGGGTTTGGAACTACTGGAAAAGACAGTAAGACAACAGCATTAATTGCGTGGAGATCCTGAACAAAGCGATAGATGTTCTTTCCCAGTTTCTTTACGGGCAAGATAGGTGTATTACAAGAGCTAATAATAGGAATAACAATACCTTGTTGTAACAAAGAATCTTTTACTGGGGCAATTCCTCCTTCTGCTTCAGGGCACTGTGGGTACTGTGGCACTCTTGGAAGGGGCTTAGAAGGGTCAACAAGAATTTTAACTGATTCAGCTGTTTGAATCTGCGCTACTTCATTTGCATGTTGGGACCAGAGACAGGAGGGAACTTGTGACAACAAGTCCACAAGATCATCGCTGAGAGCTGAATTTGTGGAGCTGGCTCCTTTGTTTGTAGGGTGGCCAGTACTAGGTTGGTATTCTCATCCGGGACATTTAAGAATACACTGTCTGGTGTACAATAAATAGTACAACCCAGTTTACACGATAGATCCCGTCCCAGCAAATTAACAAGAGAGGACGGACTAAGTAAGAAGGCGTGTTGATCTGAAATGGGTCCCAAGGAAACAGAAAGAGGATGAGGAACAGGTTGGTTTGAAATATCAACAGCGTTAATAGACAAGGAAGACAAGAAGGAAATTCTGCAGACCTTAAGGCTGATCTGCTAGCACTAGTATCTACAAGACAAGCTACAGGTTGTCCCGTGATCTTACAATTTATATATGGCCCTTCTTGATTAATAGGAATTAAAGGATTCATGATGCAGCTACGTTCCCTCAGGCTGTCCTAGAAGGAATTATCTTGTGGGGAAAAGGCAGGCGCATCGGGGTTCGGGAAAGACAGTGAGGGGCTTTGAGGAGGTCAGTTCGGGCACTCATTCCTCCAATGTCCCTCCTGGCCGCAATAATGCCACGCCGTGCTCCCTGTCGGGGCAGGTTATGAGGGACCTCTCCCTCTACCCCGACCTTGTTACCCCACGGCCTGTATATTGATGTTTGCAACTGTCAGGCCAAGAGTTTTGTTTCAGTACTTTCTGTCTTCTGTTCTATGCAGGCTGTACAATGGTTGGCAACTGTTACCAATTCAGAAAGGGGGTTGGTTTGCCAGCCGATGAAAATTATCTTTAACTGTTGTTGAATCTTTAGCAAAAGTCCTTGAACAAAAGCTGTCCCCACTGCCTCTCTAGCATTGTCTGTTGGTTGGGAGATCCCTGAATATTGTTCACATGTCCTCGTCAGCCTATCTAAATAGTCAGCAGGGGATTTGCCTTTGTTCTGTTTATAGTTGTTAATCTTTGTCCAATCCGTTTTCCTAGGGCAGACCTCCAGAATGGTGGTCACAAGACATTCCCTAGCCTCATTCAGGGGACGTCCATTTCCAGGATCGGCATTGGGCCAATCGGCCTGAATGAGAAGCCATTGTTAGACTTCCAATGGAATAACCACTCGCAAGAGTTGGTTGATGTCTGCCCATGATGGATTGTAACACTGAATTAATGTCTGGAATTCCTCTCTACATTTTCCAGGCTCCTCTCTGATATTAGGAAACTCTTTAACCAGATTTCTAAGGTCCCCCAGTGTCCAAGGGGCATGTACTGTAACCGAGTCATTTCCTGCACCAGGCAGTTGTCTTAAGGGGGCCTGGATCAATAATAACGGGTCTTGTTGGCTCCTAGTGTGTCTTGCAACTGGGCTAAAAGGATCAGAAACGGGCAAACTGTTGGATAGATAGGAATCAGTCTCCTTGGATTGATGAGGATAGGGCGGCAGAGAGGAAGATCTCTCTCTAGAGAGAACAATGTGTGCAGCCGACGTGTGATGGTGAGATTTGTGCTACAGCTTGTGGATCGTGAGGAGGCACAGCCTGTGGAGAGGGAGAAGAAGGTAATGGCTGCTGCCGTGGAGCACTGCTGAAGAAATCCACAATGTCCTCAGCAGCCTCCTCCTCGCTCCCTGTCTTAACTAATTGGGGATATAGAGGAGCCAAGGGAATTAATGAAGTACTTTGGGTGGGAAGGCATCCAGATGCTTTACATTTCATTTTTAAATCCTGTACTTGAGTTTTTAATTTTTCCTGGGAGTCCTTTAGACTCCGCACTCAAGACTCACGGAGTCTCTTTGTGGCTTCCTCCTACCAATAGACAAATGGCTCCCACTGTATACCAGAAATTTTTGGTGATTTAAGGGTTTTTCTGAGGCGTGTAATTTTATCTAAGTCAAAAGTACCTTCTAGTGGGAACTGTTTAGATGGATTATCACGCGTGTAGAAATTCCAATTTTCCAAATATCTGCAGGTCCGTCCCAGGCCTATATAATGTACGTACATGTAATATGCAGGGGTGCCCTTCGGCGGCGTGGGGGTATTCTTAGACTGACCCCCACCCATTTTAGTCACACAGGAGAGTATTCTGTCCACTCAACGGCTTATCCCTGTCTGCTCAGCGGCTTGTGTGTTCTGTCCACTCAGCGGCTCATTCCCATCTGCTCAGCGGCTCATATTAGACTATCCTTACACGCTCCAGAGAATGGGTCTGCTGGGTCTCGAGATGTGGACCTTATCGGCAGCTCATTAAATAAGGAGAGTCACTCTCTCATATTTTTTTTTCCGCTGGGTCACAAGATTCAGCTGACAGCCAGCCATTGTGTTCAGGACTCCTTCATGGCGTAGCCCTGGTGCAGCTGGAGTCAGCTTAAATCCCAGACCTGGTCAGCGGCATTCACTCCTCACTCACTCACTCATACTTCATACTCTTTCATTCCCCATATTTAGATGCATCTCCTTTAACCATAACCATAATACCTTATGTCTGGACTTAATATAACCTTTCCCTTATATGAGGCGGCAAAAATTCCTCAGCACCGCTTTGCATCTGACCTTGTTGCAGATTCAATAAGTTTGCATGGTGTGAGCCCAAAAGAAATGGACAGCCCCATGGGCAGTCCTCCTTCGACACCCCAGTAGAGATTTCAAAAGGCCTCTTACCTCTCGTTTGGCGCCTTGGGGTTCGAAGGGGAACGGTCCATAGCAGCTTCCGCTTATCACCCGGGCATTACCATCTGAGTCACGGCACCAAATTGTGGAAGAAAACAAGTCCTCATTCTGAGTTTGCAAGCAACAAGTCAGAGGCAGTTTTTTCAAGCAATTGCAAGGAAAGACTGCGGTCAGACAGGGTGGTCCCCCTTCTTTAGGCAGATCTTCAAAGTACAAGCAGTAGAGACAAGTATATCTACCTTCCCATTACATACATGAACAGCTAACAGTTATCTATTTGTTTATACAAACTCCTTCCAGATGCTTCCTTATCTCAAGGTTCCTGCCTACATCAGCATTCCATTCTTATCTCCTAAAGAGAGACGGAGGCAGCATCTCTTACAACTCTCCCGTTGTTAGGGTTCGGGCTAGGGTTAGCTTGTAACACACCTGAGATGACTATGCACAAATCCCCCTTTTCCTGCTTCTACAGTGCCCTCGAAAGCTCATGATTCATTTTCTCTCTCTCTCTCTCTCTCTCTCTCTCTCCACACACATATACTTTGTTAGTCTTTAAGGTGCCACAGGGCCACTCATTTTTTATATAAATGATTGTTACTGTTAATGTATTATAAAATACATTATAGTATGCCTACAGAGGCAATGCTTTAATATGTGTGCAAGGATGAGAAAGAAGGAACTTTATCATTTTAAAAGGAAAAATTGTAACAGTCTCTTTTGGTGTTTCTGCTTAGGTGTTGACCCCAGTGCAAATCAGATCAATTTGCCAGGCTATATTAGAATCTGGGAAGCAGTATGCAGTGAAGAAGAGGAAACCATGCCCACTCATGTACTCTTACTATGGAACAGAATACCTTGGTGAGTAGAACACACCAGACACTTAGAAACCAAGGCATTGCTCTGACACCAAGGTAACAAGCCACTTATAAATAAGACATTGACAGGCAAGCAGTATATCATTGCTGTTCCTAATTAACAAATGGTCATATAATATCTGTCCACTTACCTGTAGGTGGCCACCTAAAATTAACACAGTGATTAATGCTTCTAGGTGTACACTGCATATTCCAATCAGGCTCAGATATTTCCCTTCTGTTGAAAAACTTGTGATAGAGGGGGAAATCCTTTAACTTTGTGAGATTCCTCACTGAGTTGGGGCCTTTGCTTCTCTTAATCAAGAAGTTTGCAGCTGTTATGTATTTGTAAAATGCAGGCAAGAAATATTTTATCTGCACTTTAATTTTCATTATTCTCAAATGTTGTCGCTCTGCAGTGAGACTGGGTGAATTAGTACAGATTTTTCTTTGAATGTGTATGCATCTAAAAGATGTAACTGGTAATGAATCTTTGAGTTGCATATGTAAGACCTTTACTCCACACAACATTATAACTATCAAAACAAGACACCCATCTGAACCACACAGAAATTATTTCCAGAAGAAAGATGTAGCGTGATGGATCTGTGAGCAAAGAGAATTCTTATTTTAACCATTTGTATTCTTTATAGGTGCAGCACATGGCCTTTCATCCATCCTTCAGATGCTGCTGTCCTATTACGAGTATCTCCAGCCTGCAGATCAGGAGCTTGTGTGGCAGAGCATTGACTTTCTTATGGACCAGGAACAGAACTGCAACTGGCCTCCTGAACTGGGAGAGACAATTGAGCGGGAGAATGAGCTTGTGCACTGGTGTCATGGAGCTCCAGGTCCTTTTCAAATTGATGCTGTGAAGTAGCCAGATGTTACCAATTACAGTGCTTTTCACACTAAATTATTCTATTGAGAAAATACCATCAGGTCAAATTTTATTGATTTTACCTTTTATGTGAAGCAGGAAAATTGTTCATGGGTTTTTTCAGTTGTTTATTACTGAAATGGGTGGAAGATCAGGCAATGAAGAAAGTTCCCAGAACTCTTTGAGATATTTTCAAATAGGTTATGAAAGCCATTAAAATCCAGTAGCACAGTATTTCACCTGGTGATCTAGCTATATATCCTGTACTCTTATACAAGCAGCCCAGGTATGATACATATATTCCAGTCCCCTTTGCTCTCATGAGAGGCAGGACTTTAGTGCATGATATAGCTGAGTGGCAAGGCAAATCCTGGTTGGCTGGAGGGTGAAGTGGCTTGGTGTACTGAAAGAAGGCCTAGCCAATGCCAGACTTAGTACTTATTGGTGGGCCTAGAAAAGAGTATTTTGTCTCTTCCCCCTCAACATAGCCAGTTTTTGTCTACTACTAATGTACATACGTGAACAGATCTGACCTGATGATTTATTTTATGGGGAAAGGACTAGCAAATATGTCCAGTGGCTGGAGATGAGACATCTACATGGGGAGGGCTCTGAGTTACTACAGATAATTCTATCCCAGGTGTCTGGCTGGTGGGTTGTGCCCACATGCTCAGGGTCTAACTGATCACTATAGTTGGGGTTGGGAAAGAATTTTCCCCCGGGTTAGATTGGTGAAGACCCTGTGGGGAGGATATTCACCTTCCTCTGAAGCATAGGTCATGGGTCACTTGCCAGTTTAAATTAGTGTAAATGGTGAATTCTCTGTAACGTGAAGCTCAACATGGACTTCAGTAACTTAGACAGAAGATAGGGGTCTATTATAGGAGTAGATGGATGAGACTCTGTGGCCTGCGATGTGCAGGAGGTCAGAGTAGGTAATCATGATCATCTGTTCTGACCTTAAAGTCTATGGTCTATGATTATTCACTAATAAAATGTTAATTGTGGAATTGTCCCAAATTTAAGAGGCCCGGGGATGGACAGGAATCTTCCATCAGAGTTCCATGGTGACTGACCCTAGCTGAGGGTGCTCTCTCTTACTCTAACAGTGTATATTGAAATTACTTTCCACCAAGACATAGTGGTGGGTTTGTGACCAAAACTTAGGAGATAACAGCCAAAATTGACACAGTGCTCCAGTATTGTTCATTTGTTAAACAAAGTTCAGGGGCAGAGACCCATGCATAGGCATGAAAACTAGGAATGCATGGGATGCTTCCACTACCGGAGGGTTTAGCTGGGGTACCCCTGCTGACCACCTGCGCCCAGGATCCAGCTGCTGCACACCCATCTTCCCCCTTCACCTCTAAAAATGACTTAAAATGGCTTTTTCATACATAAAAGGACATGACTGACATCCAGTATCTCAAGATCTGCCAGGACTAGAATAAACTACAGTGTGTCCCACTGGAAAGCATGTTACCTCCTATTTCTAGCTCTTAGAAATGAGAGCTACTGGGTCTTATACCTGTCACTGTTGCAAGACTAACTGACCCAAGATCAATGATGGGAAATAATGTGATTTGGTGGAAGAACTCTACATTTTAGGAGTATTTAAACACAAAAACGTGGTTGCTGTTTTAAGTTGTTCAGAGGGGATGGAAAGCTAGTTCTGGAATGAGCTAGTGGTGCATGTGAGGCTTTTAAAAGTGTGTGATAATGCAACTTATCACAAGGCTATCAGATGGCAAACACCTTCACATATATGGCATGTACACGCTGTTGAATATATATCATAGATGAAGAATATGTAAATTCTCTTATGTATTGATCAGATAATATTTTACCAACTTAACTGTACTTACAAAAACAAAACTGAGTTATCTGCTGTATCCCTAGGTATTGCATACCTGTTCGCTAAAGCTTATCTGATTTCCAAGAAGCCTCAGTATCTAGACACTTGCATCCGCTGTGGGGAACTGACATGGCAGAAAGGCCTGCTGAAGAAGGGACCTGGAATTTGTCATGGAGTGGCTGGTAGCGCCTATGTGTTCCTACTCCTGTATAGGCTTACTGGAAACTCTAAATACATCTATAGAGCACAAAGGTTAGTATTCTCATAATTCACTTACCTCACTTTGTCTTTGGGGTTTATTATTATAGAGATTTTGTGAAATAAAAAGAAAGTCGCAGAAGTGTTAGACTTGCATAGTCTATGACCACAGTCCTGTCAAGTATTTAAATCTTTAAACATCCAAAACAGATCTAAATGCGGCCAAAACCAGCCGAATGCAAAACATTTTTAAATAGGGGCATTTTGTCTCTAGAGCAGAACATGCAAACAGATTTTACATTCTGACTATCTATTTCTTTCTCAGACTATGTTGGCCTCTCTCTGGGTCTGTATCCAAACGGGTCATAAGCAACTGATTACATTAATTGATGAGATACTTCTAGTGGAATTCTGCAAAACCTTTTCTGGGATTAAACTCAAAAGGGGCCATGCTACTTCATTGATTTTCTATACCTCTCCTTATGGTTGCTATGGGAGTGAGGGTTAGAGGGCTGGCTCTAGGGATTTTAAAGACTAGTCAACTATCCAGTAAGCAAACTATCAGATAGAGGCAGCAAAGTGGGGGGGAAGAGAGAGTACTTGAAAGTGGCAAGCTTCATTCCACTTTCATTTACGCCAGTTTTATACCTGTGTAATTTGATCAACTACTGTTCATGCTGGTTTAAATGGTATGAGGATGAGGCCTACGTAGAACTATAGCAGGGAGCAATTCTTTTTAGTTCATTTTTTTCTGACACATTGTAGCTCTTTTAAATGATGTGTTTGTTTTCATTTTCTTTAGCAAGAGGGGATGGTTCAGTAGTCACAATGTCTTATTTTTGGTACTGCTCCTTATATAGTATTTTAAGAGTGTTTCTCCTGCTCAAGCACTTCTGCAAAACAGGTCTTCTTGCATCCATCTAGAAAACATTGCTGTTCTGTGCCCCACTGGGTCCTTATGAAACACAGACCAATATAAAAACATGTTTAAAAAAAAAAAAACCTTGCATTTATATGCTAATAAATGTCATACAGAGGCATAAAAAAGCTTGTAGATTTCAGATGGGCATTTTTCAGTTCTTTTTGATCCAATGGAGAGGAAAAGGTAAAAACAAGTTTGCTAGTGTCAGGTAACTAGCAAATGTGAAACTATTAATATTCTTCCTAGTGAATGTGCTAATGTGAAATATTTTATTGATAAATGAACTGATACACAAGGATGGCTCCAAAGCTAGTTGCATAAAGAGAGAGATAATAAAGACTTCATTTGTTGTTTTTACTGTTTCTTAGGTTTGCGGAGTTCTTATTTACAGAAGAATTTAAAGCTGGTTCCCGGGCATTAGAAAACATATATAGTCTGTATGAAGGCTTCTCAGGGACTGTGTGTTTCCTGATTGACTTGCTGCAACCCAACCAGGCTGAGTTCCCTCTCTTCAGTGTCTTTGCCTAGAGAAGAACCTTCTCCAGTGCCATATTGGAACAGCCAGGCACTTGCAGTTTTATTTATCTGTAAAGGGAGGCTATTTACAAAATAAGCCACATTCAGGGGTAACACTAATGCTAACCTTAATTTTGCTGAGAGGTTAGGAAAGAAGATGAAATACAATGGGGCTTAGGGAGGGAAGTATGTGGTTTAAAAAAATTAAGTTTAAAAATAAAAGGGGAAAATGAAGTGGTTTTTCAAAACTGAAGGGATAGCAATTCAGCTTTACCAGGGGAAGTAAAGTCTTTTCATTATTCAAATGAGTGACAGAGGCATTAGTAATCTTTAACATGGTGGTTGTACAAAAAAACCAAAATGGAAATCTGAATATTAGGGTCATGCAAGGGAAATAAAATAATTAAGCCAATGGCATAAAAAGTGACACACAAAATAGGACATTTGCACAGCTATGCTCTTGTAGGTGACACAGACAGGTCACTTAAAGTGTGAAAAGGCAAAATCTGGGCTTTCTTAATTAAACATTTCCTAGTATTAGTACCACATTTTCTACAAGTACCTATATGTTGGAATCTTTTCACAGTCCTATGTATATAATAACAATTATACAGCAACCATCTGTTTCTAATTGCACATGTACCACATTCCTATTGCAGTCAGTGGGGTTTCATGTATGTAAATGACAGTTACATTTGACCATGGGTTTCAAAATTGTGTGTGTGGGGAGAAAAACTAATCCCCAACACGACCTTACAGGTGTAGTACTCCTTTTTATCTTCTCTTTCATGAAGAAGATCAACAGAATCCATGTAGAAGACTTGGATCACTAAATTCTATAGCAAAGGCCATAGAGAGAGACAAGGTGGGTGAGCTAACGGTTTTTATTGGAACAACTTGAGATCAGACTTGAAGAAGAGCTCAAAAGTTTATCTCCCCAGTAGAAGTTAGTTTAATAAAATATATTATCTAATCCACCTTGTCTCTTATATCCTGGGGGTAACATGGCCACAACAAAACTGCAAATAGGAAGTGTATACAATCAAGTGTTATTCCCACAGCATCAGATAGTAGGTAATATTGCTTATTGCCAATCATAGAAAAATTGCCTTTAATGCATTATTTGAACTGTAGCATATATATGATGATAGAAAAAGTGACAAAATAAGTCCTGATGAAATGGAGTAATATATTTCAGAGATACAAATTGCATCACAGATCTTTTATGGTATCCTGAGTACTGGACTTAGGAGAAGGATGATAAGTTTTAAATGAAAACCACTTATTTCTCTTATTAATAAAATAATGTTGCTAATGTACCACACAAAGTATTGTAAATGTTCAAGTGATTTGTGGCTATGAAGATCTATGGATAGTCCAATAACAATGTGCTACTATGGATAGGTTAAAATTGTATTCCCTATTTTGAGGGGGGAGGAGTGCTATTTGAAACTTAAACAAAACACAAATGTAGATTTGTTTAAAATACTGTAGGAGCAAATGCCTGAATTTATGATACATCAAACTAATATATTTCTTTATACTGAAATATGTAATAAAATGGAATTTAAGGAGAAAGTAGGAAAGCTGATGGGTCAAAAATTACACCTAATGAATTCATGTGTATGAACTAACACATGTGCATTACCCTATCCCAGTACTCTGCAGACCTACCATGCACCTTCCATTTTTTATTTTAAGACTGAGTTTTTCTTAGGGCCTGATTCTTTCAGGATTATTGGTGTCCATGGGTTTTGGATAGGGCTATAGAACAGAATGAAATCCTGCAGCCCTTTCACATGTTAGTAATCCTTACTCATGCCCATAACCTTTTTCGCATTAATTGATTTAATGGGATGACTAAGGGCTGAAGAATCAGTTCCCTGTTATATGACATTGTGCTGCATTGTTAAGTAGTTATTTCATCCCAGAAATAGCTGTATTTTCAGCAAAGCATTTCAGTGATGGATAAAACAATCTTTTTCTGTATCAGTTTGTTAAGCACTTTGTATCAGAGGGATAGTCGTGCTAGTCTGTTTAGTCAAAAACAAGAAGTGGCAGAGCACAGTCAAAATGCAAAGTGTATCATTAGTTGCTTCATTCTTGTATTGTCTCTCTGCAAACATGTATATGTACCTGTTGTTCTGAAACCAGAAGTCATGGTGAGAACTAGGATAAATAAGATGAGTAGGATTTGTCACGGTGTGTTCAGAAGTGTGCCCAAGATCTGAGGTCACCCCAGCACTCCAAATCTAATCGATTGCCCATCTGAGATATTGGGATCCTTTTCTAGCTTGTATCCCTGTTTTGAATGGCTAATAGACTTTTCATAATCTGGCTTTTTTAAACATGTGTTTAGGAAAGGTGAAATTTTTGACCTGTCATGTTTTTTTCTTTGTAATCTGTTATTATTGAAGTATAATGAAGTATAAACTTGTGTATATAGTATTCTCACAGTTAAAATATAAGAGTAACAATATCCATGTTGCAGTATTTAGAGAGCTGATCTAATTGTTTTTCACAGTAGAATAAAAAGCAGTCTTGGAAATATTTTTTACTTACAAAAGAGAAATGGATTCTGCCATCATCTGGACTCAGGGCTGTTTTTAATCCTGCATTTATTAGCTACAGCCTTACTTATAGGTGCAGATGGAAGAAAACAGTGTTTTTGATATATACACGCTAAGAACCATAGTGCACCCAATTCAGTCACAAGCAAAAGATCTAGAATTTAAGCCTTAATGGAATGAATATATAGTAGCAGCACAGTAATCATCAAAATTTAATTTTTCTTAATGATATCTGGCACCACAAAACCTAATTATTATCCACTAGTTATATCTCAGAAGTCTTCACTGCAGATGGAAATTTATGTCAAAATCCCACACAAATCTAGGTTATGGGAATAAATAGAAAAATTCAGATGCTAGGCAAAAAGTATTTTGACGTTGTTACATACAAGACCTAAGTTTTCAAATAGGAATACGGTGACATAATGTTTTAAATATCCAGAAAAAAAGTAAAAGTATTCTGTAAAGGCAATGAGTTAGATAACTATTACTTTGCTATTCTGTTTAATTTCCAATAAGTATAGTTCTGTTGATCTCTAACTTTTTCAATATAAATGGCAGGAATTAAAAATGGCTTTCCAGTTCTGTATTTTTGCAGAGTTCATTCTTTCTGATTTACGTTCAGTAAGGAATCTTTTCTAATTTGCTGTATATTCTAAAAGCAATATGGAAAAAAAGTTTCCAGTCTTGTCTTGTAAATATTGCTCATAATCCTTAGCCATGTGGGTAATGTCATCTGGGGCTACTTGTGAGAGTAGCAAATGCTTGTGTAAGAGTTGCAGGCGGAGCTGTCCTTAGGATTTAAGGGGCACTACCTCCACAGTACTATTAAACTGGTGCCCCAGTGCCTGATGGTAGTTAGGGGAGGGAGGGATGATTTTTTTAGAGATGTGTTTTTATTATCTTCAGTAATGCACTAAAGAAATATTTTTAAAGCAAATTTTAAATGAAGATCCTGTAGACTAACACAGTAAATTCAGAATCTGACAGTATATACCTGGGGCTGGCAAATTCCTGTTAAATGGCTTCATAATCACTTGAATAGCTCTATCACAAGTTCAGTGCTAATAGATCTGGCAGGCTTTTTCACTTTAAAGTTAACTAGATCCTCTCTGGAGGAAGCAGAAGCCACAGAAGAGGGATAGAAAGAGGTGGGTGAACATTAAGGCTACCTCTACACTACAATATTTGCCAGAAGAGGCAATGCAAATGAAGCACGGATTAGCATTTTCTCATGCTTTATTTGCATAATCTCTTCTGATCTGTTTTTGTGCAAGGGGTTTTTGTGCAAACACAAGCAGTGTGACCATTTCCTTTTTGTGCAACCCCCACCACCCTTTTGCGTAAGTTCGTTATGCTTTTTTGAGGCATAAGGATCCTTTTTTGAGGCATAAGGATCTTGCACAAAAACCCCTTACCCAAAAATAGATCGGAAGAGATTATGCAAATGAAGCATGAGAAAATGCTAATCCACGCTTCATTTGCATTGCCTCTTCCGGCAAACATCATAGTGTAGGACACCACCTGGTACCTCTAAATTTTCAGATGCCCTGTGCAGCTGCATATCCTGCAGGTGGGTAAGGACATATATTTCAATATTTCTTTAATAGCAAACAATTTCATGTGTTGATCATAATAATGTACAGTGAGATAAGTAAGATGGAATTGTCAAAAACCTATAAAGGAGTTAGATATCTAATTTCCTCTTGAACTTGGGCACCTAACTCACTTAGACACTTCTGAAAAGGCTAGCCATAATGTAAATCTGGATTTTTAACTTTTCTCCTCCTAATTCACATCTACTTGTAAATTCCCCTCATACTTACCCTGTTGCAATCTTTATTGTTACTTTTAACAGGTAGATAATTAAACAACTTGTCTGCAGATGTCAGTGCTTCTGTGAATGAGATACCACAAAGGATACACTTTTCTGTTTCATACTCACTGCCTTCTGACTGGGGTGGAGGACCTTTTTTGGGCTGGGGACCCCACAAGTGAGAAGCAAAAAAAACCCCTCACAGTCTCTGACATGGCACCAAACTAAAAAGCAGAAAAAAAGACACCCCTTTCATTCCCAGCACCAGAGCCTAGGGAGGCCCAACCTGGTAGCGTTTGTGGGGCCCCTTGGCCTCTTGGGTGTGGCCAAAAATGAGGGGTTCAGTGTGTGGGAGGAAGCTGCTGGGAAGCAGGCTGGAGGAGATTGGGGCGGGGGGGCAGGCAGGAGCAGGCTGAAGCTGGGATGTACAGGAATGGAGTAAGAGTGCAGGATCTCACGATGAGGGGGCACTTACTTCCTCAGCTCCCTGGGGACACATGGCTTCTCTCCCTCCCCTGCCACTCGCATGCACAGCCCCATGCTGTTCCTATTGGCCGTCATCGCGTCCAATGGGAGCAGCAGGAAAAAGCATCCAGGCTTGAGATTCCCTGCCTGCCACTTCCCCAGCTGGTGGGAGGGAGAGTGTCAGCACATGGAGCTACTTCCTCCCCACTCCAGGCAGAGACTGCGAGAGCCAGCTCTAGCTTGCCTGACTCTAGCATGCGAGTCTCAGGGCTACCCCCATCCCCAGCAGGGAGCTGGAGCGCGAGTGCAGGCTCCCCAGTGCTGGGGTGGGGGGCGGGGGAGCCCTGGGCCTTGCAGGCCACATCCAGGCAAGCTGCAAGCTGGATCCAGCCTCTGGGCCATAAGTTTCCCCACCCCTGCTTTCATCTCCAGGCTCAGACAAAACATATAGCAGAAGTTACCTCTTCCTATTCCAGAACCAGAAGTTAACAGTTGGAAGCATAACCCGGTGCAGTTTCTAACACTGTGATGTGATATATGTTAGGAGAACCTCACCCACCTACTAAAAGTAGAACATGAAATGGCAGAATCTTTTTTACTCATTAAAGTAAAGTCTCTTAATGTGTCTGGTTGCTGAAATATAGGTCCTAGGAATTTAAGTGACATAATAGAGTTTCTGATTTTTTTTTAAGCAAAAGGATTATACTTTATCATTCATTGTGTATGTTGTTGCTTATTTATGGTGTGTATGTATCCTGTTATTGTGTGAAGATGTAGAATAGCTATCAGACTATGTAGCTATATACTATTTATAACTGTTGGCAAATCATCTGTGAATTGTTACTGTTGAGTAATTCATTTCAGTTGGCATTAGAACACTAGATCCAAAATACTGAGGTTGTGTAATTTTTTTTGAATGTATAAAACCTGGTACAATGTGTAATTTTCAGCAACAGAAAAGTGAGTTCTAGCATGTATTGTTTTCCAGCACTCATGCTTTCATCATCAGGAATACATTTATTTTATGCTATTGTTTTAAATCTCAGCTTTGTCTACATGTATTTTTCTTTTCTTTTCCTCCTTCATCCATGTTATGAGTCACTTCAGAAGGCTGTTTTAGCAGCCCAACTCCTTTGTGTTTGAAAGCAAAGCTCACTACTGTAAGATTATCTATTTTAGAGTAAAAGGAGATTTTCTACATATTTCTACTACCTTATTTTCTCACTCTCAGCTGACCTCTGCTCATTGGCTCTGGCACTTTCATGATTCTAGCTATAATCATGAGACTGTATATTGATTGCTACTGTCTTTTCAAATCCACGAATATAATAGAAATGAATTTGTAGAGAATCTGCACAGTTCTGCTGTAACTCATTTTTACTTAGGCAGTCACAAGATGTTGGGTAAAATGGTCTAATGTTCCAAAATATACACCTAAACTGTCCTGGGAAATATGCACAAATGCACACACACACACAGGTACCCTTAAGGACTTTACAGTTACCTTTGTAAATAAGTAATGTTACCTTTGTATTTCTGATGCTAAATATATGAAAATGTCATTAATGACATGAAAACATGGATTATTTTCAAAGGTCACATTAAGTTTTAAGCGTGACCACTGTATGTATGTGCAAAATATAGAGTTGTAGGTGCAAATGGGATAGTTCTTTAGGCAGAAATTCATTTGCAGATGTAGTTACAGGATTTACAAGCACAATTGAATGTTCTATGCATGTAGTTACCTGTTTTGACCCACGCATGCATTATTCAGGGAACATCTGAGTTGACCATTTTTTAAAATTTAACCAGTAATATTTATGGACAAAATGCCACTCTCAGACCTATAGAACAGATTTCAGTTCTGATGGTCTACTCCACTTTCATATCCTGAACATCAATTGACATAATACCAAAGGATGTTCTTCTGCTATACAAAGATCACATCAGAGATGAGCATTGCTGTACAGATTTAAGAGATGAAACTTGTTGTAAAGAACCACATGGATGAACAACCATTGGCTAACACCAGTGGTTTACTTTACTGTGAGAAGAAATCTGAGTTTGTATTTAAATGTTCTGGATTGAGCTGAAAGTAGCATTAAGACTAAAATGTAAAGAAATGAGAAAATGTCTAAAAACCACATTACTATTGGAACAACATACTGCAAAGCCATAAGCCAGAAAAACTCAGGGCCCACAAAACAATACTTCATTTTAGGGATACAAATAGGCATTTTTCAAGAGAATAGCACAGTTTGCTTCATTGCACAAATATTGTACAGTATTCACTGTACTTAACAGATTTCTGCTGCCTTGAATCAATGCCAATTATAGCAAAGTCATCGTAGGTATATTCACTGAAAAAAACTCTGTTCATATAGGAATTGTCTGTAGTTGTACCTACTTCTATCCATTCACATAGATTAATTTAATACGTGCAATTATGAAAAAATGCTCAATGTGTTGTGAGCATTCTAGAAAAAAGGGATTAAAGAACACAAGCTTTTTGACCTGATACAATGGTGATAGTTGTCATTACAAGTACTATGTTTGTAATACATCCTGTCATTGATGCACTGATTTCTCAAAATGCAAGAAGCATTTAAAAGATGAAAGGCTCTAGTGTCTCACTAACAAATAGATAGAGCCCGCTGACATTTTTCATGTGATGACTCAAAGAGAAAGATATGGCAATTTGGTTCAAATACAGCAATACAAAAAATATGGCAGACAACTACTTTTAATTAAAGCATATTTTGCATAGCAGTGTGTTGATAGTTGAATAACAGATATTTTATAATACAATGATATTCCTAAACAATGTTATGTAACACATACCAAAAACATTTTGTATAGAAATCCTGGGGTCAGTTGTGTACTATATATGGGATACAGAAAGTCTTCTTAAATATGTTTCATATCAGGCAAGAGTATTATATGAATTAAAATTATGTTGCACTTCAATCTTCATTCTTATTTAAACACATCTGATGTGGGGGAGAAGGTTTGTGCCAATAATGGAATTGATTTTTCTGCTGTGTTCAAATTTGTGTAATTATTTAGGGCCTGTTCTGTCTCATTGAAATCAGTGGTAAAACTCCTGTTGATGTCAATGGTGAAGGATAAGATCATTGCATGTATGTGAAGTAGGTGTAAAACTACCATTCTGGGCCCCAAACCTGCAAACCCTTATGTGTGCATTTAAATGTATTCATGAGTTGCCCATTGACATCATCTTGTTGAAATCAAGAATATTATTTGTATGAGAACAGTTAACCATATCATGCATGTTTGTAAGACCAAGGCCCTGTCTGATTAGCATTTTACATCTGCTCTTGCCTTATTTATTAAAAAATATATGTACATGAGTACCAGCAAGTTAAGGGAGGCATATTGCATTGCTAACATAGATATTATTTCATATATCTTGATCATTTGCTATACATTGATCATTGGCTATATTCCAGCATATGATATATGGTATCTGTTTCTTGTGTAGTAAGCAAGTGCTATATCCCAGCTTCATTTTTTTTTCTCAGTGACACCTGCACACAGCTATAGCGTGGTGTAGTTCCTGTAGAACTAAAAGTGATTTTTATCCTTGTAAAAATGCACCTTATTGGTTTAAACACTCTGTTATAATGTTGGAAACACTGTGATCTTTCAAGTTTATTGTATTAGTTTTGCACTGTATATTATACATGCAGTAATAGAAGCCAGAGTTATAACCTTTTAAAGCCATGTTAATATTAGCTTAGCAGTGATAGAGAAAAATCTATATATACACACATTGATGATATAAAAGCTGTGATTATCTTTTGCTTTACAATAAAAGCCTAATCTTAAATGTTATGGATATTTGTATTGATTGATCAATTATTCTTCAGAACACTTGCTTTAGGTACCACTTTTTTCCCCTTCAAATCAATATTGACTCAATATCCCATTACCATGCTTGGTGGCACTGTGCTGCTGGAGATGAGGTCTTTCGAATGAGAAGTAAAACCAAGGTCTGGACCATCTGTGGTCATTAAAGATCCCATGACAGTTTTCATAATAATAAAGACCGGTAATCTTCAGTGTGTTGGGCAGTTTCCAACTGTGTGTACATACATACACACACGCCCTCTTCCTTATTTAAAGAGCCCAATCCTCAGAGCACCTTCAGTTGCCTTGTGAAGAATGTTAGATAGCACATTTAAAAAAAAATCTAAGCCCTCTCTTCACTATAGCTTCCCTCTGTGCTATCACCTGTGGAGTGACAAATTATGGAGCCGTGGTGAACTGTGAGCTCTAGATTTGCCAGTGCAGATGCAGATCTAGAAATTTGCAAACAAGACAGTTATCACTTTTTCTCAGAAGACTCGTAACAAATCTGAAGTTGATACATAATGGTATGAATACTGCTCTGTAATAATTTTAAGAACACTGTGACCTGGCCACTAATGGCAAATTATGGGGTTATTGGAATGTTTATCATACACTAAGGCGGCTCAAGTTTGGCGGCTCTGTACAGGAAGGTGTCACAGTAGCTTCTCCTATAGGAGTATCCAAGCACACAGTTGAAAGCACACTGTCTGCGGGGGCTGCTGAACTGGGTATAAACCAGGACTGAGCAAGCCCGGCACATGCCAGGTCCAGGAGCTACCCCCACTGTGACTCTGCAGTTTAAATGTAGTAGGAGCACATCCAGCTCTTACTACATTTAAACTGTAGCGCCGCAGCGGGCGTAGCTCCTTCTGAGTGCCTTTCCTTATCGACTAATTGTGTGGTTGATACAAATTGTATTGAGTATGTAATTACTTGCCTCTTAACATCCTTAGAAAGAATTGCAGGATTTAGACAGAAGTCAGACCTGCTGAGCCCATACCCTTTCTCCACTCAAACTCCTCACCCAGCCCCCGCCACTCATGCATCCCCTGCCTAAGGCTCCGGAAAGGAGTTTGGGTGGGAGAGTGTAGCAGGCTCTTGAAGTTTTGGGTGTTGGATGCGGGCTCTGGGATGGAGCAGGGGATTGGAGCAGGAGGAGGTGCATGATCTGGGAGGGAGTTTGGGTGCTGGTGCAGGCTCTGGGCTGGAACAAAGGTTTGGGGGCATGAGGGGATGCAGAGTGCAGGCTTTGGAAGGGAATGTAGGTGTGGGAAGGGGTCTAGCGTGCAGGCTCTGGGTGGGGGCAGGAAATAGGGATGCAGGCTCTGGTAGGGGCTTTACGAGCTTGAGGGATACAGGGGAAGCTGGGGGCTGTAGGGAGCCCTGCACCTTCCATTGGTCACAGTGGCACTGAGCAGGGGCAGCACATGGAGAGAATGGACCACAGGAACATGCTGGCAGCCATGCAGAGTTAGCAGCAGGAAGCCACTCTAGCCCTGTTGTGGTGGGGGGGGGGTTGGGGAGGGGGAGAGTAAGGGTTGGACCATTTTTAAATTGATAAGGAGATGCAGAGAGGGATGAGGGGGAGACAGACTATGTCTACACTACACTGATGTATCAGGAAAAGGTACACAAATTGCACCCTTTGGAAGAGGCTTTTCTGAAATTTGGCCTGTCTACACTGGGCCAAATTTCCAAAAAGCCTCCTCTTTCGGAAGAGCCCTTCTTCCTCGTGGAGGAAGGAAGACCGGGCTTCCGAAAGAGCATGTCTGCTCTTCTGCAAAAAAAAGTGGAAGAGCAGATGCGTTCCCTGGACGTGATGGAGTTTTTCCCGGATACCTCTGGTATCCGGGAAAAACCCCATAGTGTAGACATAGCCTCAGTCTTGAACTTTGCTGGAGCAGGGTCCCCAGGCCAGGAATATTCCTGGAGCTCAGCCAGGACACCCTTGTCCATATAACTCACCACTCATGCTGCTGAGTTAAATCACAGTTGTTACTCAGGAGGAGAATGGAACCCAGGACTCAGTCTGAGAGCGGGACAATCTCACATGATTCTGCTGTGAAACTGGTGATGCCTTGAGGCCTGAAAGCTAGAGAGGATGAGCTTACAGAGATCAGAAAGGTGCAGTTAGCCCATGAGACAATACCACTTGCTCTTTCTGTTCATTAGCTTATATTCTTTAAAGCCACCCTATTGTTGCAGATGTGTTCACCTTGCCTTTATAAGCTTCAATCTTCATTCCTCTTAAGAAGTATGTGTCACCATCCAATAGCAGTGGCTGTTTCTGCGGAGCAGGTGGCCCAAACTAAGAATTAATGGTCTTAACCTTTAAAGCAGCATTTCTCTTTGGGTATCTGAAATGCCTTAATTACTAGATGGGTTCATTAAACTGTTACATAATCAGGGTGGCATCACGTTGGGAGAGAGCACAGTGATTAGCCACAAAACTCCTTTTCAGCATGAACCTTGTTAATGATTTGTCTCTGCTAGCGTAGATGACACATTATAATTACCGTGGACTAATGTCAATGACAGCCTCTTTGAGGGTGGAGATGTGTCTCAGGACGATTTTGCTGCCAGATGGATAAAAATGTGTGGAGCCTACTGGGGCTTCTGCAGAGGAGGGTTGTGGTGAGACATTCCCCTCATAATCCGTGATAGCTGGCGTGATTTGAGAAAATGGAGGTCTTTTCTGAAGCAATCTGCCCACCCTTGCTGAGCACACAATTGGTGTGGACTATTATGTTAATGTCCCACAGTCAGGACCAGAGACCTTGTGCTGGGTGTTGTACGAACACAAGTCCTAGTCCCGCAGTTGGTGAAGTAGTCATTTGAGGAGGCATTAGGCTGTGACACTGGCAAGCTACCCTTCCCCTACCCATCTGGGTACTCAGAAGTGTAGCCTCCTATCTTAGGGGCAGGCAACAAGGACCTGAGTCCTCTCCACTCTACCGCTTTCTCCCTTTCGACCCCGAGCGCTGCAGGCTGTGGGTCACTGTCAGGAGGGGGTGGCAGTGCAATGAGGTCTGAGAGCCTGGGGGGGTAACAGAGGGTTCAATGGCACCGCCCCCTCTATACACCGTGTCCCCGCCGCCCGGTGTGGGGCCCGTGGAGCTGACCCCAACAAAGCTCCTCCGGGGGGCCCGGGCCCTTACTCCCCGCCCCACAAAGGAAGAAGCGGGCGCCTCTCCGCCTGGGCTGGCCCAAGCCCCTCTGCCGTGCAGCCCTGGCTCCCCGCCCCGGCTGCAGGTGCCGCTGAGCGGGTCAGGCGGGGCGGGGGCACCCAGAGGCCCGTGGCTGGGCAGCTGCAGCAGGCGGCCGCCCCGAGGCTCCCTCTAGCGGGCTCGGCGCTCGCCACACCCCCGCGGCAGGCAGCCCGGGGAGCCCCGGCCGGGGAGCGGGCGCTGGGCGGAGCGGGGGCCCTGCCCTGCCGGCTGCCGCACACAGATAACCACGCGCCGGCTGCCTGCAGGGGCGGAGATGAAATTCCCCGGCTCCGTCCTCGTCTCCCTGCTCCTCTTCGTGGCCGAGACGGGCACCGCCCTGTACCTGGGCAGCACCTACCGCTCGGCCGGGGACCGCATCTGGCAGGCGCTGACCCTGCTCTTCGCCCTCCTGCCCTGCGTGCTGGTGCAGCTCAACCTGGTCTTAATCCACCGGGACCTGAGCCGGGACAGACCGCTGGTGCTGCTGCTGCACATCCTGCAGCTGGGGCCCGTCGTCAGGTGGGCGGCGGCTGGGCTGGGAGCCGGGGGTAGGGGGAGCGAGTCCCGCCCTGGCCCTTTTTGCTGGGTTAAAAGGCAACCCGAGCGAGCCACCGCTCCCTTCCTCCCAGCGGGCTCTGGCTGGGGGCTGCCCGGAGAGCAGCAGCGCTCGACTCGATAGAGCGGAGCTGTCCGCTCGCTCTGCAGCGTTGAGCTCATTTGCTGCAGCTTTTTTCGCTTTCGGAAGCCTAGCGAGCTCCCTGCGTTTGTGCATAATCGCCCAGGGCCGCCCAGAGGATTCAGGGGGCCCGGGGCAAAGCAATTTCGGGGGCCCCTTCTATAAAAAAAATACTATAGACTTCAGACATGCTCGTGGGGGCTCCCCCGGGGCAAACTGCCCCACTTGCACCCCTTGCCCCCCCCCCAGCGGCCCTGTAATCTCCCCCTGTGTCCGGTGCAGCCGTGTCTAGGTTTGCAATGTGCAGCGCGCGCAGTTACATGTGTTACCTTGGCGTAGTCTTCAGATGTGTGTTGCAAATGTAGCTGTGTTCCTGGGATGGCAGCACAGTGGCGCCTTTGTAATACACACAGATATGTGTGCATGCTCTCTCTCGCGCTCTCTCGTCACATCTCTGTCCTGTGTGTCTATAGAGAGCTGTGTGTATGTGCATATGCTGGGTGTTTGGGTTCTGTGTGGGTGCTAATAGGTACAGCCATGTTTATCCATATCAGCTAGATCTGTGCATGTTGTGTGTGTCTTTGCACAAGCTCCCCAACTGCATGAACTCCCCTACAAGGCTGCTTTGTGCCTATGCACCTGCATTCATCAAAGTAACAGTAATACTCCTTTCTTCCACAAGGTGTGTTCTGTTTAACAAGAGAGCCCAAAATTCCACTGTATATATTGCATTGAAAATGCACTTTGAAATAATACTATCAGCAAGAAGAATATTTTGGTAATTTGATATAAGCCTATAACAAAGTATTTTCTCTTTTTCTTTTATGTTCCATGACTCTTTACAATGTTTTTATCTGAATAAGTATACACGTGCATGTCATTTTTCAAAAATCAACAAAAAAGAGTAAAAAAAGAAATTTCTATATGGAAAGTAGAAGGGGTTTTTTGCTCAAAGATTTTAAAACTTGTTGAAAAGCCATCTGTAAATCTGAATTATTTTTTTTTGTTCATTCATTATTTTGATGAGATACTGTCAATTTAAATTTGGCCCAAAATTTAAGTTATGTTCTAGATTTTCTAAAAATTAAGTCCAATAGAAATAGTTCCAAACCCAAATAAAATATTGCCAGTGAAATCAAAGTGAAAAGGACTATGAACGAAAACTAATTTGACTTCATCAATTTTCATTTCCTAAGACAAGAGACATGGAAAAAGAAAACAAAAAGCTTAAATAATGAGATGTAAATAAAAATTTCAAAAATTCTGTTAGTGAAATCTTCACCATGTTGAAGTGAAAAGATGATCTACATGTGCTTGGTCTTGCCATGAGTGTGGGGGATTGGACTTGCTGATCTCTCAAGGTCCCTTCCAGTTCTAGTATTCTATGATTCTAGTATTCTGCCCCCTCTTTTTTAATCATCTTTAAGTGTTTCAATAATATAGCTAAAGAAATGTTTGTTTACAGTATCTGAGTCTTAAATTATATTATGTAGTAAGCATTCTGTGATGTGTTGATCAACACCAAAATGCAAGTAATTAGCATGGACCTACAGAAATATTTTCATTTCCATGGAGGTTTCCCTGTTCATGTATGTTGTCATTGCTACACTTTGGAACTAGATTGTCTTTAAACTGGTTATCATATATTTAATCACTAGAGGATTTACACAGCGGTGCTCAGGTGCTTAACTGAAATATTTTTTGTTTTTCTTCATGTAAATCATTGTTTTGGGATGAGCCTGCGGATGAGGGGTTCAGTATGTAGATTTTCCCAGGGAGAGAGGACTACCCCAGCCCTCTCTCATAACAGCAGTTTGGGTACAGGTGAGAAGCGCCTCTCTATGGCCACTGCAGCTCCAGCGGACACAGTTATGGAAGGGGTGCATGTCCTTCTGCTGGGCTACAGACAGACACACTCTCTGAAATATATAGTAGATTAGTTGTTCCTTTCTCCACCTCTGCCTCAGTGGGGTTATACTGTCCTGGTCCCCATCTCTGACCCCTTGCTGTCCCCAGTGGTCATTATATAATATAACTCTCTCTCTCTCTTTTTCCTTTTTATGAGAAACAATTATATTCCAGCCACATCCCATTGTCCTGGCACAACCAAATCCTTACCTTGCTTCTGATAACAGGTGTCTGCATACCATATTTGGTGGTCCTAGCTCTTACCGTTTAGGAGTTCTTGGACAAACAGTTTGTGTGTATCTGTCCATTCATCTGTTAGTCTCTCTCAAATATATAATAGACTTGCAAAGAACTGATTGATAACCTCTAAATTCTCTAGAGCGATGGTATTTTCACTCATTACTGTTCACAAAAATAAATATATTCATTTCATTTATGAAATTCCCTCTATAGCAACAGCACTAAGGGCACTGTCCTACATAATAAAAATAGAAGCTTAGTAAATCAACATTTTCTTTATAGTCAAAGCATATAATAAATCAAGAGATCAAAAAGAGAATGTATGTGTGAGAGGAGAGTGCTTAGAATAAGGAAGCTAATATGATATGGTAATACGTTCATAGTGTTTTTCTACCTTGATTCTCCCAACCATACTTCCACAAATCCTAGTTTTGTCCAGTAGAACAGGAAACAGATCCTTATAAGGCTATTAACCAATACTGATCTATTGTGTAAATATTGCAGTGGTAGAGAGAACACCCTCTTCCAGAAAACCAGCTACATCATTACACACTTTAAGGCTATGTCTACACTGTAGCCTTCTTCCGCAAAAGCTTATGCAAATGAAGTGCAGAGTGGAATATCGCCATGCTTCATTTGCATAATTAATTAGCAGCTGTTTTTGCGCAAGAGGCTTTT
>CM057845.1:178410871-178450982 GCA_030068395.1 Apalone spinifera | reverse complement strand
GCAGGGCTGGAAGTGAGTTAGTTAAGTTTCTGTCTGGGATCATGGAGGAAGCAGGTTAGGGAAAGGGGCTGGAATTTAGGGGCCCAGTCTCCCCCATCTAAAGGGTGGCTGAGGCACCCTAGACCCGGTTCCTGTAACCAGATGACATCTGTGCTGTGCTGTATCCTGGAGAAGCAATAAACTCCCTCTATTCTACTGGCTGGTGGAGTCTGTCCATGCCATTACGGGGGTGCAGGAGACGGGAAAACCCCAACGCGCCATCACACTGGTGTCAGGAATGGGATGCACTGCACCCCACGGATGGAGCTCCCAGCAGCAAGTGACAAGGCACAGTAGAAGCAAGGGCCGTGGAGCCAGGCATGCTGGAGACAGAGCGAAGCGGTTCCTGAGAATTGTGGGGCGCAGCAGCACTAGACTGGTGAGTCTGCACCGAGGGGACTAGCGGGGAGATGGCCTACACCCAACTCCTGAAGGCAGAGCTGGTGAAGCTGTGCAGAGAGAGGGGTTTGCCTGTGCAGAGCGCAACCAAGGCTCAGCTGATTGCCCGGCTGGAAGAGAATGAACAGCCACAGGGCTAGGATCCTGTTCCACTGGGGAGCAGCCAGACCCCCTCCCCTCCCCGGGAGCGTGTCAGGCTCTGAGGGTGGGCAGAGCACTGGAACCCACCGGAGAGATGGGACAGCCTCCCAGGGGAGCCCTGCAAGCCATAGTCCGCCCAGGGGAGGGTCCAACCCAGCGGAGCTGCGGCGGCTAGAAATCCAGTTGCAGATGAAGGAATTGGAAGTCCAGGACCGTAGAGAGCAGCGACAGCATGAGCTGGCCATGGCAGAGCGGAGAAGATGCGGGGCCCTGGCTGCGCCGAGTGTGGATGGGCCCCAAGGGCCCAGGGTGGCCAGATGCTTGGAGAAGCTCGTGGTGGCCCAATTGAAGGACATGGGCGAAATAGACGGGTTCCTCAGCTCCTTTGAGAGGGCCTGTGGACTGCAACGGGTCCCCCGAGCTGACTGACTGCAGGAGCTCATCCCCGCACTGAACCAGGAGGCTGCCGGGGTGCTCAATCAGCTGGAAGACCTACAGCCAGGGGATTACAACCGAGTCAAGGAGGCCCTGCTGCACAAGTTCGGGCTGACCCCCGAAATGTACAGGAAGAAGTTTTGGGGCATGCAGAGGGGGCCACGGGAGACCTATGTGGATCTGGCCTCCCGCCTGGTGCAATACTGCCGCAAGTGGGTGACTGGAGTCGGAGCCCAGAACGCAGAGGAACTGCTCAAGCTGATCATGATGGAGCAGTTCTATGAAGCGTGCACACCCAGCCTGAGGCTGTGGCTCAAAGACCGAAGTGCGGAGAATCCCCAGGAAGCTGGGAGGCTGGCGGACGAGTTCACAGAGAGCCGGTCCGGGTGTGAACGGGAGTCCCAGAGAGAAAGGGAATCGCACAGAGACCAGTTCTCAGCTGAGCGACAGAGAGAGGTACCTCCGAGGCAAGCCCCAGGGACCAGGACCACTCATCAGTGCTCCAGAAAACCAGCAAGGTACCCACACTACGTCACAGATGTCACACCACGCCCAGGCATCTCCCCTCTCACCTGTTGTGCGGCGTTTGAGCATGCCGTGCATGCGCTCTCTCTGCCCCACAGTACCCCGTAGATGGCTGCGGGGAATTTAAAGTGAGGGGCTGCGGCACCCCGTCACAAATCCCTCTCCTCCTCCAGCAGCCGCTAGCCAGCCCGAGACATTAGGGTGTGCCTGGGCACACCCCGTGCACATGCCTATGCTTCTCACCTGTGCTGTATGACAGACAGCATTCAACCACATGTCTGCCTAATGATCCAAAATGCTCCTTTTGGAGGGGATGGGCCCTTCCCCCATCACACTGTCTGCTCCCTGTATTATCTCATGCAGAAAATAAATATGTGGAACTGACTGTAGACTAAGGCCTCTCATATGGCAAGTGTGCCTATGGTACTGACACACAATTTTTTTTTAAAGCCAGTTATGCTCTGTGTATCCGGCAAGGCTGTGTTCCTAAAGCCCCATGAACGTACATTTGTATTCTTTAGCAATACAACAGTGCTGATTTGGAAGTGATGCCTTCTAGTTTCAAGGCACACCTAAACTTGCAAACAAATTGAAAGAGTTAAATTTCGACTGATTACGTTATGGCCGAGTGTAGTGCAAGCATACAGGCTTTACACACAGATCTGTCAATGTATCTCTCTACTGACTGGCAGCAGCCTTCTTGTCCATGTTGTGAGTATACATTGAATTTTTTTGGCATTATTATTTAGTGAAATAGTCACAAGAGACTGGACTAAGATCACTGAACAAATTACTTATTCAGAGCTAGTCAATTAGCCTTTGGCAGTGGTACTTTTTTAAACAGCAAAAACAAAGTTTCTTTTCCAGACCTCGCAAAAGCACTGGACCTGGATTCTCACACCACAATGTCCATTACCAGCACAAATGCATTTAAAGCAGCTGGCACCAAAGAATTAATCAGCATCCAGTGATAGTATGTCAGTTTTAGCAGCTGCCAGCTTTATTTTTAAAGGCACCTAAAGTGCTTATTTAGGCACATCACTGTAGCTTATTGAAAGACAAAGCATTGCTCTGGCTACTTCATTGTGCCTGACAGCTAAGATGAATTAATCACGTGCAGGCTGAGCCATGGCAAGAGGATGAGAACAGAATGGAAGTATCCTACACTGAGCAACATAATTAGCACTCAGTCTCCAAGTGCTGACCTGCAGATGGCCTTTGCTGGAGAAAAGTAATCTCTTCCTTTCCCCCAGCCAATATTGTTGGCTGTTAGTAGCTGTCACCAAGAGGAAAGGCTGTCTCGGGCCATTAGGATTGATAGAGAATAATAAACAAATACAAAGGTAATTGGTACATCCACCAAAAGCAGAGCAGTGAAGAAACTTCACAGAGTTCTAAATGACAAATTCATAAGCAAATTCCTCCTCTTGGGCGAAGACAGCAACTTCCATGCATGCCACATCTACACACACAAACACACCCTAACTTTGAGGAAGCCTAGAGCAAATCATGTTACTATATAATATGAATGCAACAAAGCAACTTATTAGCTGGAAAGCATTGCGCTTGTCTTCACAAACAGCAACCCTTCCCTTAGACATTTGGGCCTTATTCACATTTCTCTAACTTTCAAAACTGGACTTAACACCAATTTAAACAGGATGCTGATAGTTAGCCAGAGTGCATTTGCTTAGTCTGTGAATTTATGCACATTGCCCTGGGTGCCTCATCTCATAAACTGTAATACAGAAGTGGATCTAAATCAAGCATAAGAAGGACTTCCTTAGACCGAGAGTTAAACTTGGTGCTGTTTATCTGCTTGCCACTTATTTGTGCTGAAATTGTTTGTGAAAGGTACCATAGTGATTTGGAGCATTGGGTGAGCATGGGCTGGTGGTTAGACCAGGGAGTTAGAAATCAGGAGGCTTTAGTTCTGTGCTTCACTCTGCTTCTCAGTTTGTATGTGGCTTTAGGTAAACCATGGAATGTCCCGTGTCCCAGTTTCTTTCTCATGTGTATAATACTTACACAAATGTGTAAAAGTGCTTTGGAATCTCAAATCAAGTTTCATGGATTATTCACAGAAAGGCACATGGCACAGGCTGTAGTGTATCAAGGTTCTCCACAATTCTCCATTCCTTTGTTGCCTTGCTTAGACAGTCATCAATAGAGTTAAAATAACCTTCAGTTACTGTTTATTTTGACCTGCTCATCACTTATCTCCCTTACCCTAAGGAATAGATGGATTTCATACAGCTGCAGCAGTTTCTTTTGAAAAAGATGTTGTTAAAGAAGATGGTAATAGTGACATTATGAAAAGATGCCATATTTAATTACACGGCCTTCAAAACACATTTGTTTCTGCAACATGACAATCCTAGTAAATATAAATTAGGATTTTATAAGGACTGAGAAGCAATAAGTGATTTCTTGTCATCATTGCCAATGCCAGATAGTATTAAGATGTTGCTGCAGAGTCTGCTTTCCCAGCAATCTGTCAACCACAGAACACTTCCTTATCAGTATTTAGGACAACCTTTTTAAGAGGAGTGCGATACTTTTGAGTATTTTAATGTATTTATTAACGTGGATAATTATGGATGTCAACCACATTTTCGTATCTAGGTCCCAAACCTTAGGTGCCAAAGTAAGTGGCCTGAGCATAGGTACAGTTACCTGTACCTACCAAAGATTGAATGTTCTGGATTTAGCTGCTGGGTTCTACCAGGTATCAGCATTATCAGCATACTATTATATGACTGACTTAGGACAGTAGTCGCCCTCATGTTACCAAGAAGTGGGAAAGAACAGGTCTTGTCAGCCATAAGTCATTAAAAAACCAAAAACTTACTTCGTAGTGCTGGAAGTAAGAGTGTTACTCAAACCATTCATTCTTAAAAAGAATACAGCCCCAAATTTCCAAGAGAATGGAATCCTTCATCACACATCACTGCTAGTAAGGGGTGTAAGACAGTTTCACGGGAAAATCTTTGACTCCATCAGCCCCTCCTTCCTCACTGGTGGGTGGTGAGCTAGGTACATGTTCACTGCAGGCAGTATTAGTCCTTTATAATTTCTTTCCTGGTGGCCCAACAGTGTCATCCCCACTGGTTTGATTGTGGCATTTGGATTGATGGCTGGCAGGCTGTTACAAGCATGGGACTTCAGGTAACACAGCAAACTTGGGCTACTACAACTTACTGTTGTACAAGATTGCTACCAGTGGGAAAACACCTATTCAGAATAGGAAGTAGCTTCCACCAGCTGGGAAGGCAGATTTGGGCTAAAATAATTCCTTTTGAATCACTAAAAGGGACCAGGTGGTGTTCTGAATGCTTGCCAGCTTATCAAGCAGGTTGCAGGCAGCTTTTCCATAAAATCTTTCTGCGATAGAAAGACTTTTTTAGTGAGAGCACTCGCTTTGCAAAAATTGCAGAAACAATTTTTTGCTTAATTAACTCTTGTCAGTTATTTGCTCTTGGAATTCCAGAACCAGTTTTGAACTTGAGCAAAGATTTCTAAGAGGGCTGAAATGACAGGCTCTCACTGTGTTCACCTGCTATTCTGCTTTTGGCCATTACTTTGTAGGATACAGTGTTTACAAAAATCCTCATGCCATGCATAAAACATAATGGCTACATCTAGACTGGCATGATTTTCCGCAAATGCTTTTAACGGAAAAGTTTTTCCGCTAAAAAGCATTTGCGGAAAAGAGCATCTAGATTGGCATGGATGCTTTTGTGCAAAAGCACTTTTTGCGGAAAAGTATCCATGCCAATCTAGACGCGGTTTTACGCAACAAAGCCGCGATCGCCATTTTCGCCATCGGGGCTTTTTTGCGCAAAACAGTCCTCCGCTTCTACACTGGCCCTCTTGCGCAAATACATTTGCGCAAGATGGCTTTTTCCCAAACGGGAGCAGCATAGTATTTGCGCAAGAACACTGACAATCTTACATTAGATCGTCAGTGTTCTTGCGCAAATTCAAGCAGCCAGTGTAGACAGCTGGCAAGTCTAGACGCAGCCAATTTGTTTTTAAAGAAAAATGGGGAAAAATTCAAGCAATAAACAAACGCACACAGAATGCATATTACAGGAGAAATCCTTCCCCACAATGGAATATGGAAAGTACCATTATACAGTTGTCATGGTTATTCAGCCGTACAAGCTGATATTGGGTGTTTAGGTACATGGATAATTCTTTGTCAGGCATTCTATTCAAAATGAATTCAGAGATGTTTGAAGACAAGCTGGCAGTTAAAATGTACAGGGAAAAGCTCACTAGCTAATCACTCCAAGATTCTAAAATATCTCAGTTTTTTACAGAGTCATGCTCAGAGCTTAATTCCTTTCAATAGCACGAGTGTGGTTAAATAGCTGTAATAAAGCAGTAAATGTGGTCCTTTTATATGATAATAAAACAAACTAATTGGAAGTTGCAGATAGCATTGATTGCTAAGCACTAAATTAAAATAATTGACTCAAGTGAAATCTATCTAATCTCATTTTATCTGATAAACTAGAAAGTGCTGTAGCATCACCAGTTTAATATTCAGCACATATTTCCTTCTAAATGCTAACAGAAATGACGATAAAAACAATGAGTAGTCCTGTGGTACCTTGGAGACTAACAAATATATATAGTATCATGAACGTGTGTGTGCAAAACCCACTACTTCTGAAGAAGTGGGTTTTGCCCACGAAAGCTCATGATACTATATATAATTTTGTTAGTCTCTAAGGTGTCACAGGACTACTCATTTGTAAAGTTACAGACTAATATGGCTACCCCTCTGAAAAATGACTATATAATTTATGAGTTTTACTTTAATTATTTGCATTTAAAACACTCCCTTGTATGAAAATGCAAAGATTAAAGCTAAAAGTTTCAAACATGGATGCTTAAAACTTGTGTCCTAAATTTATAATTCAACTCCTAAAATAAAAGTGGCCTGATTTTCATAGGTGCTGAACGTATGCAGTGCCCAACAGTGTTGTTGTGGCTGCTCAGCACTTCTAAAAAAGCAACCCACTTATTTTTAGGTGCCTAATTATAGATTGAGGAGTCTGAAGTTTAGACATCAGGTATGAAAGCTCTGTGCTAATATATTTCAGTCTGTGGATGCATTTTTTCGGTATCTTAATTCAAAGCTCCTACTTCCCTGTAGTCAGCTAAAAAAGCACTTTAGCAACTGATATTATGGAAAAAACCAACAAATGGTCTGGTAACACTTTATAGACTAACAAAACATGTAGATAGTATCATGAGCTTTCGTGAGCACAGCCCACTTCTCAGATGACCAGAGTTAGGGGGCTGTGCCCACAAAAGCTCATGATACCATCTACATGTTTTGTTAGTCTATAAAGTGCTACCAGACCATTTTTTTCTGTAACAGACTAACTCGGCTACCTCCTGAAGCTTCTGATATTATGGAGTATCTAACATTCTGCTGTCACAGTTTCACATGACATTGAGCTCAGATGCTGCATGACAGTTGTGAACTCCAATCTCCATGTTTTTTTCATGGTGCAAGAGGCTGCATTTGCTGCTTTGTGTGCCTGGGAGCTATGTAAGGAGATGCCCATCACAGTAACGTTTTAGTGCCATCTGCTGTCACTTTGGATGCCAGATTCCAAGTAGCCCCGTCTGCACTCTGCCATGTTTAAATCACAATGAAACTCTTCCCTTGAGGGTGTGGAAAAACACAGAAGGGTAGATTTCCATACTTACAAGTCAGCATCTCTTAATTCAGTCTAAGGTTATATAATAGAGACAGGACGGGGAGAGAGACAAATAAAGAAAATACAATGCAGCCAGGTGAACAAATGCCACATTTATCTTTTCCACGAGAAAACAAAGGGTGAATGGCTAGGGTGCTGGCCTGGAACATGTGGCTTCAATTCTTAGCTCCATCACACACTTCCTGTGTGACCTTGAGCAAGTCTCTGTGCCTCAGTTCCCCTTTAGTAAGAATGCCCTAGCTCACAGAGGTGTTATGAGGATAAACACATTAAAGATTGAGAGGGGAGGATATAAGTACATCACCTAGATAGATTTTACACAAAGCTTGCACAAAAAACTTCAAATCTTTTGGTTTCCTCAGCATTCCTGGTCTAGAAAATAAGGATAATGCCACTGTACTCTTAGGCGGAAAAGCACTGTATTATTGCAAAGTATTATTTTATTAGAGGATTTTACATAGTATGTAGAGCTGGGGTTTTTTTTTTACAAATGTCCCAGGGCATTTTCAAATTTACAGCCAGATCAGAGCACCTTGAGATGTGATTTGCAAAACTCACTTAGCCTACCAATAACACTCATGGATGGGTGGCTGATTCCATAACTGGGGAGCACCATTGCTGAAATCCCATGCTCAGAGACTATCCACTAGGGAAGTTAGAATGTAACTGACTAACCGTTTAACCAGTAAGCTGATTCGTATTGGTTAATGGCGTTGTTTACACTTAGCCAGCTCCTGGGGAGACGGCTTTGCTGTGGCAGGGCAGTGAAACCTCCTCCCCAGGAGCTGGATGGACACGGGCTGGTGGCCCCATTCCTGAAGAGGCTTCACTTCTGGCTCTGCAGTGTAAAGCTTATTTTGTCTTTATACTGCAGAGCCCGCAGCGTGTAACCACTGAGATTTTCAGCAGTTACATGGTTACCTATTTGACTGAATTTTAACATCCTTACTATCCACCCAAGTAATCTTTCTGATCACACTGGATAGGATGCTGGTGAGCGCCTGCAGATCCTTGTCTGATCCACCCAGTGCCGTTAGCTGGATCTTTTTCCTTTCGTGACAAAATAAGTTAGGTATTACCTGCCCCCCAAATTCACCCTTGCCTTTAGTGTACATGTTTGGCAGGGAGAAGGGCTCCCTCTGTAAGAATGGGGTAGCATGCTAGCATGCGTTGCTAGCATGGGCAATTGGTGCAGCTGGGGCTGAGGGAGGCAGGCCCCCAGCCTCACTTACAGCCCCACCCCCTTTGCTGAGGGCCCCCTCCCCCATGAGGAGTGGAAGAGATGGGAGAGGGTGAGTACGTGCATGCCCCTCAGCTTCCCTGGCCCCCAGAGCACCAGGGGGAGGAGGAGGGCGTGCAGTGTGGCCCCAGCACAGGGAGGAAGGGAGGAGGCCACATGGCTCCAGTCTCCCTGCCCAGGAGCACCGGGAGGGCAGGCGCTGGGGTCAGCACCACTCCGCCCACAGCAGGTGTTCTGGGGACGGGGCCATGCATGGCGGTTTGGGAAAGCAAAGCCTTCCCCCATGTAGGCTACCAAACACCCATGACTGCTAGACTTTCCTTTGGAGGAGGGTGGGGAGGAGGGGACATGTGTTGCTTTCTGCTACTTTTCTGTTCCCGCTCAACCCCCAGCCCAAGGGCCATCCATGAACTGATTTAGCCCTTGGCAGAAGCTAGAATAACTCCCAGGCTCTAACTCGTGCTGGCTGCACTAACTCCATAGGGGCCATTTTGTCAGCCCCCCGATTGCCAGAGCACAGTGCAAACTGGTGATGCTCCCACTCACATCTCCTACCTCAGGGGCAGGCTGGAGTCAGAAGAAACATTCCCTCTAATCTTTTCCATCCACGTGAAGAACGTGTTTTATGACGTTCACTGAGGCATGTCTGAATGGGCACCGCTAGTAGAAACACAAATCAAGCTACGGGCGCTCTGCTAATCAGCTGGGCGGCATCTGAATTTCTCCTGAGGAGCCACACAAGTGCCCAGCTTACAGGGAACACTGTTCAGGAGTGAGTGGTGTAGAAAGGCTGCTAGGATTCCCCTGGCACAGTGGGGTGCACTCTTCTCCCCTCCCCCTTACTGCACAGTTGACTGAACAGAGGGGTTTTGACTGCAGATTTGGGGGGGGAACAGGAATGGGGGAGCAGCTGGGGCTAGAGGTGATGTTGGCCTAGGAGTAGAGAGGGAATGAGGGTAGAGCTGGGTTGGGGTGGAGCTGGGCTGGAGCCGGAGCAGAACTGTTGCTGGGACCAGAGCCAGGCTCGCGCTTGAGTGGAGCTGTGGCTGCGGGGGGGGGGGGGGGGAGCTACTGATCTGGGAGCAGAACAGGGCAGGGTAGCACTTCCTCCCCACCCCATTGGGGACTGGGCTGGGTCCCACTGCATGCCCCCCTCAAAATATTTCTCCATGCCCCCACCCCTCAGTGGTTTGGGAACCACTGCCTTATAGAAGGGGCATCGCTAGCTTCCCTGTTAAAAGCAGCTTTCCAGTTGCTTTGTACTACTTGAATACGTTGCATTTACCATTTGCTAAAACAGAAGGTTCTGAAAATCTTCTCTTTTCCCAGGCATCTTCATGGTTCTTTCTCTGCTGTCGATTGTATATGGTGCATTACGCTGCAACATCCTGGCCATTAAGATTAAGTACGATGATTATGATGTCAGCGTGAAACCTGCAGCCTACCTCTGCATATTCCTCTGGAGAAGCTTTGAGATTGCCACCCGGGTTGTAGTTCTGGTCCTTTTCAGTTCTGTGCTTCAAATCTGGGTCCTGCCTGTGGTGCTCCTGAATTTCTTTGGCTTTTTCTTTTACCCCTGGATTCTCTTTTGGCAAAGCAAATCCCCTTTCCCTGAAAATATAGAGAAGGCTTTGAGCCGGGTGGGCACAACTATTGTGTTGTGCCTCCTTACCTTCTTGTATGCTGGCATTAATATGTTCTGCTGGTCAGCAGTGCAGCTGAAGCTGAATGATTCTGACTTAATTAACAAATCCCAGAATTGGTATCGACTGGCTGTATATTACATGCTAAGGTTCATTGAGAATGCTTTCCTCCTTCTGCTGTGGTATGTCTATAGAACAGACGTCTACCTGTATGTGTGTGCCCCTTTATTAGTCTTGCAGCTGCTGATTGGCTATTGCATGGCTGTCCTCTTCATGCTGGTGTTCTACCAATTCTGCCACCCCTGCAAAAAGCTTTTCTCATCCAGTATTTCAGAAGGATTGCTGTCTTGTTTCAAATACCTCTGCTTTGCTTGCAAACCACCTGCGGCGGCCATGCCTATGGATAAGGCAGACTTGAAATCGTCGGATGGTACTGATGATGATGCCCAAGCCAGTTACAAGACAAATGAGTCTCAGAATGGGAATCCGCACCCGAGTGCTTCTTCCAATGCGTGAAGTGGCTAGTAGCAAGCAGGCATAACCGGAAAGCTACGGCACACTTACCCAAAGCACTGTATATCTTGAACTCTGAGCCTGGTTAATTTTTCTGGTGGTGCAGCAGGACTGCTCGTGTGCTCTGACATGCATACACAGATGGCACCTTTTGACGTGTGTACACGTATGGCCACTGCTGCTTGTGGATTTATATTCTGTGGTGATTCCACACAGAGGTTTTTCATCTTAGGGAACATCTAGACTGCACTCTAAAATCAAAATGAGATACGCAAAATCAATTTTTATTTCAATTTTATTTCGAAATAGGCTATTTCTACACAGCGCCAAATTTCGAAATAGCACTATTTTGAGACATCCCTTATTCCTCATGGAATGAGGTTTACAGGGATGCCAAAAATTATTTAGAAATAACTGACACGTTCCTTGGACTGAAATCCCCACAGGTGAGGTCTTTAAATACATAGCAAAACAGGCCTGACACTGGTCTCGTTCCTTCAGAAGGTCTGAGGAAAATGAGAAGACCTACTAAATGCAATTTTAGAGAGTGTGATGAGAGCAGGACACTTCAGCATGGAAGCTGAGCCGAGTTGTGGTCTACCTAGTTATTGCAGATGATCAGCTGTGGTACAGGTGGTTCCGTTTTTATGATAATGAACTTTTACACCGTGACTGCTGTGACGCCATCCATACTACATGCCTTTGTGACATCAGGATCAGACTGCAAGGCATTCTATACTAAGCTGGCTAAGATGCAACCCAATGCCCTGCTGCTAGTGCTGGAGCGTGATTATTTCTGAGAATGGGCAGAGAGCATTAGGCTTACTTCATAGAATCGTAGAGCTGGAAGAGACCTCAGGAGGACATCAAGTCCAGCCCCCTGCCCAAGGCAGGACCAATCCCAACTAAATCAACCCAGCCAGGGCTTTGTCAAGCCAAGACTTAAACACCTCTAGGGATGGAGATTCCACCACATCCCTAGGTAACCCATTCCAGTGCTTCACCACCCTCTTAGTGAAATAGTTTTTCCTAATATCCAACCTAAACCTCCCCTACTGTAACTTGAGACCATTGCTCCTTGTTCTTCCATCTGTCACTATTGTGAACAGCCTCTCTCCATCTTCTTTGGAACCTCCCTTCACTCTCTGCATTTGCTCCTGCTTAGTCTGCGGATTGAATTTACACTGTCATGTTTAACGCCTTGAATGGACACGGTGTCATGTACATTACCAATGTCCCAATACAATGTATCTGGAGCCTTCTCTAACTAGAGGAAGAGTGGGGCTTCTACGTCAGTGGGTCATGTGGAAACAGAAGAAATTCAGCCCCATCTTTTTTTATTTTACATTGTGTTTTGATTATCATTGTGTCATTATTTTGGACTACCTTGCCCTGTTGGCCTCTGAAGTGCCACAGATTTGGGTTCTTTTAAAAGAGGAGCGTAAAGGCCTTTTGGCACAACATCATATTGATTATTCACGTGCTCCACAAGTTGCTGAGAATGCTGGGCACTCAGGAAAGACAATGTATTAGGAGCATTTTAAAAAGAGATTTGCTTTGTTTTAAACGGCAAGACAGCGACAGAAAGTCTGAAGACTATATTCACACTTTCCTGGGTGATTTAGCCCCTTTTGTTTGTTCTGAGCCTTACACACTGTGGATACCACTAAAAACAAATAGAAATTCATTAGCTGGAATCTCTTTTACCATCATTGGCTAAGTTTCTATTCTACTTTAAAGTAGATCATGAAGTCCTTAAAAGAAACAAGTGGGGCTGACACCTACCCTTTGATTAGTCTCCTTCTCCAAGAAGGTTTGAAATACATTCTTGGGGAGACTGCAGTATTTCAGTGTGTAGGAAAAAACATTCTGTCATTTGTAGGTTTCTTCAACAGTGAATTAGAGGAACAGAGTGTGGAAGCTTGAATTGTCTTCAATGGTGCTATAGTGATTTACACCAACTAGGAATGTAGTGTAGAAATGTTCTCATCTTCTTCCAACTTTGTACAGTTGGATATGCAAGGGAAATATGTCCCGTCATGCAGTAGAAACACAGAGTCATGAACACCAGAGTTATGAACTGACCAGACAACCACACACCTCTCTTGGGACTGGCAGTATACTGTCAGGCAGCCACAGAGACCAAAAAAACCCCAAACAATCCAGCAGGTTATTGCGCAACAGGACAATACTGGGTTAAACACAAACTACTAAAAATAAAGAGAAAGTAGCATTTTTTCTTCTGCAGATTAAAGTTGTAAACTGTATTAAGTCAATATTTAGTTGTGAACTTTTGAAAGAACAACCATATTTTTTGTTCAGATTTATGAACATTTCAGAGTGACAGTGTTAGTGTAGATTGGTCCAATGTCTGAAAAATACACAAAAAAATCCTGCAGGAGTAGAGAGTTAATGAAATTGCTACAACAGTTCAGTTCCTCTTTCACTGCTCCTTCCCCTAGAGCCCAGCTGCAGCATGCTCCCATAGCCCAGACACTTGCATGCCCCCTCCACAAGAACCCCAGCTGAGCTCCCACCAACTCAGACATTTGTACCCGTTCCCCCCACAGAGCATGGGATCCAGAAGGAGAAACAGCCTTATGCTAAGTCCCAGCTTGTGTGAAGTTTCATGCATGGTGCCTCCTTCCTTCAAGTCATGAAGGGAACTGCAGCTGTCTGGCACCCTCTAATACCCTCCCCTTCACCCAGTAGTGTCCACTATTTGCAAGCTGATTTCTGCAAAGGTCTGCTAGGTACAGCACCCCCATCATGGCAGCTAACAGCTCTGCAACCCATTTCTGGGGCAGAGGGAGTAAATGCTTCACAAAAACCCACTAATTTCTGCATAAATTCATCATTGCAAAATTCTCCCACAAGTGGGATATTAAAAATAATACCAGTGCAGCTCTTTTAAGATATTTCCAAAGCATTTTTTCTGTAATTCAAATGGTTTATGGGATAAATAATGGTGTTATGATTTTGCTGTTTGGGAACAATGTGATCTTCCCAAATTCAGGTCAGTAAGATATTTATACCACGCTAAAATAAATAATAGCAAAAGCTGACATCTGAGAGTCTAGTATACACATAGTTTTTACACCCACAATAATGAAGTCTGTCTATGCATATTTTTAGATAAAGTTCCATGTTACTTACTATTTTTGGATTGGTCTGTTGAAATGCATGTGGACGCTACAGAATATATTAAATAATTATCATGATGACTATATATAAGTTTTGTTGCAGTTATGTTGCCTTTGCCTCAGTTATGCAGAGGTAGCCAATAGGATTGTAAGCAATTAGTCGACTGTCAGATAAGCATAAGCTGTAGCGCTGCAGTTCCCCACTGCTCGTCTGCCTTTTAAATGTAATAAGAGCCATGGGAGATAAAAGGCTGAGGCGCAGCTGGGATAATGAGCGCCCCACCTCCCCCTTATTGATCATCGATTAGCTGATTAATCAAAATGTAACATCCCTAGTAGCCAATTATATCTGAGATACTAGATCAAACACTTCTTCCATGTGAGTGTTACTGTTTCAGGCTACTGGCCTGCAGATATACAGTCATCACACCTAAGAAAAGAGGTTAAATAAACCCATCAGATAAGCACAGCTGCTTTATATATGTGTTATCTGATCGTTTTATTTATAGATAGATAGATATAGATATAGTAACTGTGTTACCACTGCTGGCGGGACAAGAATGTATAAAGGAAAGATAGAGGCAAAAGCAGTATGTAGTGTTACACCCAGGACTTGTCTACACAGGCAAGTTTTGTCAAGGAAAAGTGTCTTCCTTCGACAAAACTGCATGAGTGTTCACACTACAATGTGACTTGTCGCTAAAAGTAGACATTTTTGTCTACAAAGAACTTCCAGCTCCATGAGGGAATTTTGTCTTTCTCCTTCCCTTTATTGTCAACAAAGAGCCACTATAGACTCTGGTGTTTGTTTTGTTGAGATAACTGGCTTCTGTCAGTATTCCACAATGCCTGCTCTGATGCTGTGCTTAGTGTTGTGATCTCTGCTGCCCTGCAGGCATGCACCTCTCCCCTTTCAATGCTTTGGGAAGTATCTGATAGCTGAGTGAGCCACTCCATTTGGGGAATAAAGAAAGAGAAAATCATTGGACTGCTCCTATTCCGCCCTTCACTCGGAACACAGCTGCAGGCAGACTTAGTCAAAAGAAACCTAGAACTAGAAAAGCAGTAAATACAAGGGTCATATGAATTCTAACTGCCCCCAAAATTTCAGTTCAGTAAAAATTAAATATTTTGCAAAATCACCGTAAATCCTTGGCCCTCTGGATAAAAGGAAAGGCAATTTGTTCAGCCAGTCAACTGATCATATTGCTGGAGTGGGGGCATCCAAATTTTATAAAAATAGCAAAAAAAAATTATCAGTTCTAGTCTATGCTAAATTTTACCCACTCCATAGTCGGATTCATTATTGCTGACAGAAATGGCAGTATTTTCCCCTTAATTGAATAGCAAAGTCTTGTGAAAATTTTAATTTATATATGAATGCAGTGCATACTTGCAGAGCTTTAACTGTGGGCTGGGAATAAAGTAAATTTAGAATGGGAGCCAACGCAGGATGCCAGCTATTGCCTGGTGAGATTTTTTAAAAGGTACTCATCATTGCATGAGCAAATGAAATAATACAGCTTGCCTGCGTCTAGATTGGCATGATTTTCCGGAAATGCTTTTAACGGAAAAGTTTTCTGTTAAAAGCATTTTCAGAACAGAGCGTCTAGATTGGCACAGATGCTTTTCCACAAAAGCACTTTGTGCGGAAAAGCGTCCGTGCCAATCTAGACGCTCTTTTCCGCAAAAAAGCCCCGATCGCCATTTTTGTGATCGGGGCTTTTCTGCGGAAAACAAATCTCAGCTGTCTACACTGGCCCTTTTGCGCAAAAGGGACTTTTGCCCGAACAGGAGCAGAATAGTATTTCCACAAGAAGCACTGATTTCTTACTGTAGGAAGTCAGTGCTTTTGCAGAAATTCAAGCGGCCAGTGTAGACAGCTGGCAAGTTTTTCCAGAAACACGACTGATTTTCCGGAAAAACTGGCCAGTCTAGACACAGCCCAAGTGTTACAATTGCAGTTTTGTACCTTTTTAATTAAAGTGAATACAGAAAAAACAAGACCAGACATAGCATGTGTTTGAAATGTAAATAGAAAATAATGTCTAAAAATATTAATAGCTGGGTGCATGCTAGCCGTCTGCACAGATTCCCAATGGTCGAGATTGCTTGTCTTTAGTATCCCAAGATTTTCCAAAGTGATTATGGGTTGCACCTTCCAAATCTGGAATTCTCTCAACTGGCAAATTCTGTGGTATAGCATGACCACAGATGTTCCAGGATGAGAGAGTCCTGGGGCAGGAGGGCAAACAGCTGGGAGTCCAGTGCAGCCCTGTGAGTCTGCTAGCCACGGGACCATAGGAGCCTGGGTGGAGCACAATCAGGACTATCTGCCGCACGGCAGCAGGGCTGGGACCACAGCAGCCCAGGAGGGGAAGCCTAGTCAGGCCACATCAGCCTAGGAGGAAGCAGGGCTGCCTATCACCCAACAGTGGGGCTAGGACTATGGACACAGAAGCCTGAGAGGGGAAGCTGGCTGTGGCAGCCTGGCAGAATCAGCACAGTCACGTGTCGCCCAGCAGCAGGGTAGGGAGTGTTCAAGGTCTCTGTGGGGAAACAATATACAGTGCATGCACATAATACATCTATCTTAAACATCTGCTATTAGGTCCTCACTTTCATGAGCATTAAAATCCACATGCACATTAGCAGGAAATAGCAGTACATAATATGTTTCATCTGTTAGCTTTTAAAAATTGTCTTCAACTATTATTTTCATCTGGCTAACCTCTCCTGTCAGTCTACAGCTTTAATCATCCATAAATGATGTGTCCAAAAAATGAATCATGGTGTATATATATATATTGATAACCAGACAGCAAAGAAGCAGTCCGATTGTACATTAATTCACTTTAACTTTTGAGCATTAAATGAGGACCACAGCATCTCACTGAAAGACACTGGAAATATATGTCATGGTTGTGTATGCACTGCTGTACTTGTAAATAGACCATCAGTTCTGTATGCTGAGTTGTGCCAAACACAGTAACTGCAACAAATACAAAGAATATATGCTCGCATCTGCTGCTCTACAGTCAGTGACCTTAATAAATTTTGTTTATATTCTTTAGGCTGTATTTCCTCCTGTTCCCCCTCCCCCCTGTTGTTTATTGCATTATGGAGGTAATATTAGAATATAGTGCTGTTTCAGAAAGGAACAACAAAATAGATCATTTTTATAGGTGTTTTTTTTTTTAAATCAGTGCCACTGTTGTGAAAATGGGAGTGTAGAGAAGCTTGCGTGTCCCTGAAAATGGTTTATACCAGTGCTGCGCAAGCTGCGGCCCATCAGGATTCTACATGTAACTCCCTCCCCCTACAACTCTTGGGCGCTGGGGGCCCTTCCCGATACTCCGGAAATGCTGGGAGGGAGGGGGAGGAGAAGGGGTAGGGTGCGCTCAGGGGAGGAGGCAAGGAAAAGGCGGGGGAGGGGGCGGTTGAGGAAAGAGGTGGAGTGGGGGCAGGGCCTGAAGCAGAGGGGAGGGTTGAGCAGCCCTTGGCAAAATGGGAAGTGACACATATTTAAAGCAAAGGCACATGGGAGGTGCATTCTCATCATTGCACACATCATTGTGAGACCCATGTATTCCCTCCGCTTACTTTCTCCAGCAATTTAATGTGTTCCTGTCATAGGCTGTTCCCCTTGCGGGGGGTCAGGGAGGTTATCATGCCTCAGAGGCCCCTCAAGTGGTGCTCCCACATGTCTCCTAATGGGGAGAATCAATAATAAAGCCCTTTCTCATCAAGGCAGTCATGCCTAGCGGCCAGCATCACAGTAACACCCTCTCTCAGCGGGGGAATCAGGTCTAGCAGCCAGGATCCATAGCAAAGCTTCCTTCCCACAGGGCAGCATGGCCTACCAGCCAGAATCAATAGCAACAGGGCAGGTAGAGCCCCTGGTAGGATTGGTGAGGGTTGGGTAGGGGGACCCCTGCCCGGCCTCTCCACCGGGTCCCCTCCCAGGGCTCTGTCAGTAGTGTCGTGGACCACCAGTAGCTCAGCAGGGAATCCCACTGAAAAAACACACCAAGTTCCCAGGGTACAACTCCCTGCCCTGAACTACTTCCCCAGTCTCTCCAGCATGGTCTTCTCATCTCTTTTCTCCAGCCCAGTGGCTTCTGCTGCAGCTTCCTGCTGACTGGCAACAGAGTCTGGGTACACCTGCATATTTCCTTCAGGAGCTCCCAGAGCACCTGTCAGCCCAGACGGAGCTGCTCCACTGGCCTTTATAGCTGGCCTCCAGCTGGAGCATGCCCAGTGGGACTGTAGGGGCAGGGCCTTCTCAGGTAGCCAGGGTTTACCCTCACAGTCCCATTGTAAGGTTGATACATCCCGTCACAGCCCATAATAATGGAACACATTGTATTGAATAGGCATCATAAAGAAGGAGAATCAAGTGCAATGTATTTAATCTTATTCTTGGTGTCATGGTTAGTGCACGTATCTGATTTCAATCTTGCAGCCCATTGAGATGAAGGAAGGCTATTCATGCAGCCCATTCACTTGCGTTGGCCACCCATCGTTGGTTTATATTATGTGCAAACTGCTAGCAACATTCTGCTCTAATGCATTCATAATCTGCTGGGTGGAGGGGAGGAGGAGGAGGCTGGAAAAGAGATTTTCAGGGAAAAGAAAAGTGGATCCCAGAGCCACATTTAAAATAAGTTTACACATCATGCCTATATGCCACGCTGTATGACTGAGCCATTTCAACTCTGATGCGTGGGAATTTCAAAGCAGCTTTTGACCCCTTTTGACAATGTTTTGAAAGCAGATACATGGTACTGTCAACCGAAGTGCCAGTCCTGTCCATCCTTGCTACCAAATACAGCCACCTTAGAAAACTGGAAAATGTAATTGCAAAATCACAATAATGAGGAGGATGGCATAGAGGCAGACATAGTACACACAGCTACTGTTAATACCACTTCTCTTGGTTTTTGATTTAATAGCAGTCTGAATTTCCAATTGACAGTGTCTCTTTATGTTTTGTTGCAGTACACACAGGAATAAAATTCTATCACTCCCTCTATCCAGAAAAGGGTACAGTTCAGACATGTGCTAATGGTTTAAGGAGGCAATGAGCAGAAAGAAAAGGAACCATACAGCCAAGCCAGGTCATAGGGATTGTTGAGGTGATCATTCCTCCATTGGATGAGGAAAGAAAACTGACTTCTTCAATATCTTGCGACTCTTTGGACAATGTGATCAGGGACTAATGCCGCTGTCTCAATGGTATCCTTTTACTAAACTAATGAAGTGATTCCCCAAAAAGTCAGCATTTGAGTTCCATATTAGGAAATGTACCCTGCCTTTTCAGATAAAAGATACTAAAGTGGGAATGGCCAGGGCATTGTGTTACACCAGAAATGGACCATTTGGAGTCAGAGGAAGGCAAAAACATTCCAGAAGAGAATGTAGAAGCAGATTATCAGGAATATTGGGGGAGAGGGGGAGCATAATACATCAAAAATTACTTCTGTCTTGTGGTGAAGTGAGGACCATAATAACAATATTGACTGTGTCTTAATGATTTATTGTGCATATCAGGCAAATCCAGTGAAGGTTGGAAGCAGTTCTGTAGGGTTAACTAATCAAATGACCCACCTGCCAGTTTTGTTTAGCTCTTCAGCTTGACTTGCCATTTGGTACAAAGTGAAATGGAAAATCCTAGAGACCTGAGCAATAAACCTTTAGCTAACACCTATAAATCACTCTTCCCACAGTCACACCCATAAAGTAGCCAATGGTCTATGTGTTTGAGCTGCTATCTTAACTAACCAAAGCATAAATAACCTTTTCTTTTCTCATTACTCTGAAACAACAAATGTGCCTTCTGACAAAGGAGAAACTTCAAGCCCAAAAGTTTCATTGCAAGTGGCAAAAGGAAAAAAATCTGACTAAAGGGGACATTTAAATCTAAATCAATGAATAACTTTGCTGTGGATTTAGACCTAACACTTATTCATTATAATTTCTCCTGTGCTACTTCTCTAGATAAAATTTTTGTGCAGACTTTGCATGTGTGAAAGCAATTACATGGATAGGGTGACTGTCCCTGTGCTGAATATCTGATTGGTAAAATTACTTATATTCAAGTGAATTCAATGGTAATCAATCAGAATTATGCAGTTCACACATTCATATTAACCTTAAGCTGACTCAGGCCAGCTATACTACATAGTTGGATTCTTTCTATTTCCTTCTTTTCTTTAGAGTTTAGGGTTCTCATGCGGAGGGTGACACACACACCTGGCCTCCTCTCCACACACACACACGGGGAGAGATGACGTACTCACTTCCATATCTCTCCTTTACACACTGAGAGGGACGAAACTGACTGACCCTTCCTGCCTGGCGCTCTCTGCCCTTCATTCCTGGCTGGGCTCTGAGATGGAGCCACCTCTCCTGCTACCTGCGGCTGCTGCATCTTCCGAGGGCAATGCTTGGGAGGGCATGCAGAGTCACACCGCCTCCTGATTTCTGTCAGGATTCACACTAGAACTTGTCCAGCCTTTTGGCACTGCGTGGGAAGGAAGGACAAGAAGCTGCTTCTATCCACAAGGGAAGGGATGACTCGGCCTCTGTCTTTGCAGCTCTCATCCCTTTTTGCTGCCCTCACCCCAGATGGAAACAACTCTTGTCTCTTTCTGCCTGCACAGTGTTGAAAGGCAGCTAATGCCTCCTCACTGCACCTCCTGTCCTCTGGCTACAGCACAGGAAGGAAGGGGTTAAGCCCTACGGACACACTGTGCACTGGATAGCTTCATCAGTTTAAAAGGACTCTCCCTTGCACACACTCCATCATAGTTTTACCAGTACAACTTTTATGTGTAGACCAGAGAATGGATTCAGAAGATTTGTCTCGATGAGCACAAAGGACACTAAGCCACTGCTTGGATGCACACACACTGGTCCAACCCTTTCCTTTGTGTGGAAGAGCTCAGGGAACCGTGGACCATCACCAGAAAGTGCACTTCAGGGTTTGTGACTCCAGTTTAGCTGGAATCGCAGCGGGAGCAATGAAAGCAGGGGCCATCCCCACTGGAGCCTGTGGGGCACTCCGCTGGATGCTGACCCAGCAATGAATCCATCCTGCTGAATTTCCTTCTATAGACATTGCCCCTTTTCCTTCTCATTTCTGATCAAAAAGAGAGAAAGTGTCCACGTTAATGTTGGCTTGGCCCTGACACCCTCAAAAGAGGTTTTATAGGTTTAGTAACATAAGGTATAATCATTGTGAGGGAGGTGGAAAAGAGGGGCACATGCTTTCCCCTTACTCATGCATATTTTACTGTCTGGTTTCGGTATCGATCTGTGTGCCAGGAGCACCAATGCTGTCTCACTCCTGGCCCTATTTCTGCAACTCTTCCAACAAGTTACACTGCTGTTTGTTGGAAAAGGAGGAATGAGTCTACAGAGGCAGAGGAAGAGTCTCTTCTTCCATGCCCTCCACTTGCATACATCTGATAGGATTTCATCCATCTCTGACTGGAGAAAGAGAGGACAAATTGGGCCACTTGTACTAAATTGTCTAATGCATAATTATTCTTTATTCCCCAAAATGGTGTTGTAACCACAGGCTGTTGGTTGCCTGGGCTTGCTACGCTCCCTCATACGGACAGTGCCAAGCCACCGGTCCCAGAAACCCTCCTCCCACCATTTGCCAGCTTCAGAGAACTCCAGAGCCCCATCTCCTAGGATTGGTGAGACTTGAAATTCCTGCTATGTTGGAAGACCGGAGTCAATATGATAATCCCCTGATATGGCCTGGTTTTGCCATGTAGGTGGACCAAACCACATTTTAAATATTCCCCAAACATCATGAAGTCCCACTGAAGTCAATGGTGTGCTCCTGTTTGCACAAGAACAAACTCTAGTTGGACCAAGCTGAGGAACTGTAAGTGGTGGGAATTACTGGGTAGATTGGCTGGCAAATCTCTGCCAGCCTCCCTGAGCCATATTTCAACGTCTAAGGCCAGGTCTACACTGAAAGGGAACAATGAATCAAGATACACAACTCCAGCTACATTAATTACGTAGCTAGACTTGACGTACCTTCTTTCAAGTTTTCCCGCTGTCCTCACAGCAGGAGGCTGAAAGGAACAGATACTCCCATCAGCTTCCCTTACTTCTCGCAGAAGCAGAGTACCAGCCACTGGCAAGGGTACCCTCTGAGTTCAATTTAGCAAGTCTTAACTAGACTTGCTAAATCAAACTCCAGAAGATAGATCGCAGCAGCTCCATCTTCTGTTTAGTGAAGATGTGACCTAAGATATCTGATTGCACAGCATCCAAATGCAATTCCTGTGTCAGTGCCTGGTGTCCACCAGATGGCACCGTCTCCTCACTCAGGATGCTAGCTGCCTGCTTTCTCAGTGCTTGGCTCTGGCTGCAGCCTGTTGCTCTTGTTTTCTCTCCTGTATGTTTCTAAATTGCTCTCTTGAAACAGAGCTTCCCTGACAGCTTTTTGTTCTGACTTTCTTTGCCTCTTGGCTAAGTTAAAAATGAGGACCTCAGTAGTGCAGTGTTTACTTCGTTTTCTATAGAAGTAGCAGGCTACTGTGGCTAGTGTGATCCCGCGTCCCGTTTTTAAAGAGACAGTTCCACATTTAAGCTCTCCTGAAGTTGTCCTGACTTGTTCTTAAAATGGACAAATTGCCCAATATTTTCTGCCTCCTTCCCATCAGTGCTAGTGGGTGCTGCTGGCTAGATCCCTGCTCAACAACTGCCCGCCCACCAGTGGTGAGAGGGGCAGTCCAATGGCTGATGATAGGCCTGGGTGTGCTTGGCTGGTGGTGGGGTGAAGCTTCAGTGCACAGGACTGGGCTGCTCCCCCTGTTGGTCCATCAGCTCAGTCCTTGCTGTGAGCCACCTCTGGAGGGGGAGGAAGCAATTTCCAGCCTGTTCTCACCCCCACACGAGCAGGCTCCATAGCAGCACTCCAGGCAGGAGGTTGGCACCCTCTTTGTCTGTCCCTCTCCCACCACTGTCCCTGGGCTCCCTCCTCAGGGAGCTTTGGGCTGCTCCACCCCAGTAGGCATCCTCCCCTGTTGAACCTATCTCTCAGGACAGGCTCTGTGGCCACTGATGCCCTGCAGTCCAGTTCCCTGGACCATGGTGCATGGTGTGTCCTTTGGGCTTAATCCCTTCCCACCTGCACTGCAGCCAGGGGGCAGGAGATGGCTGGGATATGTTGGTGGCCAGAAGCAGTCTGGAGGTGTTAGCTGCTTTTTGACATTGTGCAGGTAAGAAAGGAGAGAAGCTGCTTCCAGTGATGGCGGGGGGAGGAGGGAGGAAGAAACGAGCACTGCAAAGACAAGGACCACATCATCCCTTCCTCTTTGGCTGGAAGCATCTACCATCCCTTCCTTCCCACACAGTGCCAAAAGGCAGCTGCTGGCCATGTTCTGGTGTGAATCCTAGAAGAAATTGGGTGGTGGGGGAGGAGGCATCTGACTCTATGTGCCCCTCCTGAGTATTGCCCTGGGAAGAAATGGTGTCATGTACCAAGAGAGGTGGGTCCATCCTGGGGGCCCAGCAAGGCATAGAAGGCAGAGAGCACTAGGCAGGGAGAACTGGTTGGTCCATAACCCTCCATGTTTGAAAGAGAGGTATTGGCGTCAGTGTGTGTCATCTCTCCCTGTATGTTGTGGAGGGGGAGGAGGCAGGGTGTGTATGCCGCCTCTCACTGTGAACTAAAAAGTCTTAAAGATAAGAAGGTAAATAAAAAGAATCCAATTACCCAGTGTGACGGGCCGATCCCGGCCCGCACTCGGGGGGGAGCTGCGGCTTTAGCCCCCCCAGAAAACTCTGGCGGCGTGCCGCGGCGGAGCTCCCACGGGGACACTGCATCCCCCGCGTCCGGCGCGGGGCAGGGACAGGTGGCATTACCCAGCCGCACCGGCGAGTCCGAGGGCGCCAGGAGTAGGGCCAGCCGGTGCGCAGCCCTGCCCCCTGCGTCGCTACGTAGGGAGGCCGGGCATGCTGAGGACAGGAGGGACGCCGGAAACGCTGGCCCCAGCGGGCCATTTAAACCCCGGACTGGGGCCAGAGCAAGGGGGAAGATGCCAGGCAGGCAGTTTCTCCCACCCCACTTGAAGAGCAAGCCCCGGACGCCGGAGGAGGACAACGGAGACAGACGGGCACAGGCCACCGCGGGGGAGGTAAGCGCCCCGAGGTCGCGTCCTCGCCAGATTGGCAGGGGGGAGGCTAGGAAGTAGCCCAGGGCAGGGCCATTCTGGCGCCCGTGGGCTGACGAGTTACAGGGTGGGACACCATCAGCGGGTTAGGGCTAAAAGCCCCAAACCCTTAGGGCCCCGGACTGGAACCCAGTGGAGAGGGAGGGCCCGGGTCCCCCTAGCCCGCATTCCCCTCCCGCACTGCCTGAGCGTAACCGAATGGTCATGACCCCAAACTAACTAATAGATGGTGGGCTCGCAGGGCCGCGACCCCTCTGGGGGACGGTCACGTGCTCGCGCCCGAACTGGGAACCATCACACCCAGTACTTCTTTTTTAATGGGGGCTCAGTCAACTTAAGGTTAATTTGAACATTTGTGCTGCATAGTTCTGATCGATTGCCATTGAACTCACCTGAATACGAGCAATTCTACCAGGCATTCTGTATTCAGCATAGAGAAATATGGTCACTGTAACCGTGACGATTACAGAAACAAATAAAGGACAGTAACTGAATAAGGCAGATGAATAATCTAGTGTTTTGGTGGGTAGAAGAAAGAGGGGTAGAGTTAACTGTATATGTCTAATTTGCCTCGTATGAATCTTTTGGTGGATTTTAGTGAGACAATGTGGGGGAGGTGATATGTTTTTTTTCTGCTGGTGAGTGAGGCAGGCTTTCAGGCTACAGAGCAGTATTCCAGATAAGTGCAGGGTGGAACAGATTGTTTAGCATAAGTAGTTAGCACATAATGTAAGAGACCATCCACCCACCTTGTTTCTGTAATATAGACACAACAACAACTACCCTGCATGCTTGCGGATCTGACATTTCTTCCAGATTGCATTGTCCTTCCTAATTTTTAACTCCTGTAACTTCTAATCTGGGAACCTTTTCTGTTTCATCTGCAGAGGGGCTGTGAAGCTGTCATGTGTCCTTGTAGGTGGAGGAGGATTCCCCAGTCCTATCCAAACCCAGTTTACTTTGGCCTCTGACTTTGTGCATAGAAGGAGGGGGTGAATTTTCCCTGTAAGAAATTACCACAGCTCTGCATCTATTATGGGAATAATGTCTGAGTGAACATCAGCCTGGAAACCATTCCACGTTAGGTGAGAATATATGCAGGACTGTATTTCCATAGTACTTGTGCAGGATACACTGTGTGAGGGTGCTATTCCTCTATGTAGCATAGGCTTACTAATACCATTTAAACCACGTCAGCTGCTGAAACCAACAACACATGCTTTCTGTTATTCCAGGTCAGTGCTCCTGAGCCTGCAGCTTGTTGGAGGTCTGCACGTGGTTTGCATGCCTGCTTGAAATAGGATGTTGTGAAATGTTATGAGTAAGAGGATAATAATGAGCCACTTGCCTTGAGAACTGTAAAAGGACAATTTGGAGCCCAGGAGAAATAGACATAGACCTGCTAATTCCCACTGCAGTCTCTCTTTAACAAGGCTGTAGTGCTGAAGGGATAATGGTTGGGGGGGTCTGTTGCAGTTTGGGCCTGTCATAAACAGCCTCCGGTGAAATCCATTGTGTCCACAGAAAGCCTCCCTCTCCGCGTGCTAGTCATGTCCACTCGGCATGATGAGGCTTTGGAGTGTTGTCGTTGTTGTTGTTGTTGTTGTTAATCGTGCTCTTTCTCTCTCCCTGGCACAATCATGTGGTTGGTTAGTAATTTTGAAAACAGGGCCAAGATGTCACCAAATACTGTGGGATTAGTAATAACAGAGTGACTCAGTGACCATTTCCACCAGTCCATAAGCACAGGCCTTTTTCCTGCAAAGCACGGCAAGATTGCACTCCAGCGCAAGTGTGAGCCACTGCTATCCAGGAATGCTGGCATGATGAAGCATGAAGCATTAGTGCTCTGAATTGAGCAGAAATAATTCTCAGGCCTTTGCCTATCCACTTCTTTCTTCCCAGTAGTACAAGGCAATAAAGGGGTGGACTGTGCACAGGAATGCTTAGTAAGGCAGGTCAGGTTCCTTTGTGCTCACTGTCCTTGTTTTTATATGTGCAACACTTCACACCTGTGTATTGTTTAGGATTCATTCTTTAATTAAGGTAAGTGTTTTACACATGGGTCCAATGCAACTGTATGGGCTTTATATGAGGAAATAGTTTGACAAATGTATAATAAAAGGGAATAATGCTTTGCTGGCAGGGACATGGACTTGATGAATTTGTATTAGAAGTGTGTATATTCATACATTCAAAGATTTTTGCAAAACATTTGTGCTTTCGTGTCCCCATTGCTTTAAGAACATTAAAATGAAAAAATGAATATGAATATGCATAACTCAAAGATGCTTTATGCAAAATAGATCATGAATCATTCTTGTATGTGAAATTAGAAATATAAAGTGTGAATTTGTTTTTAATTCTAAATGTGCTAACAAGGGCCATTAGTGATACTTTAGGGACTTAATGGCTCAGTAATCAAACCAATGACCCATGAATGGTTTTATTTTTTTCCTATAAACCCAAACTGTGGCTGATCCTAGAAAGACCCTAGTTGTCATGGGATAAGAGGGAAGGTCCTCTCCTGGACTGATAACTGGTTAAAAGACAGGAAACAAAGGGTAGGAATAAATGGTAAGTTTTCAGAATGGAGAGAGGTAACTAGTGGTGTCCCCCAAGGGTTCCTACTGAGACCAATCCTATTCAACCTATTTATAAATGATCTGGAGAACGGGGTAAACACTGATGTGGTAAAATTAGCAGATTATACCAAACTGCTCATGATAGTTATGACCAAAGCAGACTGTGAAGAGCTTCAAAAAGATCTCACCAAACTAATTAATTGGGCAACAAAATGGCAAATGAAATGTATTGTTGATAAATGTAAAGTAATGCACAATGGAAAAAATAACCCCAACTATACATACGATATGATGGGGACTAATTTAGTTGTAACTACTCAAGAGAGAGATCTTGGAATCATTGTGGATCGTTCTTTGACAACATCCTCTGAGGCTACATCTACACTGTAGCCTTCTTCTAGAAAAGCTTATGCAAATGAAGCGCGGCATGGAATATCGCCACACTTCATTTGCATAATTAATTAGCAACTGCTGTTGCACAAGAGGTTTTTGCGCAAAAACCTCCTCTTGTGCAAGAGCTGTTCTTCCTCATTTTTTCAGAAAGAGCTTCATCAGATGAATTGGAGTAGAGTTTACCGAGGTACAGGTGTGTATATATATATATATATATATATATATAAAGACAACAAAAAGAAAGAGGTCATTTGTATAAATGAGGCTAATCAAGTCAGGGCGGAAGTGACTGATTCACAGCAGTTGAAATGAACAATAACTGGCTTTTAAAATTGCCTTCCCCACCCTAAGAGGATACACATGAAGAGGCCTGGAAACAAAGAACTGCAGGGCAAGGGTGAAGGCAAAACTGCTGCATCTAGGTCAGAAAAAGTTCAATTCTGGCCTGCAATAAGTACAATTCTTTAGGGTAAGATTAGTTTAACAAGATTAGGGTAACAAGTTTGTTAGATAGCGTGTTTTGTTTATTTTGGCTAAGTAACATGCTTTGATCTGTCTGTTTTCACTTGCAGTCACTTAAATCCTACTTTTTATACTTAATAAACCCACTTTTGTTTACTATCAAATGCAGGGGGAGGGGAAAACAACCTCTGTATATCTCTTTCACTGATAAAGAAGGCAAGCTTTTAAGCTTTCTCTGCGTAAAACTCTTATACAGAATAGGATGGATTTATTTGGGGTTTCAGTCCTTTTTGGGGAGCTGTGTTCCTGGGTGCTGTCAACAGTCTTACAGCTGAGCCCTCCCAGGGCTGAGCTAGTTTGGTGTCTGTGTAGCTCTGCTAGGATAGGGGTAGCAACCCAAACTCTGAGCCGTGGCTGGAAGAGACCAGAGATTCTGGCCCAGCAGGACAGGGTATGGGGAGCCCCAGAGGGCAGAAAGGCTGGCATCAGTGACTTGATCAGCACAACAGATAACAAATCCATAGGGACCTCTGCGATCCAACCCGTCACAAGGACCTGTATCTAGGGAACATTGTACAAGGGAAAGTTTTCACTGCAAAAATGTGCAAGCTATTGTGCATAGATCTTTCCTTATTCAACTGGCCATTTTAAATGTTTTATGCAAACAGAAAATTGTGAAGCATGAAAATACAGGAAATGCTGTTGTTTTGCAATCTCAGCCTCTCTTTCAGAGGTGCCAGGTTTGCAGAAATGTTGCTGGTACTCAGAATATCCAGAGCTCACTCCCCTCCCCCATTTAATCTCCCCCCTCCACCTGCTTAAGGCTGTGAGAGGGAGTTTGGGTGGGGAGGGGTTAGGGCTCTGGAAGTGAGTTTGGGTGCCAGGTGCAGGCTGTGGGCCAAAGCAGGGAATTAGAGGCAGAAGGGGCTACAGGCTCTGGGAGGGAGTTTGGGTGCAGGAAGGATGAGGAGTGGAGTTCAGGGGGGCTTGGATGCAGGTGGAGATCTGGGGTTCAGGTTCTGAGATGGAGTCAGGGCACTGGCATGCAGGAAGAATTCAAGGTGCAGGCTCTGGGAGGGAGTTTGAGTGCAGAAGGGGATCTGTGGTGCAGACTTTGGGAGGGAATGTGGATGCTGGCTCTGGCCTGAGGCAGTGGGGGCCTGGATGCAGGTTCTGAGAGGGAGTTTGGGAGCAGAACATGAGGGAAGTGGGGAGAAGGTGCAAGTTTTGGAGGGAGTGTAGTTCATAATGGCATGTGGAGGGAGGGAGTGTGGGGTGCCACACAACCTAGGACACCCCCCTCCCCCGGCAGTGGCTCCCAGAGGGGGTGGTGGTCTCTAGGGACAGCTGCCTGCCTGCTGCCCCTGCTTGCTCCCACCCCAGGCGTCCCCTAGTGTGAGCAGTGCACAGAAACACACACACACACCAGCCACAGGGATAAACATGTCAGCAGCCACGGGGAGCTAGCAGGAGGAAGCCACCCTACCCCTGCTGCACTGCTGGTGGTGATGGCAGGGGCCCCTGGGATATTTTAAGTTGCCCGGGGTGGCAGGCAGGGCCGGGGTTTGCATGGTGGGAGTGTGGGGGCAACAGGGAGGCTGGGGGCTGCAAGAGGCTGAGGAAGCAGGCAGTGAGTTATGCTGGAATATTCCTAGTGTCAGGGCACCATAGGCCCATCTAACTCACTCCCAGTGACCCTCTCTACAATGTTTCCTTGTCTTGTGTGTCATGCATGGTAAATGCAAGCAAACCACAAAGCTTACACCCACCTGATGCAGGAAGGTTTCATTAATTATAATAGAACATTATTCTATATTCTATGAACTTATTCTATGAATAAGTTTAGTAACTATAATAGAACATGGAAGTACTATGAAAGGAACGAAGGGCTGCTCAGGGTTCAGTTGCCTATTATGAAACAGTCACCGATGGGGAAATCCGGGTACCATTGAAGTCAATGTAAAAAAATCTTGGCCTCATTCACATTCACTTCAATGGGGCCAAGATTTCTCCCATAGAACACATCACCTCTGTGCATCCATCTTTCATTTAGACTTACTGAGTGTACTGCTCCAGTCTGTTCCCAAGCAGCTATCCCAGCTCAGTGGGAGTATTGTACCTCAGGTGGCCAGTTAAAGCATATTCTGTTAGGTAATCATGAGTGTCATAGTTTCGGGTTGTCAGACCCATTGGAGAGAAGAATGTTTCGCTTGCTTATAGACGTGAATAATATTTTCAGTTCTTAAGTTTCGCTTCCCGTGAGGCGTTTGACATTCTTCTTCTCTGGGAGCTTCTATTTACAGAAGAAAATAATCAAATAATCTAAGTGGTGTTTCCACTTGCCTTCCCTGATGTCTGAGGGTCTCGGCCTTTTTTCAACTGTGCCCTTACTACTACCCTTTTTATTCTGAAGCTAATTATACAGTAACATACCATGTCAGAGGAGAAATTGCTCTTCTGTCCATATACATGTGCTAACAGGGCATTACAAAACATGGACATAACAAGATGTCTAAGCTCTCCAGTCTGTTCGGAAATGCCATGGATCAGACATTGCCAAGTGCTGCAGTCAGCTCTGATCCATGGCTGGGCTAAGCTTGGTGATTCTTGGATTCCTGAGAGGCCAGGAATCATTCCTGGTCCATGTAACTTATGCCCTGGCTGCAGTTGAGTCCAGTGGTTTGGCTGGAAGCCCAGAACAGCTGGAACTTAGGGCAGTCTGGCCACACACCTTCTTTTCTCCCTTAGGGCCATTCTATGGCAATAGCAAATCCCCTTTAAAATGGGGGGACCTGATTTTCTCTGGTGGGAAAATTTGACTGGTTCTGGCTGTGCAGAGGAACCGGGGAGCAGCCCAAAATCAGCACCTAACTACTGCAAATATTTATCTTCAAAACATTCAGCCAGCTCCTCAGCTGGTATCAGTTGGTGTATTTCTGTCAAAGCCAATTGACAGACCCTTGGGAGCTCTCTGTTTGCCTCGGTATGGGAAGTGGATCACATAGGCAATGCTCGTGGTGGGGAACACTGTTGGAAGTGGGAAATTATCACAGGCAGGAGTCCTGATCTTGTCTGAGATTCCCTGATCCTTGATCTCTGATTCCCATTACTGCCCATCTACCTTTTTGCTAGTATTTATGTGTAGCTTTGGATAGTATTTGGGACTCACATCATCGTCCGTGCTAAGTGTTCCAAAAATCATGAGATCATCGTAAAAAAATATGAGCTTTTCAAAAGGCATCACAAGTGTGTGTGTGTGGGGGCGTTCACTGTATTTGCTGTCTGGTGCCTGAGTCTATAGAATATATCAAGGCCACATTTCCACACTCTGCAAACATGAAGTCTAGAGTCTCCCCTCCCCCCACTTTATTTGTTAGCAAAAATTTAAGATGAGATTCTCTCATAATCACATGCTTTCAGGAGCTGGAATTTTTAAAAAAGCACCCAAGTCTCAGGAGAGTTGGCAACGCTTTCAGGCTAGCTGGGGGGGCATGTCCACATAGCACTGCCTGAAGATCCAAGCGCAGAGCAGCTGGGAGGCAAAGAGGTCCCGTTCCTCAGACATATTTAGGTTCCTAACCTCCATTGAAAACACTAGAAGTTAGGAGCCTAAATCCCAGACAGGATTTGGGCTAGAGTTGCTAGCTTATCAGGGAAGGGGAGCATAAATCATCTTTGGAAGTGTTTGTGGGATGCTGAGCTGCGGGAAAGTAACATATTATGGGAGGAGGAAAGTGAGGGAGGAAACTGGATCAGCAGGTTTGCGAGGGGCAGGGAGTAATGCTGGTGCGGGGGGATGAAACGAGGAGGAGTCTGACCATGTTTAGTTTCTTATTGCACTAAAGGCTTCAATGCTATAGTTATAAAAAGTGACTCCAAGGTGTCGGATGGAAACGCCCTCCAATGACATTTGCTTAACCCAAAGTAACTCAGACACAAGGAAAAAAAAGTTCATTTCCAAGTTTTCCTTATTTATGGCTGGGTTCTTATACTGTTATGTTTGCAGAGATAGCAAATTCAAACCATTGTATGGGTCAATGGTTAGCTAATTTCTAGATGAATGACAAAGGAAACAGGTTGCATCAAGGCACTGCTTTCACTTCCTTGTGAGGAGATACAATCGTTGCCTGAAAAGGAGCAAAGCCAGTGCACACTCTTCCGCAGCAACGATGGGCAACTGGGTGGTGAACGAGGGGCTCTCCATTCTTGTCATTGTAAGTACAATACCTTACTGTGTTTCACACGTGGACTCACGTGCTATGAAAGCTGAAATATGCTGATCACTTTGAGTCAGTTTTTAACACATCTGATACTGTGGATCTGGGAATTATTTCTAAGAATTACTGGTGCAATCCCAGAGTTCCTTATTAGTGAAGTGCCATTGACTTCAGAGGGGCCAAGTTTTCATTCTCTATTTTAAGTCTCCTTTGATTTGTTATATATGGTAAGTGTTTGGATGGGATAGTGATCATGGCATATATGAGAGAGAGAGAATAATATTTCTGTAACAACGAGCAGTCCTGTGGCACCTGAGAGACTAACAAATGTGTTATATCATGTGCTTTGGTGGGTAAAACCCACTTTATCTGAGGTGCCACAGGACTGCTTGTTGTTTTTAAAATTGCAGACTAAAATTGCAGGCTACCCCTCTAAGATGTATTACATTTCAATGTAAATTCCAAGAATGTAAACAAAGCAATACCTTACCAGACTATCTAGAAATAAATGCTATTGAAACTGAATTATACAATAAATAGTACGCAGTGTAGGCTATTTATATCAGACTGGCAAATTCTGGGATTCTGCATGTGGAGATACTTTGTTTAGACTTGCTGTGCTTGACTCTTGCATGGAAATGCAGTCAAAACAATCTTGTATCGTTCTAGCCAGGGGGTTCAATTAGCTCCAAGCAGAATATAAAAGTGGCTGGAATTCCTCTCTTGTGTTGGGGAATTAGGGTCTGCGAAAAAGTGATTAACCTGGAAAAGTCAAGTTTAGTGAGGAAAACTTTGATAGGGGGTTAATAATTTGTATTTTGTTTGATTTTATCAATAAAGCCAAATGTTCCAAAAGATTAGGTTCAGAGTACATAGTGTATGTATTCATATGTGTGTATATACATACCAGCACACCCAGGATACGAATTCAACATGATTCCTGTTACAGTATATGCCTGTATTTTCCTTTCAAACAGTTGATTTCTATCTAAAGATATTTTAAAATCTGGCTTTATATATGGTGTAATTATGAGAAATAGTGAAGTGATTGTATATTTCCAAAAGAGTTGCTAGAACATCATAAATCTGATTTTTAGATTTGTTTTCCAAATTTCTTAAAATAATGTAATAATGCTGATGTTGTGTAATAGGTTTATTAAATGAATAGCTGTAAACTAGTCTGGAAAATCATAGTACAGATACTTTTGAATATGCTTAATTGTATACACCTGAGCAGTCCCACTGAAACCACTACTCAGGAGCCTGTAATTAAGGATATGTCTACACTGCATTCCTCTTTAGAGAGTGGAATGCAAATGCAGAGAAACAAAATTGCAAATGAAGTGCAGATTTGAATTTTCAGCACTTCATTTGCATAATTGTGTCTGGGCGCTATTTTGAAATACCTTATTTTGAAAAAAGAAACGCCGTCTAGATGCAGTTATTTTGAAAGAAAATCCTTCTTTTGAAATTACCTTTACTTGAGGTTTTCTTTCGAAATAACTGCATCTAGACAGCGTTTCTTTTTTCAAAATAGAGTATTTTGAAATAGCGCTTGGATGCAATTATGCAAATGGAGCATGGGAAATTCAAATCCGCGCTTCATTTGCAACTTTGCTCAGCTGCATTTGCATTCCTCTCTCAAAAGAGGAATTCAGTGTAGACATACTAAGAATGTGAGCAAGTGTTTGCAGGATCTAGGCCCTAATCTAGGATCTAGGCAAAATAAATGATGCTTTCATATTTAAAAGCTCACCTTAACATTTTTTTCACATTAAAGAGCCTGTCTTAAGAAAATACTAATGATTAAAAAGATACAGATTTTTAGTTCTGTAATTATAGTACCTAGAACAAGTCACAGAATTGCTGCCAGATGCTGTTAAAACTAATGTTCTGTATACCAATAGGAAAAAATGTAGACTTTGAAATGTAACATCTGTGGTGGCTGAAATGTGAACTTGTAGAAATGGTTTGTGCCTGTCATTTACTGTTAACTATTGCCTGTAATGATATCAGTAGTACAACACATTTGCATATGCAGTAAGGACATCCAGATAGCACATACATACATTGATTTCTCAAGCTGTCATGGTCAGTGATTCAAGTGAGCAGAAGCTCACAGTAGCTGAGTTCTGGCATGTTTCCCGCACAAGAGCTGAATACAATCTGAATTAAAACAAAAGTGTATTTTCACTGGAGTAAGAAAAAGAAAGAGTTATTTGAAATAGATTGCAGTTCTAGAAATGCATCGAGGGATGGCTTCTTTAGAGGGTCTGTTTGGAACTGTGCTCAGCACTGTTCATTGTTATGTTACTACATGCTGCTTGGGTGTTGTTCCCCTGGTAGGACTTGTAATGCAGCCTTAGGAGTTCTTCTGCATTTTCCTTCCCACTATGCACTTTGACTCTAATGGAGATCCGGGGCCTGATTCTCTTCTCATGCATTCTGTTTTATACTAGTGGAACTCCATTGAGCAAAAACAGCCTTCACAGTCTCGGTCGGCCCTAGGCTTTATTACAATGCTTGAAATGGGGATAGGAGAAGGAAGGGCCTGTTGCAGAAACCACATCTGAATCGTTAGAGTGGGGGCAGGCCACAGAGAAATGAGCAGATGCAGTAAGCTCTGCTGCGCTATGTGCTCTGGCAGGGATTTCACAGAAACTCGGAATGAGTTTATAACTACCTGTGGAAATTGTGGGAGAGGGTCACCCTACAGTTTAAAGTGACCCCAGCCCTTTGGCACAGCTTCAACTCTGGCTGCCAACAGGGGGAATCTGACTGAAGGTCTGCCTTTAGTAACGGTCATCAGCTCAGACACACACACGTGGCCTCAGGAGCCCCACACATGGCCCCACCTGAGCTAAAGGAGATGCTCAGTGAACGGTTGCAGTACTATGTCTTATTTCCTCTATAGGCCTACAACCTTGGATAGAGTGGCCTAAACACTCACACTTGAGAAGGTCTGATGTTGCCTCCAGTTCAGGGCAATGGTACATATATATGTTAGCCAATTTATTACACTATTTAATCTTAGGGAAGATATTTGTAGCAGTTTGCTGTAGAGTTATTCCACTAGTATATATGCCTAGAGAGGGAAGAGGGGATTTCATGGGGATGGGAGCCAGGGTGGAGTGTGGGGAAATGCTAAGATAGAATGAAAAGGCAATTAAAAAGAACCCTTAGCACAAAATGAATAATAATAAAATAATATCAATTAAAAACCACATCAATCACTGACTCTGAGGAAATGTCAGCCTATGTTATGTTATGTTTGTTTATGTTTATTGAAGAGGTGAAAAAGGGTGAAAAATTTAAGGCCAAGAAGGATTATTAGATCATCTAGTCTGACCTCCTGAATGTAAGAAGCCACAGAATTTCATCCAGTAGCTCCTGTCTTGAGCCCAATTTATGTCTGACTCAAAGCTATCGTCTGATTGCATCTAATAATGTATTTTTCTCATTCAGCTTGTGTGGCTAGGGTTAAATGCCTTCCTCTTTTGGTGGTACTACAGAGTATATGATGTTCCAAAAAAATACTACTACAGCAGAGAGCTTCTTGGGGTAAGTAAAGCATACCTGGGTTACAATGGCACATACAGAACAGATAGGTTGTGTCTACATTGGCAAGATTTTGTGCAAAAGTGGCCACTTTTGTGCAAAATCTTGCCACCTGTCTACATTGGCCGTGAGAACATGTGCAAGAAAACTGACATTCTAATGTATAAAATCAGTGCTTCTTGCACAAATACTCTGACGCTCCCGCTCAGGGATAAACCCTCTTGTGCAACTGTTCTTGCACAAGAGGCCAGTGTAGACAGGCAACATTAATTTCTTGCGCAAGAAAGCCCCATGGCTAAAATGGCCATCAGAACTTTCTTGTGCAAGAGAGCGTCTACACTGGCATGGATGCTTTTGCGCAAAAGCACATCTCTTGCACAAAGGCACATGCCAGTGTAGACGCTCTCTTGCGCAAATACTTTAACGCAAAAACTCTTGCGTTAAAAGTATTTGTGCAAAATCATGTCAGTGTAGACGTAGCGATACAGTTTTAACTAAGCCTTCCTATTTCATCCTCAGCTCTATTTGGCTGAGACAGTTCAAAACTCACAGAAATAGATAATTGAACACAAATTGTGCTTTCAGACAGAAAAATGCAAAGCAGAGCAGACAAATCCCATTTTGGAGATGTCTTCCCAGAAGATTCACACTTTGTTTAATTAAAAAACAGAACATAGAGTGTGACTGCTTTATTAAGCAGAAGCTGTGAAACGTATTGTCTTGGAATTAAAAAAGAAGACTATCATAATAATTTTTTTAATAGAATCATTTTTCTATCCTGAAGTGAATAGTTTACACACTTGTTTGCCCAGAAGACTAGTTGTTATTTATGATTATATCAAAATATATCTATCAATAAGACCTTGGAGTACCAGAAGGGTCATGTGACCTATCGTAAACTTGTTTCCAAAGCTTTCTAACCATATTACCACATTTGGCAAAAAGAAGCAGATTGTTGCTAAAGCCAATTTGTGAGATGCTGCAAGAGATTCAAACCAAGCTGATTTCAATTTAGTATTTATAAACTACAGAGAAGTTAGTGAGAGGGATTGCTCAAATTTTATAAAAAAAATTGCAAAAATTACTGTTGGCTCTGAATCATAAAACAACATGATCACAGATTTACTGATTTAGTTCAACAAAGATTGGGAATCTTGCTCTTGCTTTCACATTAGTACATATTGGTCAATTTCTGCTCTTATTTGTAAGAGTGCAACAACCTTCTGAAGTTGTGCCTATGTAACTGAAAGCAGGGGTTTTTTTCCAAAATTGCTTCATCTGCATGAAGATTTACAAATTGTTCCTTCATCCTTAATTTTTAAAAAGGCACAAGCTTCTTTATCCCTTTTTTGATGCTCTTGGTGAAAGTTGTAAATCTGAAACCATGAGGAATATGATGATTGATACAAGTTATTTTTTAAATGGCACCGGTTATAAAAACAAAAAGAAACCTGTATTTACAGAAAATTGTTGAACTAAATCTATACCTGGTTTCTTTCTTGAATATATATATTGTAAGATACAATTTCCTAGCGTGCTATACTCCTCTTCATGTGACTGCCTCCCAATCTTCTTTTCAATAGTCATCAGATCACATTTTAATGGTCCTCAGATGGGGGACACTGCTAACTGGCTACATTTGCTCTGTACTTGACCTCAGCTGTCAGACCTAATGTGTAGCCTTTAAAATAATAAGTAGGGCTGACAAGCAATTAAAAATGTTAATCGCAATTAATCGTGCGATTAATCATGTGCAACTCCGCTTTGAAACACTGTGGCAGTGTTTCAATGGGGCAGCGGTGTATGGAACCCGGGATCAGCTGGAGTCCCCAGTTGACGCCAGGCTTCATGCAGCGCTGCCCCTTGAAAGCGCCGCCGCTGCATTTCAAAAGGGTAGCGCAAGGCAGAGCCTGGGGTCAGGTGTAGTCCCCAGCTGACCCCAGGCTCCATGCAGGGCTGCCCTATTAAGGCGCTGAAGTGGCACTTCAAAGGGACAGCGAAAGCGGAGCAGCACTTCAAAGAGGCAGTGCAGCATTAATGCCTGCAATTAATGTGTTAATTTTTCTAACACGTTCATCTTGTCCTGTGTTAATTGCAGGCATTAACACAGGTCAATTGACACCCCTAATAATAAGATCATGTAAACACTGAGAAAAGAAACAAGGTTTTATTTGAAGGCATCTCTGTGCTGCTATGTGTATTCAACTGCACTGTACAGTAGAAACTGGGATGAATTCTAACTGATATGAACAAACTCTTTAATTTTAATTTGTACTCAGGCTAGGAGTAAAGAAGACTTAGAGTGGGTGAGGGTCAGGACTAAGATTACATCTAGAGTGCAGGTGGGAGTATGCCTCCCATTCTGGACAGATAGACGTGTGCTAGCTCTGCTTGAGCTAGCATGCTAAAAACAGCAGTGTGAATGTTGCAGCACGGGCTAGCTTGGCTTGGAGGCAGCAGCAGTCAGGTGGGCGATGGCTGCACTGCTATTTTTAGCATATTAGCTCAAGCAGAGCTAGCATTTCAATCCACCCAGGCTGGGTGATACTCTCCCAGCTGCTGTGTAGGCATGCCCTTATGTGCTGTACTGATACTGCCCTCTGTTACATTGCATTACAGTCTGCTTTGGCTTGGGCACGAGCTCCTGCAGCCTGTTTGAATTTCAACTGCTTGCTGATTCTGCTGCCAGTCTGTCGAAACCTGCTCTCCTTCCTCAGAGGATCCAGTGCGGTAAGATGAAGAAAGACTTTCTGAATACTTGAGAGAGCAGCCCATGTTACTGAGCTCGAGTTCCCCAAATGTGTCTTCCTTTCTACATGCCCCTTTTCAGAAGCAACAGAATTCAGAGTTTTGCTGCAGAAAAGAAATAAACACCAGACACAACAAAATCACATACAGCCACACTTTCAAAATGTCATTTCTGGCTTTCAGTCCATTTATGCCAGAGATGAATATGCCCCCTGGCTTCAAATTTTGTGCAAAGAAAGAAAGAAAGAAAGAAAGAAAGAAAGAAAGAAAGAAAGAAAGAAAAAGATTTTTTTTTCAAAAGCTGTTAGAGCTGGATTTTCACACTTGATCCTTCTGTTACATTCTTCCTTCTTTTCTGCTCTACATGGTTTACGCCAGACTCAGCTTGAAATTGCTTCTGACCTTCTCTGGCCAATGGAGCATAGGTGCAATAGACTGCCCATGAGATGTACTATTAAGGCCATGTCTATACTTACCCAGAAGTTCAAATTAAGATATGCAACTCCAGCTACATTAATTGCATAGCTGGAGTTGATGTATTTTAATTTGATCTTTCATGCCATCTTCACAGCAGAAGGTTGACAGGAGCATTACCTCTGCTCCCCACAAATTAAGGAGTACCAGCGTTGATAGGGGCACCCTCCTCATTCAAATTAGCAGGCCTTTACTAGATCCACTAAATAGAATTCTAGAAGATTAACGGCAAGAGTGATCTTTTTGCAAGTATAGATGTGGCCTGAGAGCGCAATTCAGTGGTGTTCTGTGCTAGCTGAAATTTTTGAGTGGTCTTCCATGGTTGTCCTAACCAGTACACCCTGCAGCAGTCTAGTACAACGGTGACAAAGACATGGATACCTGAGAGTAAAATATCCTATCCTAGCACAAATGGAGAAACCTACCCTTGGCTACTACAGTCAGGGTTCCAAAAGGAATCTCAGGTTGCAAACTTTACTAGCACAAAGTGTTCAGTTGAGGACGGAGACACTATCTCATCCAGTTACTTCCCCTTCCAACCTTATATCACCTCCACTTTATCTGAATCGAATTTGATCACCTTGTTCTCATCCAAAGCTAGTGGTAGGTACTGAGAAACTAAAGATAACTACCCTATTATGGTCTAATGAAAGAGAAATATGGCACTGTCTGTTCTCCCATATTGATATCAATCTTATGCAAAACCTCTTCGTAGCCTCATCTTTCTTCTTGTACTCCTCAGCATAAGCACATGGATAGCCAGTGGCTCCAGTCTGCGGTGTTGATTTAGATCTGTGAAGCCACGTAAGATTTCATGCCTTAGAGATGCCTTCCATGCATATTTTTATGCCATCCCAGTGGCTGAGATCAGTTGGGATTTTCTTATCGGGTTTCTTCAGACCTCCAAGGAGGATTTTCTTAACAGGTGGCCCTCAGCCTGAGGCTGTTGACCTAAATAATGTGTTGTCAGGTTTATCTAGGCCTTTGCATGAGGCCGGTGCACTGAGTGTTATGTGTAGTCTAGAAGGGGGTCTTTTCTATTTGAAGGATATTTTTGTCTAGCAATGTTTGTAATAAATGCAGCTTCACAGATCTTGTGAGCAAAATGAAAAATAAATGAGGATTTTGGCCTCATCCTGGATTATAACATGGGTCATTTTCCCACATCACTAAAAAATTAAGGACACTTCGACGCAGTTTTTAGTTTCATGTCCAGAGAGACCCAGGAGTCATATAGCAGAGGTGTTATTTGTTGGTAATCCTTCAACTGACTTGGGAGAACTGTGTGGAAAATGCTTCCTTAGTGTCTACTACTTTATGCTTGACTCAAGCTATTTCCATCAGTTCATTGGGCAAATCTAGAAACACAAAGAATACAAGACTGGGTCTTTGAGGCCAAAAATCTAACTTTAATTTAAAAAAACCCTCTTTTAACTTATTGGAGTTAAAATTGGAGTTAATGTCCAGCCTCCATATATCTGTCATTGCTCCATAAGCACTGTACTGTGAAAGTTTCACTTCTCATTTTGCAGATAACTTGTTCTTTCTTAATGGCAGATAGCACTTATTTACTGAAAAAGGGGGAGGGGAAAACCCTATACAGTAATTCCTCATTTAACGCTATAGATATGTTTCAGAAAATGATCGTGT
>CM057845.1:178363245-178394846 GCA_030068395.1 Apalone spinifera | reverse complement strand
GGGGGGCAGGTCGCAGGAGGGCTGAGGGCAGTGAGAAGAGCAGGAGTCAGGACAACAGAGGAGGGTGAGGGGTTGGGGAGCTGATGGAGCAAAGGGAGGAGACATGGCAGCAGAGGGAAAAGGTAGAGGTTTATAAGATATTTACTAATAACTTGGGTGATATTTATTAATAGCTTATTAGTAATTACTGTTCTTATTCTTATTAGGAATTTATGCCATTAAAAAAACACTTTTTGGGGGGGAGGGTGGCGAGTCCCTTTTTTGTCTGGCGAGTAGGGTTTTCCATAATTTGTCGAGCCCTGCTAATGACTTTGCGACTCATGCTAATGAGTCCCTCATTAGCATATTTTCTGCCGCAAAAACTTGCAATGTAGACATAGCCTCAGAGGAGGAGGTTGGTTTGAAGGTTTGATGTGTCAAGTTTCTACTAACTGATGAAAAGCATTAAGTCACTGAAATTAATTTCTGTGTAAAGTCTCCAATATTTTGTGTAAAGTAACCGATCAACCTATATCTTGCTTCCTCTTCTCATTTTCTTCTTATCTTTATTCTGCTAACAGACATGGAAGTGGGTAATAGTTCCTATGATTTTGTACTTCTTTGAGAGGATGGTGCGATTTTGGCGATCCCAGCAGAAAGTTGTAATCACAAAGGTATGTATCAATGTTGTTTTTATCTTAGGCAAAATGTCCCTCAGTTTTCCCATTATTTGTTGTCAGTAGTCGAGAATACAATATGGTGAGTGTCTGCAGGAAAAGGCTTGGATTTCCACACACAAGGATATGTTATTAGTCAAAGTACTGTTGGGAAGTGTACGGAGTGCTACTAACAAAAATGGGGTCCCTTCAGCAGTACAGTTGCATTTCTGTTTATTTATGTGCTCTTTGAAATGTTACTCTAAATCTTTGTGCCTCAGTTGTCCACCTGCAAGATGTGAATAATGATACTTCCTTTCTCCAACCCTTTCTCTGTCTTGTCTGTTTAGACTGTGGGCTCTCCTGGGCAAGAAAAGTCTTTCACTAGGTGTCTGTGCAGTGCCACCCACAGTGGGGGTCCTCTCTTGTCTGGGCCTCTAGAAGTTATAAATAATTACAAAGGTTGCCAGTTCCGAAGTTAGCCAATAGACTAGAACTTCTCCTCCAAACCTCTCCTGAAAATTGCTGGCAGATTCAGTGGAGAGGTCAATGTTAAATAGTCATGGAGACTGAATTTCTATCTTGCCCCTCAACATAGTCATTTCTAGTTAGGCTTAAAAAAACACAAGGGCAAGGCAAATGGTCATACCATAGCTCCCATGTGGAAATAAACTTAAGACTTCGGTTTCCAGTTCTGTCAATCCAAAGCCCTGCCTGGGTGTTATCTCCCATCCTGGAACTTCATGAAAGCATGATCCATTCTGCGGCACTGACATACTGCACCTGGAACTAGTCACACACGTATCCAGCATGGGCAGTATACTAGATGTAGCTGTTTGCCCTAGAACAATTTGTATAAAATTATAAAGAATAGTCACAAAATGGTATGAAAATGTTTCTATCCACAATTTAGACCATTGTACGGTCTCCTATAGACAGTTTGACCAGATTAATTTGCTCCCATAGTGAAATATGACCTCAGGTGGTGATGGATGTAGTGATAGTGGATGGGGCTGATGGTGCAGCTTTTGACAGCCTTTGGTATTTTGTGCCCTTAGGTGGTCAATCATCCCTTCAAAACGTTTGAGCTCCAGATGATGAAAAAGGGCTTCAAGATGGAAGTTGGGCAGTACATTTTTGTCAAATGTCCTGCAGTGTCTCATTTGGAGTGGCACCCTTTCACACTGACTTCGGCCCCTGAAGAGGATTACTTCAGCATTCATATCCGTATTGTAGGAGACTGGACAGAGGGCTTGGCCAATGTCTGTGGATGTGATAAACAAGAATTTCAAGAAGCATGGAAATTACCAAAGTATGTGCAATCTACGTGGTAATCTCTGAAAAGAGACAGGGTATGGCTACATTACATCTGTTTGTTGGGAAAAGCTACACAAAATGAACTCCACATTTTGCATAGCTTTTTCCGATACTTTTGTTGGAAGAGGCTTTTCCGACACTTGGCCTGTCTAGACTTTCAAAACCCTTTCAAAAGCCCCCTTCTTCCTCATAGAATGAGGAGCTTCTGAAAGAGCACGTTTGCTTTTCCACAAAAAAAGCGGAAGAGCAAATGCATTCCCTGGATGAGGTGGAGTTTTTTTGGGATACCTCTGGTATCCTGAACACCTCGCCTCCTCCCCCCACAGTTTAGCCATACCCACAATGTTATATCAAGTATGCTAGGCCTAAAATTAGACCTACCCTCTTTGGAGGCATGTCACACATTCCTTCACTCCCCTCATCCTGGCGGATGGCTACTCTCTAAATTTTCATTCCATGCCTGCTCACAGATCAATTTTCTTAAAATTGACATTTTGCTGACCGGGGACAAGTGTTTCTGAGGAGGTGAATTGGGTGTTTGCCTGGATTTCTGAGTGATTCTGTCGATGGAAAATACACTTCAGCAACCTTAAATTTATGGACCAGATTCTTAGGCTCCAGTTCTCTCTGAAGGGCACTTCTACACAGCAGAGCTAAAGCTGAAATAAGCTACGCAACTTGAGCTATGTCAATTGCATGGCTTAAGTCGAAATTGCTTATTTCAGCTTTTGGCACTGTCTGCACACAGGAAGTCCGAGGTAGAGCACTCTTCCTCCGACTTTCCTTACCCCTCATAAAATTAGGGTTACCAGATTCGGAGTAAGAAGTCCTCCAACTCATTATTTCAACATTATGTCAAAATAACTGCTTGTAATGTAAACACGCACTATGTTATTTTGCAATAACATCAGATATTCTGAAATAATGCTGCTGTGTAGACATAGCCTAAGTGACCAGTGGAGAATTCCACTAGTGGAGGAGAACTCACCACTGATATAAAACTAGTGGAACCAGCTTCTGTGTCAATGATCTTTCCTATCATCAACAAAGGGGTTGATTGGGGAGAACTCCGTTATACCAACCAGCCAGTGGTATAAATTAGAGCAGCCCCTAGATTGCTCTATGTCATATTAGGACTGGGAGTCACAGAATCAGGGAGCTGTAACTAGTTTTACAGTGCCTCACTCATACCCTTTACCAAGAGGTACTTGGACATAGGGAAGACTAGAGCCCACACTTGCTGTGCATGGTGATAGGTACACAGATAATATTTTTAATATTATTAATTATTCTTCTTCTTTTAGGATAGCTGTGGATGGCCCCTTTGGAACAGCTAGCGAAGATGTATTCAGTTATGAAATTGTGATGCTGGTTGGAGCTGGAATAGGGGTCACTCCATTTGCTTCGATACTCAAGTCTGTCTGGTACAAATACTGCAGTGATGCAACCACTCTAAAACTCAAAAAGGTATGTTTCCCTGGGAGTAAAAAACCTTCCCAATGAATGGGGGTAGAGGGAAACCCATCAAAACAGGCACAGCACACCTAATGAACAGGCTGCCTTGCTCCAAAGATGTGCTTGCCTGCTGGGAGAAGAGTCCAAAGATTTAACAAGACAAGTGTCATCAGGAAAAGGACAAGATGACAGAAGCAACAGCCACAGGGCGCTGGACTTGGCACAGCAACATGGAACATAGATTTCCACTGGATTGAGGAGGGCAGCAGTAAAGCCACTTCACTACCTCTTTTGCTCTGTTGCCAGTCTCGGGTTGCCATAGCCTTGGCATCCGCTACAATCCTCCCCCAGAGATGGGATTTTAGACCAGTAGAACTAATAGTCACTGAGCCACCAGCCATAATCTCGCTTTCAAAATCACCCTGTCTGTTGGGGCGCAGGAAGTTCCCACAATTCATCTGTTCACCTGAGGTCACATCATCTCTGCCCACCTTGGTTGGAGGAACTGGACAAGTTCTGCTGCCTACTGAGCTCTTGCTGGCTGCAGAGATGGAGGCGAGTTTTCCACCCCATCATTTTTTAAAGGCTTGACAAATTGTTACTCTGAGGAAGCAGGGATGAGGGGCAACACGATCCAATGAATAGAACTGTGTGGAGGGAAAAGAGGAAACAGTTTTCCTTCTCACATAATTAACTCTGCCCCACTGCCCTTCCAGCCTATAAACTGTTATGCTAGCTGAGCTTCCCATCAACTCTGGTAACAAGGGGAATTTCTAAAGCACCAGGAAACTGTATCACTACAAATCCCCCTTTTGACCAGCAACCATAGTAGAAATGCGTCAGTGCAAACAGAACATAAAAAGAGTTTAATCCTGTCTCTTTCAGATCTATTTTTACTGGCTCTGCAGAGACACTCATGCCTTTGAATGGTTTGCTGACCTCTTGCAGTCCCTGGAGACTCAAATGCAGGAGAGGGATAATGCAGACTTTCTCAGTTACAACATCTACCTTACAGGCTGGGATGAATCTCAGGTAAATCACTCTGGAGAATATGTCAGTCCCTTAAGGTTCATGGAGTTTATTTACTATTTTAACATTGTGTGGGGTTGTTTGATATGTTTGTGTGAAGACACAGACCTTTAAAAAGGAGCTGTACCATTTTTCTAGCCCTTTGTGCCTGTCAAGATTTATTTTTAGATAGATGGGTTTTATCAGAAAGACCAAGTTGCACAAGCCTATGGCCAACTGAGAAGTTTCCATGTGCTGACACCTTCCCCCGCTCCAGCTGGAAGCAGCTCTCATCTCTTGCTGCCCACACAGTGTTGAAAGGCAACTAATACCTCCAGGCTGCTAGTGGCCACCAACATAACCAGCCACCTCCTGTCCCCTGACTGCAGGGCAGGTGAAAAAGGTTAAGCACTCAGGACACATTGGCTGCGTCTAGACATTGGCATGATTTTGTGGAAATACTTTTAACAGAAAAGTTTTTCCATTAAAAGTATTTCCGCAAAAGAGTGTCCAGATTGGCACGGATACTTTTGCGCAAAAAGTGCTTTTGCGCAAAAGCATCCGTGGCCAGTATAGACGCGATTTTGCGCAAGAAAGCTCCGGCGGCCATTTTCGCCATTGGGGCTTTCTTACGCAAAAAATTCCTTCCCTGTCTACACCTGCCCTCTTGTGCAAGAACATTTGCGCAAGAGGGCTTTTGCCTGAGCGGGAGCGTCAAAGTATTTGCGCAAGAAGCACTGTTTTGTACATTACAAAGTCAGTGCTCTTGCGCAAATTCAAGCGGCCAGTGTAGACAGCTGGCAAGTTTTTAAGCAAAAGCGGTTGCTTTTGTGCAAAATCTTGCCAGTCTAGACGCACCCATTGTGTATAAGGTCCCAGGGGACTTGACTGCAGGGGCTTCCGTGGCACCAAAGCCTGTCCAGAGAGGTAGCTCAGCAGAGGAGAGTGCCTAGGGTACAGAGCAGCTCTGTGCTCCCTGAAAGCAGGACCCAGAACAGGGAGGGGGGGAGCAGGAGAAGGGTGCTATACTGCTACCCAGGTGGCTGTTATGGTGCCTGCAGGTTTGGGAGCAGAATAGGCTGAAAAACGCTTGTCTCCCTGCAAAGATGGGGGCCTGCAAAGCTCAAAAAGAAAAAAAAACTTTGCCTCTATACCCTGGTTACAAAAGACTTCTCCCCAGAATCACAATACATCGATTTTGGGGAATCACTGCCACCATTAAGTGATCTTTATCCCTAAAAAAACAGGGGTGAACACTTGAACCTACTCCAAGTGTACCCCCAAGCTCTTTTACCCCAAAAGAGCTTGAAAAAAGAAAAGAGAAAAACAAACTGCAATCTCTGGTAGCTGATCTCTCAGTCTGAGGCACACAGATACACACAGACAGATCTTCCAGGACACAAGAATCAAACCATCACCTTAAAAAAGTGATTTTTATTACAAAACAAAAGATAAACTTTATAAAGCATACTTGGTTGCTAGATGTTACAGAGCAACTAAGGAAAATACATTAAAACAGAGAAAAGTCTCTGGGCACAATGCTAGATGGTAAATGGGGAAGGGAGGCATAGATTCACAGAGAGCAGTTCAAACCAAACTATAAAATATAGAAAAAATACCCTGAACATGACTAGGTTCACTTTTTCCCTTTTCTTACTTCCAATCTTCTCTTTATTCAGTCCACTTACATGCCCCAAATTCCTTGGAGACATGGTAGTCCTGTCTGGGTTTAAACCATTCTGTGTGTCTTAACTCCTGGTTTTTCTCTCCCACACAAAGAAAGCAGGTAGAGAAAATTATACAGTTAAATTTCATCCCTCTATCTCAATTGTTTCTCCCAGCCCTGAGGCCAACACTTTTGCTAGCTACCTGAGTTTAACCCCTAGTCACTGGGTGCTGGTAAGCACTCCTCTCATCTATTACACATACCTTACCCCCATCATTGGCTATTGGACCATCCCACTCACTGAGGGTGGGCAGGTGGCTGGTGAGCAGGGATCCAACCAGCCGGTACAGGCAGAAAATATGGGACAATTTGCCCATATTTAAGAAAAAGTCAGGATACATACAGGAGGGCTTAAATATGGGACTATCCCTTTAAAACAGGATGTCTGGTCACCTTAGGGAGAAGAGATAAGAGTTGAGAGGGACAAATTTTTCCTTCAAGCATGCTAGTGCAACCTCAATAAGGCCACACCATTATAACTGTGAGGAGAATCTTGTCCTTACTGTAGCATTAGAGAACCTGAATCAGGCAATGTATTACAACAGAAAGCTAATTACTAGCTTTAAAATTTGGAGGGGTAGTCGTGTTAGTCTGTAACTAGAAAAATTAAAAAACAACGAATAGTCTTGCAGCACCTTAGAGGCTAACAAAAATGTATAGCATCATGAGCTTTCGTGAGCACAACCCACTTCTTCAGATGAATGAATCTCAAAATCACCGTATTATTTCAAACCAATTTCAAGACAGCTTGACAGGGAAGCTACAGAACTTCATTTCATTTACAAGTTTGATTCCTGCAACAGAAGTATAAACAAAGACATTGGCTGGATGGCTCACTACATCCCACATCCTAATGTCATTTAAAAAAAGGGTACTTAAAGTGAGTACTAAGTACGCTTATCATCTTCGTTTAGCATGGAAACTCTAATTGACAATTTCTTTCCCCTTTTTTTCTTCTTTTTCCTCCTCTTCCCCTCCCCCCCATTCCCTTTCTGTGCTATTTATTTGAAAACTGGACCCCTTAAACTCCATTCATCTGAAGAAGTGCATTGTGCCCACAAAAGCTCATGACACTCTCTACATTTTTTGTTAGTCTCTAAGGTGCTGCAAGACTATTTGTTGTTTTTTACTAGCTTTAAGATCCAGTATATCCAATTCCTGAGATAAACATAAATTCCACATCCCAAAGGAACTCTTCTAGCCTGCATAAAATTCCACTGCATTTTAATGGGGTTAACTTTTTAAACTAGCACTAAAGCAGCCATCTCTAAAGTTCTTTTTACAAGGTTCCCTAACGTCTTTATTTCTTTTCCCACAGGCCACTCATTTTACAGTGCATCATGATGAAGAGAAAGATGTGATTACAGGTCTGAAACAGAAAACCTTGTATGGCAGACCCAACTGGGACAATGAGTTCAAAACCATTGCAAGTCAGCACCCAAGGTAAACCAGGGTTCAGATCTATAGTGTCTGTGTCATCAAAAAAAATTACCTTACTCCTTCTGTTGGCAATATTTTGAAGCAAAGTGATCCAACAGACTGGATGTGGACGTCAGAGCCAGGAATTTCCAAAGTCTAAGTTCCTCACTGACATGCCAGGTGGTCTTGGTCTTTAGAATTACTAAATGCCTGGAACTCCAACTGATGTCAGTGAAAGCTACAGATGCTAAAAACAGGCCCTAAGATGGATGAGCTGTATCTGAACACCCAACTTTTGAAGCAACAAAATTAGAGGCAGCGTTTGAGAATCTGGGCCTACCCTCTCTGTCTCAGTTTCACTGAGCCAAATTTTTACTCCATTGAAATCAATGGAAATTTTGCCTTTGAGTATGGCAGGACCAGGATTTAGCCCAGGGCTGGGCAAAAGCCACTCAGCAGGCCGGATTCAACCCACCTAGGGCTTTGGTCCGGCCTGCATGGCTGTTCCAGGCCCCGTCCTCTAGCACATTGCCTGGGAGCCAGAGCCAGATGAGCCCTTTCAACTGCTTCTATATAAAGGGCTCATGCCTTCCCTACACCTGTCAGACAATGCATTGCCTGGCAGCCGTGGGGAAAGCACGAGCCCTTTAAATAGAAGCAGTTGAAAGGATTTCCATGTCTCTGGCTCCCAGGCCACGTGCTAGCGGCGTCGGAGCTGCGAGCTCTTTTAACTGTTTCTATTTAAAGGCCTCGCGCCTTCCCCATGGCTGCCAGGCAACTCATTGCCTGACAGGCGCGGGGAAGGCACGAGCTCTTTAAATAGAAGCAGTTGAAAAGGCTCATGCGTCTTTGGTTCCCAGGCAACGCACTAGTGATGCTGGAGCCGTGAGCCCTTTTAACTGTTTCTATTTAAAGGGCTCATGCCTCGTTACCTGGCAGCCACCCGGCAGACAGAAGCCCTTTAAATAGAAGCAATTGAAAGGGCTTGCAGCTCCAGCCCCACACTAGCCCCTTGCCTAGGAGCCAGGGACATGCGAGCCCTTTCAACTGCTTCTATTTAAAGGGCTTGCAGCTCCCCATAGCTAGCAGGAAACAGCTCCAGGGAAGGTGCAAGCCCTTTAAATAGAAGCAGTTGAAAGGGCTCTAGTGTCCCAGCTCCCAGGCAATGCACTAGCAGCGAGGCTGGGAGTATTGAGCCCTTTAAATAGCAGGAATTGAAAGGGCTTGCAGCTCGCTAACGTGATACCTGGGAGCTGCAGGAGAGGCATGAGCCTTTTCAGCTCCTGCTATTTAAAGTCTCCACCCCTTCTGTCCAAGGCCCAGCCACTTCCAGAGTGGCTCACGACCATTTCAAACATTTTTTAAGTGGCTCCCACTCAAAAATTATTGCCCACCTCTGATTTAGCCCATTATCTATTTTAAAAGCAGTTATAAATCTTGCCTGTTTACCTCATGGCTTTTAGGGGGGTAGATTAGTTCCCCCTTGCAGAGCACTGTGAAGATTTAAAGAGATGTTAAATGTATTAATGTTATGTAGCTGATTCTGTAATACAAGGTTCTATTTTAGTGCCTTTAATGGTTGTCAGCTGCAGATCAAATGATCCATTTGCTCACCCACACAACTCATGTGGCTGTGGATTGATTACCTGCTTGATTACTTACCACAATGTGATGTTCTTTCTTAACAGTTCCAGAGTAGGTGTTTTCCTCTGTGGACCCGAAGCCCTGGCTGAAACACTCAACAAGCAGTGTATCAGCAATTCAGCCGCTGACCCTCGAGGAGTACACTTCATTTTTAACAAGGAAAACTTTTAATTTGCTGGCCTCAAAAGGACACAGGAATGCTAAATCCAAAAGCCAAACAGCTTGTTTGCTTTTCTTTTGGAGTTTGGAGATTATGGACCAGATTCTGATTTCTGTTACACTAATGTAAAGCCCTTTGCTTCAGTGAAATTGCCCTGGATTTACACTGGTGTAACTAAGAGCCCGGTTGAACCATGGGTCTATTTGCATTGGCCCCCATATTTTGAATAATTTAGCAGACATCTGTTTGTGGGATTTGTCTCAGTTAACTATTGTTAGCTTCCTGTCATTCCTAGTGACATCCTCAGAGTACCAATAGAGGTTGCATCTTCGGGAGCCAGTTTACACTGATAATAGCTTAGTCCTATGAAACAAAAAAGTGTTTTATTATAATGCTTGCTACTTAACATGCAGTTTAACTTGGTTGCATGGAAAGAGAGGTTCGGAGAGGAATGAATGGTAATGACAGTTCATTGCAACAGGAAGATTAGTAGCTGCTTTGTACATTAGCATTTTCAAGCTATCAAATCCAAGTTGACATTTCTTAGGCTATGTCTATACTACAAATTACTTTGTATGACTTCCAACACTGTTACCGCCTGTCCCAGAGGAAGGAGTTATTAAGCTGACAGGAGAGCTCTCTCCCATTGGCTTAAATCATCTTCACCAGAAGTGTTAAAGTGGCACAGTTGCATCAGTGCAATAGTGTAGGTATAGCCTAAAAGAAAGAGTCTCTAAAACACAACTCTTTGCTGTTCATGTTGGCAAAAGGAACGTACAGATGATTGTTGCTGTGGCTACACATTTTTAATGTTCTAAAGGCACTTAATTAGACTGTAAGCTCTTTGAAGCAGAGACCTTGTTTACCTGTTTGTTTATACAGTTCCAGCACTTATTTTTAATGGATTCTATCCGTGCTACTGTAATAAATAAGTAGGAATAAAGCACATCCAGGACAGAAATGAGGTGGTTTAGTCTGCTCCCTTCATTCCTCAGCTGTGTTAATATCCAGTTTGTTCCAAGTGATACCTTCATAAAGAGCTATATTTTCCCTGGTGTTTTTCTCGTATATTTCAGCTCAGGTTACTGTGATGGTCATAATTTGCCTGAAACTAAGAGCTTTCAAACTTCTGACAATGCACCCCTCCCTAGCACTCAAGTCTTTGAATGCTTGATACTTTTATGTTCATGGCTCAGAAATATAAGCAAAAATAGGGTTCATGTTTTCAAAGTCTCCTCCAGCTCTGCTTTCAAGGACAGCTCTGAAATAGTGAAAGTGCTGGTGAAAGTGCTCATCAAAGGATTAAATGGGTCCATTCTTTGGAATTTTTAAATACATATGATTCTTCAGATCCTGCTGCTGAGCTATTTGTCTTTGACAAGAGAGACAGGTATTGAAAAGAGGAGTTCCTGTGGGCTGTATTTGTGATTTGTATGCATAAAGCTCTCTATATACACCCACATACAGAACAGCACTTTAAAGGAAAAGTGATGGGCCACCTGGAGAGGCAAAAATAAGATGAATTAGGAGCCTACACAAATGGATTTTTTGTGCAGACTCAGTAGAGAGACACATACATTCACTAACCAACCACCGAAAGGAAAAGCCTTCCAGCAGCTAAATTAATGTGCTATGCGTTCCCTGCGTGTTTTCTGGCTTTAGTATATATTCCCGCAGTGCAATGCCTGCTTGCTGCCTTTTCAGCTGATAAGCAGTCTCCTTGAGCTCCTTCACACCAGTTAGACCTTGCAGCCATAATCATGTAGCAATGTTATCAAGTGACTGCCTATTTCTTCAATTCCAGCCATGTTTGCAGAGGCTTCTGATTGTACAAAATGTGTTATTAGACAGGGTATTCATCACCCCATCGTGCATCTTTATTTTATGCAAGTAGCTTATATTTAAGTACTTCAGAAACACAGCTTCCCATTTTTTATTTAATAACATCAGCTCCTCAGAGCTGTTAAATGTCGTTTTCAATTATATCAATGTTTGGAGAAAAAAAAAGCCATTTTGCCCGGAGCTTGTAAATTCCAACTTTTGTTGTTCTGCAAGGCCATTTTTAAGTCTGAGTTATAAGGTGGGTGAGATCATATCTTTTACTTCTGAACTTCTGAAGACTGAAAGAGAGAAGCTTTTGAGATACACAGAGCTCTTCTTCAGGTCTCTGTGTTGCTTGTAAGCTTGTCTCCCTCACCAAATGAAGTTGGTCCAATAAAAGATAACTTCATCCACCTTGTTTCTCCAATATCTTGGAACCAACACAACTACAACAACACTTCAAAAACAATTTTAAAATATGCAGCTCTGACAGGAGGTCAGAATATAGTTTAGTTAGAATGAAAGAAGAGTTTCTTTTTAAGAAAATGTAAAAATCTTGCCTAAACAAAATAAGTGTGAGATCTCACACTATTGAGGTCAGATGGAGTTTTGCCTTTGATTTCGATGGGAGCAGGATCAGACTCGGTACAAGAAGGGTAGCAAAAGGAAAGGCAATTAATAATTACATATTGTTTTAGTATGTTAAGAGTCTTGCCTTTCATTATTTTTTACTTAATAGGTTTGTTTTCATCTGTTAGTTTTTTAAAAGGTGCCATTATATTTATTTTCAAGCCTCCAACAATCTTTTCTGCTTCCTTCGGATTTAGTAAGGTTCCCTGTTGTGGTATTTTATTTCTGTAGCATTAGAAGATCTTTGTCATCTTTAATTCAGAATAAAACCTCCCAAGACGCTTGCTAATCCCCACTTTCCAAAATCATAGAAGAATTAGCAAATCTTAACCAAACGGGGTGAGAGGGAGAGGCTTGTAGTCCACATAACTATATGATTCCTTCAATTGCTTTTAAAGGTTTGATGCCTCAGACAGCAAACAAGACAATTTATCAATCATGGTCTGAGTATACTGAGTATAAAGATTTATGTTTGTCAGAGGCTGTTTGTCAGAGGCAGGAGACAAATCGCTTGATCATTGTCTTCGGGCCACCCCCTCTGGGGCACCTGGTGCTGGCCACTGTCAGCAGACAGGATACTGGGCTAGATGGACCTTTGGTCTGACCCTGTACGGCCGTTCTTATGTTATGTTTATGTTCTTATGTATGGGATACTTTAATTGGCAACCTGGAAACACAGCCAGAAGAAACAAACCTACCCTTTTCCTTCCATTCATCAGTCAAGCTCAGAGGAATACTGAGGTACTGCTAGAGTTAGTTAGTTATCGTGTCTTATGGGACAGGGAAGAAGCAAGGTACTCTCTCTCCACTGGCCTGGCCCATGTAAGGGATCCTGCACCTAGCCACTCCCAAGGTACTCCTCACAAAAGTATCTAAGTGGGCTGTGCCCACAAAAGCTCATGATACCATCTACATGTTTTGTTAGTCTATAAAGTGCTACCAGACCATTTGTTGTTTTTTAAGTTTTTCACCAGAAATGGTGGGAATAGACAATATTTGTGTTCCACATCCCCCCATACAAACTGGATGGCAAAGCAGACAGGCCATGCAGCATGGATATCCTGCACCCTTTAAATGGGTGTCACAAATTATGACCTTGGGAAATCAGGGCAGCATTGTGCCTCTCTGAGGCAGACTGCCACTCAAAGTTCCACCAATGGTGGTGTGACTCTGCACACCCACTTACTGCAGGCTGTGCCTACTAGCAATTATTTAGCCCTAAATGTTTTTTAAATTTTCATGATAAAAAAAAAGAAACTTTCACGTGTAAATTGCTGACGGCAAAAAAAATCTTCTGCAGCATCCTTCTGGGGTTACAAACCATCCCTTCTTCAAGAAAAATTGTAAGTGGCCTTCAGCAGATAAGCACAGTGCAATGCTTTGCAGGATACTGGTAAGCACCATAAATTTGCTGTGGGCTAAATGGATAGTAATGCAATGTTCCCACTGTGACAGGCTGTGGTCACAGAAGATCCATTGGGGCTGTTCCTTGCCATGCTGATTATGCCTCTGACACTCACCTTCTTGCTCTTTAGGGTTCCCCGCTGCCAATTTCCCCCCACACACATTTCCTGCTGGGACACATTCTCTGGTCTCCCCCAGACAAGGCACAGAATTGGGGTAGCTGCCCTACTGAAGAACAATGCAAACAAGGAGATACTTCAGCTCTAGGAGAATGCAGTTCTAGGGCACAGCATCCAGGAAACCAACCTTTAAAAGGGATCAAACCCAAAATAAATCCATCTTTTGCTGAGTAAAAGTTTTACCCAAAGAAAGCTCATAAGGATGTTTGCCATCTTTATCAATGAAAGAGAGAACATGCACACTGATTGTTACCCCGAGGTAACAATTATTTATACTGGCTTTAAAGTAAACAAAAGTGATTTTATTAAGAACAAACACACTAGGATTCAAGTGGTTGCAAGTGAAAACAGATACAAGTAAGTACAGAATTAAAATAAAAAGACACACAGAGCTAGTTTTAATACACTAAAGCTTATTACAAACTTACCCTAATACCTGTTCTTGTTTTAGGCATGCTTCCCAGTCAAAGATGTACTTTTCTCTGACTTGGGTCCCCAGCTCTCCCTTTGGTTGTGTCACACCAGCCAAAGACAAAGGGATTGATAGCTTCATATTGTTTTAATAGACTTCCCTTGGTTGGGAATCTTTTGTTCTCTATCCCTCTTTCCAGGAAAAATAACTTGGTCAAATTGGTATCCCAATACCAAGTGGTATGGTCACCTTTTCCTAGGACCAACCACTGCTTAGAGTAGACTTAAAGGACAAACAAGACTGTTCTCAAGTCATTAAGTTGATCACCCAGTTGTTAAGGCTTCTGGTGCACCACTGATGGCTCTCATTTGCAATTTAAAACCATAAACAATCTCATGCTTCATATTTCTAATGTTACATGCAGGAATGATACAAATAAGATATACAGATCCAGCAGATTGTAACTCTAAGATTGATAGGTTACATGAAGAATTTTGTCCAAAACATCTTCGAGTTATGTGTATTTATATTCATAAACCGATCCCATAAAGAAGGGAGGGGAAGACTTGTCACACCCTCACTTCATTCTGCACCTACCAACTACTGAATGCCTTGGTGCTCAGCAACTAATAGGGTCTTACCCTTAACCAAGTTGAGGTTTTCACTGGACCCTATTAAAGAAAGCCTTTTATAGTAATACACAGTAGTGCAGGGCTACTCAACATGCGGCCCACGGCCCATTTGTTTGCGGTCTGTGGTGCAGTTTTGGTTTACGCCAGGCTCAACACATGGCTCGCGGGTGGGATCCTTTGAACATGGCCTCCATTGGGAACACGCTCCACAACAGTGAGTCAATATAATGGTCTTCTGTTGATATGCATTTTAGTAGTTAAATGCCTGGACTGTCATTGCTCATTAAAAGTGCTGTCATATGGGTGGAAATCGAGTAAATATTGCATGTTATGAATATCAGCAAAACTGACTTAAATGGGGCCTGTGTGTTGTATACTCTTGCCTTAATCCTTGTATTCATGCCCATCAGTGTGAAAGAAGCTATTTGCATATATATATTTGCACATATATTCAATTACACTTAAGTTGTGGCCCTCAGCATGTGCCATATCATTGTGGCCCCCCAGGGGCTCCAAAATTGAGTAGCCCTGCGGTAGTGGTTCAAGGTCTCATCCTTATGGTGTAGACTAGCTGAGAGCTTCAGTATTTCTTTCAGTATCCATAACAATGTTAATAGAAATAGGGGATGTTTTTGTGACCTGCAGTTAAAATCAAACCTGTGCTGTCCTTGTTTGGAGACTATAGAAAAGGGCTTCACACTCTAAAGGCATCGCATGTATATGTTCTACCAGTGCTGAACAATTTACTTGAAAATGCTTTGCAAAAAATTACAGAGAATCAAACCAACTAATAGTATGTTAACAAGATAAACTCTTTAATTAACAGGAACATTGTCCCACTAATCTTAAGGCTTCTTTATACTGTCAGCAGCATAATCTGAATGTAGGGACTAAACTCAACTTCCCTCCCCTCTTATGTAATATTCCCACTTTCTGTGCACATCTGGCCATGCATCTAGTAAGGCTACACTGAGCAGCTGCCCGCCTATTTTTAACTGGTGAGTATGGTTCTCATTGACTGAAGACATGTAAGACAAAAATAGGTACAACTTTCTGAGTCATAATCACCACAGAAGGCACAGAACTGGCTTTGCTTTAGGAGGAAGAGTAAGACATGGAACCCCATGCAAGCCAGCTGTTTGGATGAGTGTTGCTGGACAGCCTGGAATCCAGTGAGTTCCTCACTTCCCAGTCTGCAGTACTTCTCAGTTCTATGGCATGAGGCTGAAGAGCCGTCTCTGGCCTGCAGTCACTCTTCTAGACCCCCAAGGGCATGGAACGGTAAGCTCGGCAGCTGGACAACTGCCAAAAGAAATCTAACCCAAACCCTGATGTTTCACTTTCATAGGTCAGATTACAGTAAAAGCCCCACATGACTCAACATGGGCAAGATCTTGTGACAATGGTTTAATGACTTTGAACTAGCTGGTGCAAAGTCAACACTGATCATTACTAGGGTTACCAGATGGGTTTCAAAAAAATACCAGACACACATGATCTCAGAAGCAGGGGGTGGGAGACCGGCCGAGAGGGGATTGGGGGGAGCGGGGCTGACCAGGGAAGATCGAGGGGAGGACTGGCTGGCAGGAAGCAGGGCTGGCCAGGAGGGGGTTGGGAGGAGCAGAGTTGGCCAGGGGAGATCGGGGGGAGTGGGGCTGGCCAGGGGGGAATCGGCTAGTGGGGAGTGAGGCTGGCCCGGGCGCATGCAGATCCTGGGGTGCTGCCCTCCTGCGCACGGTCCCAGCGGGGTGCACAGGCGAATCCAGCCCCTGGGATTTCATCCTGCCCTGGCCCCACCCCCACTCCCACCCTCCTCCTCTCTACTGCATAGTTGCATAGTGCCTGGCTGGTAGACATGCTCACGCAGCATGAGCGTGTCTACCAGCCGGGCAGTACACAACTATGTACTGATACTCATGATAATAATAAAACTTACTCAATTAGAAAATACTAGATATTTATATGTCTGGTATTTTCTCAATTTGTTTCCCGGACAGAAAGCTCAAATACCAGACTGTCCAGTTCAAAACCGCACACCTGGCAACCCTAATCATTACAGTAATTCTTACCTTTGGCAAGTATGATGCTGAGATGTACTGAGCATTTACAACTCATCATTGACTGTGGTGGGAGTTAAGAGACAAGCACAGCTTTTACTCTTTGGGATACTTTATGGCCTGGGGAGCATAATTTTAGAAATCCGTGTACTGCTTCTATACTTCATGTAGTTGTCAAATATTTAACTGATCAGCAGGCAAGTCAAGGCAAGCGATTACTGGTATTAATCTTTGAAGCAAGTTTTTACCCTGTTTTGGTGTATTTTTGTACTAAGAAAATAAGGGCCTAGATATGGAATCTTCCCCACACAAATCCAGAAACTTCTGCTATTTTAGTGACTGGCTTAATAGTTCCAAGTAATAGTGGGTGTTTTGCATACACAAATATACCTAAAGAGTTTTACCTAAAAGACCAGTATTATCCCATAAGACCAAACAGGCAGCAAGGTTTTCATAAATGCAGAAAGAGGCTTACCCATGCAATGTTTGCCATTGCACATCACATAGGAAACCACACTTGTTGCAGAATAGCAATTCCTCTTTTCAGTTATGTAACACTTTCCTAACAGAGTAGGGACTTACTGCATGTGAACGCCCACTGCCACATAGTTAAACTAAGTTAGTAAGAGCTCAAAGCTTCCCTTCTATAACACAGGGTCTTTCTGTGCAAATAGTGTCATGTCCTCATTTTGAGCCCCAGAGGATTTGTCTTCTGTAATATGTATTCTTAAATATTAATTCCCAGTATTTTCAGAAGATTTCTTTAAATCAATTTCAAATGTTCTTTCCTTGCAAATCTGAATGGCAAATGTAAGCCCTGAGCTCTCAAACACACATATATGTTCAAAGTAATTACTCATGTGCATAGGTTGCTCATGGACCTAAAGTGTTTGCAGCTCTAGGCCTTAATGAAATCTGTTGGACTGTTCATAATGGATTCAATTCCATTGGTAAGACCTAATGTATTTAGTCTCTATGAATAGAGTTGATCCAATGCTGTATTTGAAGAAATTATTAGCTATGTGTAAGAGAGCAAACATTACTCTAAAGTGTGGAAAGATGTTATGGTGTAAAAGTCCTCCAATGTTTTATTTCCTTTGGGGGGGACGGGTCTCTTGTCTGATATTCACAGTGCCATAACATGTAGCATTAGCCCAAAGGTGACACCAGCACAAAATGACTAATGACTTTACTATCTTTAGCTCCCTTAGGAAATCCAGAACAGTATGAAGAGTATTGCTTGGTTTTGACATGCCATACATTCAAAGTTATTCATGTCTTTTGTTTCATACCATCCCTTTACAATAGCTATCCAATTGCCTTATTTTGTATCTGTTTAAATTTGCATAATGTACCCTACATCTAAGCTATAGGAGATAGCCAAGTTAGTCTGTACAGGAGAAACTTAAAAAACAACAAGTAGTCTGGTGGCACTTTATAGACTAACAAAACACGTAGATGGTATCATGAGCTTTCGTGGGCACAGCCCACTTCTTCAGATGATCATCTAAGGGCTGGTGTACACTAGAAAATGAGTTCAACCCATCTGCGTTGCTATGGGGTAGTTAAGTCAGCCTAAATCCCCATATAGACAGTCCTAGCTTGATGGAACAATTAATTCTTCCATGAACTTAGTGACTGCCTCTTGGAAAGGTGGATTTACTGCCGAGACAGGAAACCTCCCCTTCCCCATCACTATAGACATGCTGCCACAGCCTCCTGCTCTGCAGGTGTAGACACAAACAGTCTGCTGGTTCAATAGCAGGGATAAATTTGCCCCTTAAATTCTAATGAGCATAAATTTGGACTAACTCCATTGCTACTGATAGAGTTACTCTAGATTTACATGAGTGTTAGTCAGGATGTACGCCCTGTGTTATTCCAGCTTTAGGTTACAATGCAGTGGTGAATGATCAGGCCCATAGTCAAGTGATTACTGAGTGAATTTTCATAAAATAAAAAGAATTTGATAAAGTTCAGGAAATTCAGATTATAAAATATTCAGTTTTCTTAAAAAGCGGCGAGGAGTCCTGTGGCACCTTATAGACTAACCGAAGTGTTGGAGCATAAGCTTTCGTGGGCAAAGACCCACTTCATCAGATGCATGTCAGTTTTCTTAGTTACTGCTGTGTTGTAAAACCAGTTCTGTGCCTTTTACACTTCGTACAACCCACTGATTTCAGAGGGGTTAGATGAGATTAGGGGAAGGCAACATATAGGCCAGTGGTCACCAACCAGTAGATCGGGATCTACTGGTAGATCTTGGAGCCTCTGATGTGTTCGATCCTGACTGGTTCGGCCAGAAAGCTATCAACCAAGTGCTGGCACTACAGTTGCCCCTCCACCCACTGTCCCTGAGGTTTTGGCCTCATCACCAAGTTGAGAGCAACAGTCCTTGGGCCAGAGGACGGTGATGTCCAAGACGCAAGGCCATGTGTGTCTTGGACAGCGGGCCCTCCCTCACAGGGGCCCAGAGGTCCTCAGGGGACCATGCTTTCCGCCCCCCACCCCATCCCACAAACAAGCAAGCAAGGGAAGTGTCTGGGCACACTGGGATCCCATGGGCGGGAGATGGGCCTGGAGCAGCCTGGGCTTCCATCGGTGACACACACACCCCTGTGCCTGGCAGCGCTGTCCCCAGGAGTGGGTGGTGTCTCGAGTTTGCAGGCATGGCCGCGTGCGGCACTCCTCAGTCTGTGTGCGGCCATCCTTGTGCCCTTCTCCCCAGCCTTCTTCCAGCGGCTGGTAGTGGAAGGGAAACCTCTCCCTTGCCCCCGCCCCCAGGGTCAGAAGTGTGTCTGGCATCCCCAGGGCCTCAGAGCAGGAGCCCAAGATGCTCTGGGGCTGTTTCCAGGAGCTGCATGGTGCAGACTGGTGCTGCACATGCTTCCATGTGCACAGACTGCAGCACGAGGGCCAGGCTGAGAAGGCCAAGCGACAACTGCACCACAGCCCCCTCAGCGCTCGCCACCCCCACCCTGTGTGTGTGAAAAACTAAGAGCATTCACCTGATGATCCCTCTCTGGCCTTGGAAGATGCCTGGGAGACAGCCAGGCCCTGAGGTACTGGCTCCAACGTGAGTATTGTCACAGCGCTGGACGTCTCCTCCTCTTTCTCCTCCTGGACGGGGTCCCCCAGGCAGGTGATGACAGGCATCTCCACGACCAGGGGTTGGGAAGGGGCTGCACCGCCCCCCCAGGATGGGGTGAAGTTCTTCATAGTAAGAGCAGGAGCGGGGTCCTGCCCCAGAGCGAGAGCTGCACTCCCTGGCCCTGGCATAGCCCTGCTGGAGCTCTTTCACTTTGCTTCGCACCTGTTTCAGACTGTGGTGGTAGCCTCTTATGGCCAGGGTCTTGGCCATCCGGCCAGATACGTTGCCATTGTGCCATCTGGAGCGGAGATCCTGGAGTGCCTCCTCCTCACCCTTTACCTCAAGGAGGGCCAGGATCTCCACCCCAGACCAGGACAGCACATGTCTTTTTCTGCCCTTGGCAGGCTCCTGGGAGCCCTGGGTATGCTCCCTGGGAGGGCCAGTGGGCTCTTGGGGGGATTATGGCTGGGACATGGGCTCCTGCAACTGTGGAACTGGCAGATGCGTGGTGAGTTGAAGCTCCCAGGGCCGGCTTCCTGCCACAAGGCCTGTCCCAGGTGTCTGCCGGGAGTCAGGAACTATAGAGTTGTGGTGAGTGTGAATGGAGTGGCCACAGACCACGTGTGTTATTTCCTGGAGGCCTCTTTTTTCAAAATAACTCCCTCTTCCATTTCCACACATGCCTTTTTCTGAAAAAGCTTTTCGGAAAAAGTGTATTCCTCATAGAATAAGGTTTACTGCCTCGGAAAAAGCCCTCCGTTATTCCAACTTTTTGTCGAAATAACGCTATTGCAGTGTGGACACAAGTATTGTTTTTCCGAAATAATGCTGCAGTGTAGACATACCCTTAGTCTTATGTGACATATTTACATCCACATAATTAAGGTTCTGATTTTCTTATGCACGTACTTAAAATTAAGAATGCTAATAAGCCCATGTCTAGTCAACAAAACACTTAAGCATGTAGATAGTCCCATTGAAATGCATAACCTGATCTTATGACTATTCAGATTTGTATTAGTTGCTAGGCTGGAGTGGGATTGCTAAAATGAAAGAGGCAGTTGTCTGTATAAATATTAACTTTGTTTTGCTTTCCATTGGTTGTTATGCAATGAAAGAAATCTCTAATCTTATTTTAATGACTGTGGAAATATTCACAGCAATCAAATATATAGTAAGTGTGAACCTAATACAGCAAGACTATTGTTTGCTCTGTGTGATGTCTGTAAGACCTATACAAAGACGAATAACACTTAAAGGAACAATTCACATTCACTGTCTAGAGAACATGACCTATGAGGGAAGACTGAAGGAATTGGGTTTGTTTAGTTTAGAAAAGAGAAGATTGAGGGGGGACATGATAGCAGTTTTTAGATATCTAAAAGGATGTCATAAGGAGGAGGGAGAGAACTTGTTCATCTTGGCCTCTGAGGATAGAACAAGAAGCAATGGGCTTAAACTGCAGCAAGGGAGGTTTAGGTTGGACATTAGGAAAAAGTTCCTAACTATCAGGGTGGTCAGACGCTGGAATAAATTGCCCAGGGAGGTTGTGGAATCCCCATCTCTGGAGATATTTAAGAATAGGTTAGATAAATGTCTATCAGGGATGGTCTAGACAGTATTTGGTCCTGCCATGAGGGCAGGGGACTGGACTCGATGGCCTCTCGAGGTCCCTTCCAGTCCTAGTATTCTATGATTCTATGATTTCTAGAAAATACCATCTCTTTCAACCTCTTCTTTGGTCTCTCGTGCCTATGCTTCTCGGCTAACTAATACAAGGATGTTTAAAAATTAGTTTTATTTCTCCCATGTCAAAGGGGGGTGGGGAAGAGTGGGGACTGAAGTAGAATTAAGAGACTGAAAGAGAATTAAAACAAATCTAGTGCAAGAAAGAGAAGTTAAAAATTCCCCTTTGTAATTCCCCTCTCTCCCTTAAAGCATAAATAATTCCTGGCAGTGAGAAAAGCAGGAGCTTAGAGATTTGATTAATATCCACATGACAAAGGTACCACAAGATCTGTCATGGAGGCTATGGCTACGCTACAAAGAAAAGTCAGAAAAAAATATGCAAATTACGAACCGCAATTTGCATATCTTTTTCCGCTTTTCTTTTGAAAGAGGCTTTTCCAACATTTGGCCCTTACATCATCCCTTCTTCCTTGTAGACTGGGGTTTACACGGATGCTGAAAAAACGTGTCTGCTTTTCCAAAAAAATTTTGGAAAAGCAGATGTGTTCCTTGGACATGGCAGAGCTCTTCGCTCCACAATGTAGACATAGCCAGAGAGTCCAAGCCTGGACCAGGAGGGCTTGTACAGCACAGGGTGAAGGTGCTCTAGCACCGCTCTAATACAGTTTGGCCTACATCTTTCTTTAGCAAGCACTTGCAGGTCCTGTTCCCCCCTGTGACGGGGCAGCGGCGATCGCGGATGCCCTCCCCGTGCCCTGCACTCTAGCACGGGCGGCGCAGCTGCTGCGGAACCCGAACGGCTCTCCCGAGCCTGTTTGGCGGTGGCTACCGGCGCAGGCGCACTGACCTCCCCCGTGCCTGGGCCAGGGGAGGACCCGGCGGCCCAGGGCGCAGGCGCCGGCGGCCCCAGGAAGAGGCGCCTACTTCAAACGCCGGCGGGCCGCAAGCCCCCGGCGGGGGAGAGGAGGCCGAGGCGTCGGACGGAGCGGAGGCAGGAGAGGCCGACCGGGCCAGCAGAGGCAGCCGGATTGACCACAGAAGCCCCCACCTGGACCCGAGAGGGTGAGTCCTGCTCGTTGCTCCGGCGGTCCCACCGCGGCAGATAGGACACAACAGGGTTGGAGGAAGCAGCCCAGGACGGGGTTGGGGAACCCCGGGGACCGGTGAGTTGCAGCCGTGGCCCCCCCGGTCGGGCGGTGCGTTTGAAATGCCTACCCTTAGGGTCCTGGGCTAGGACCTGGAGATGGGATGGTCCCAGGTCCCCCTCCGTCCCGGTCGGCAACTGGGGAACCAATTTGGGACAAGGGACGGTGAAGCTCCGGGATAAACCCCTGCGGAAGGGACCCCGCTGGGAGACCCGGCAAGGACAACGCAACACCTCCTCATCCCTCCCTCCCACTTTTCTCTGGCTTCTCTTGGCATTCTTCTGTCTCTCCCCCTCAAGCTCTGAGCTCTGCCCAGATGGCTGTTATCCATCTAGTTGGTTGTTACTCATATTTCCTCATCAGCACCATGCATCATCTACCAGTGACTGCCCTTATCTTGCCCACTCCTTCCCTGCTCCCCTTCATTGCTAGTCTTCTGAAAATCCCTAGGTACAGAAGTGAAGTTGGGCCATTATCATGCCCCCTTTGGAGTGGCGAGTACAGTGGATGATGAGTATGTGTGAGCTCCCTGTATCTACAATTCTGTGGAGTGAGCCAGATGCCTCTTTCGGGATTGAAAGTTCTAACCATCACGGAATTACATTATTGTCCCACTCCTGTCATAATCATCCTTTTACCTATTTATCCCCTTCACTCCTGGTAACCAGTGACAGACAAGACCTGAAAAGACCACCCTGTTTATCTGCTTAGTCCAAACGAGCCTTTTAAGATTTGAATCCTGGCTAGGCAGCAGCAAGGAAATAATTAAGACGGCAAATCCAAGCCAGCCATGAGAAATAGAATTTCTATGGCCAATCCTCCAAGAAGAACAAAAAACATTTGGTCCACAAGTAGCTTTCATTGTGCTTTTGTTGGCTGTCTTTGCATCCCAAAATTATTATTATTACTGTCATGTGCTGATAATAAAGAAGATACTATCCAGATTGCAAAGTACTAGTACTGCAAGTGATGAAGTAAATGTGTGGATGATTATCTGGTTGTTCTCTATGAGTTATGTCTGGAAAGCTAAATTCCTCCATCAGTAAAGAACGGAAGCATAAGGAAAACATGCTGATAGGGCTAATCTATAAATACAAGTGCCTTGGAGTATTTTTGGTGTAGGACCAATATTTGCTGCACTTCCAGCTGATTCATATTTTCTTTGCTGAACCTAGAAACCCAATCAACATATAATTTCTGACACTTTCTTCTGTGTTCTCCTACCCTATTTCCAGTTTCACACACTTTGAGGAACATACAGCAAAATTTGAATTGAACATGTAAATGTAATGATTGCTTATGAAAATAAAGCCACTACTGTAATTATTTTAATTAATGCTGTGGCACTTTTAATTATTTGAATGTGTGACTACTATTCTGTCTACCACCAGGACAGTGGGGACTAGAATGAGAGCAATCCTAACCAGTTAGTAAGTCTTCCATAACTTCATTCAGGTACGATTGGCAAGTGCCTGCTACATATTATCACAGTTGGACCTCAGGGAGATAGGTAGCAATTATACACTGAGAAAACATCTTTCTAAACAATGCCTTTATTTATTATTCCCTTTTATTCAGCACTGGTGAGACCACATCTAGAGCACTGCATCCAATTGTCTTCTTGTTTTTTGTTTCGGTCTTCACCAAGAAGTTTGATGACAAAGGGATGCCTAACATAGTGAATACTAGTGGAAATGGAGTAGGTTTAGAAGTTAAAATAAAACAACTAGTTAAAAATTACTTAGAAAAGCTAGATGTCTTCAAGTCACCAGAGCCTGATGAAATGCAACCTAGAATAGTCAAGGAGCTGATAGAGGAGGAATCTGAGCCTTTAGCTATCATCTTTGAAAAATCATGGAAGTCGGGAGAGATTCCAGAAGACTGGAAAAAGGCAAATATAGTGCCCATCTATAAAACAGGAAATAAGAACAACACAGGAAACTACAGACCAGTCAGTTTAACTTCTATGCCAGGGAAGATAATGGAGCAGGTAATTAAGGAATCCATCTGCAAACATCTGGAAGAAAATAAGGTGACAGGTAACAGTCAGCATGGATTCGTAAAGAACAAATCTTGTCAAACCAATCTGATAGCTTTCTTTGATAGGATAACAAGTCTTGTGGATAAGGGAGAAGCAGTGGATGTGGTATACCTAGACTTTAGTAAAGCATTTGATACCGTCTCTCATGACCTTCTTATCAATAAACTAGGCAAATACAACTTAGATGGGGCTACTATAAGGTGGGTGCATAACTGGCTGAATAACTGTTCTCAGAGAGTAGCTATTAACAGTTCAGTCATGCTGGAAGGGCATAAAAAGTGAGGTTCTGCATGGGTCTGTTTTGGGACCAGTTCTGTTCAATATCTTCATCAATGATTTAGATGATGGCATTGAGAGTACGCCTATTAAGTTTGCAGATGATACCAAGCTGACAGGGGTTGCAACTGCTTTGAAAGGTAGGGTCATCATTAAAAATGATCTGGTCAAACTGGAGAAATGGTCTGAGGTAAATAAGATGAAGTTTAATAAGGTCGAATGCAAAGTGCTCCACTTAGGAAGGAACAATCCGTTTCACACATACAGAATGGGAAGTGTCTAGGAATGACTACTGCAGAAATGGATCTAGGGGTCATAGTGGACCACAAGATCAACAGGAGTCAACAGTGTGACACTGTTGCAAAAAAACCCCCCTCAAAAACCATGATTCTGGGATGCATTAACAGGAATGTTGTGAGCAAGACACGAGAAGTCATTCTTCCACTCTACGCTGCGCTGATTAGGCCTCAGTTGGAGTACTGCGTCCACTTCTGGGCACCACATTTCAAGAAAGATGTGGAGAAATTGGAAAAGGTCCAGAGAAAAGCAAAAGAAAAAAAAAGGATTAAAGGTCTAGAAAACATGAGCTATGAGACAAGTCTGAAGGAATTGGGTTTGTTTAGTTTGGAAAAGAGTAGACTGAGAGGGGACATGGTAGTGCTTTTCAGGTATCTAAAAGGGTGTCACTGGGAGGAGGGGGGATTACATTCAAAATAAAAATGCAATCTTTATAAAAGATTCTTTATAAAAATGGCATGTTTAGGATGCGGCACCAGACCAGCTGTTTGACCTCCTTTGCCTTCTGGTAGGCCTGCCTGAGTTCCTTTACCCTGCAATGCAGAGCCAAGATGTCTCAATCGTACCCCTTCTCACACAGGACTCAAGCAATATGACCGTACATGACCCAGTTCCTATAGGTCACTTGCAGCTGTGATTGCACCGATTCTTCACCCCACACACTGATAAGATCCAAAAGCTTTGGGGTGCTCCAATCAAGAGAGTGTCTTGAGCGATAGCCACCCCTATTACCCTGAGAAGATACCAAGAGGACAACTACCAGAAAATGAAATTTAAAGTTCCCAGGATTTGCAGGTGGGAAGGGTGTCACTATTTACCTGTGTACATGGCTACAGAGCAATGGAGTTCAAAGTGCTAGGCAGAGTAGCTACTCAGGTATTGTGAGAAACATGCTGGAATTCAATAAACTTGACAAAAAATCTACTGTAGTATACATTGCATGACTATCAACAGTAAAGAGATGGGGAAGAGACAAAAATCCCTCACAGTGCTGGATGCTTTTTGTTGCCAAAACTAGACACTTGTTGAGACTAGGGATGTTAAATATCAGCTAACTGAATAGTCGAGTAAACTCATGAATTCTTCTCGGTTAGTCAACTATTCTATAATCCTCGGGGGGCGGGGCTGGCAGCCAGCGCTCCGCCTCACTCCCGAGAAGCCCCCTACCACTCTGTGCTGCTGCCTCTGTATCAGAAGAAGCAGTGCGGGATGCCAGGCAGGAGCTGGTCCACAAGGGGAGCCAGTTTAAAAACCAGCTCCCCTCATGGACCGGTTGCCTGTTGCATTATGCTGATGCCTCTGAGAAAGAGGAGGCAGCAGTGTGGGGTGGCAGCAGCCCATGTATTGAGGGGGGTCTAAGCTCCTGGATCCAGCATGAGCCAGGACTGAGCTGGGCTGCTTGCCCACCCAGCTCCTAATACACTTTAAATGCAGAGCCACATTGGGGGTAGGCCAGCCTGCTAAAAAAAAATTATTGGCAGCGGGGAGGGGATGGAAATGCATGTAGTTTATAGCATTAACCTATAAGCTTTTGCATATCAATTAATCAGTTAATTGACTACACTATTATGTCCCTAGTTGCGACATTTGTCACGTTGCAATGTGAGCATTCTCTGTGTTTTATCACCAAAAAGGATTTTTTGGTGACAAAACTTGCCAGTTTAGACAAGGCCTAACAGGAGAATAGACTCCTATTAAAGAGGGATGAGAGCTAGGAAGCTTAGGGTTCATGATGCAAAAACTACAGAGCATCAGTACGTGTATCCAACAGAGACCTGCTCCCATTCATGTTCAGGATAGCTGGCCACTAGATTGACTTGAACAATGAGAAGGACTGGAAACTATAACATCAGCTGCAGAACCTTTCTGGTATGTGTTAATGCGCAGGGCTCACTGAGCCGCGGCAAGCCTTGCTCGCCAGCCGCGCTGTCTGGCATTCTGCGCATGCGCAGATCGCCCGAACCCGGCTCTTCCGGGATTTAATCTCCTCGCCACAGGTGAGTAGATTACATAGATTGTCGAGCCCTGCTAATGCGTATATGCATATGCTGATTTTAATACTTGTTTAGAATTTGTTTTTAATAAATGCAGCATTTTGCCTTGTCCCCTCCAAAAAGTTTGTGAGTTTTTATAAGCATAACATCGGCACTATCATTTTGTTCTGTTTGTATGGTGGCTAGCAGAATGGCATCTAGAATCACTAGGGATCGTAGGTGATATGAGAATACAAACAATAAACATACTGAGATCTCTATCTTAATGTGAAATCCTTGTGAAGACAAGACAAAGGCATATTTTTATCTTGAGGTAGCCAGTCATACTCAATGCAATGCCACATACGTAGTGGGCTGACCTCAGTTAGCTAAAAGACGTGATGCTACAGTGTACAAAGCTACAGTGCTTTGTCTCTCCTAGAATTTTATAACAAGAACACTATCTCAAGTTAGTGATCTGTATGCAAAAACACATCTTTTTGCAATAAAGATATAGCGGGAGTGATTTTCTCTACCCCACTAGCTGGGCAGACAGAAGAGTGAGGAGTACAGATCAGGTCTGAAAATGGTATTTCCCTGAAAATGTTTTAAAAACAGGGGAAACATTTAAAAAAAAACAAACAGGTTTCTAGGTTCTGATTTTAAAAAGTGAAACCATTTTGGTATGCAGGAACATTTTTTGATTTTTGAAAACTGGAAAAAAAGTTACGCAAAACAGAGTCTCTCAAGATTCAGCTAGTGAAATCTGAGAAGAGGGCATTATCCCAAGGGTCAGGCCTTAACAAGCACACAAGTAGTGTCAAATCCTGGTCCCTCTGAATTTAACACAGACTTTGCCATTGATTGGGATTGAGATTTTGATCTTTTGGGCCTGATCTGAAGTGAAGTAACCGATATCAGAACCCAAACCTAGACCAGGATCCAGATTTGGCAGGCCCTTGTCCCTATAAAGAGGGAAGAAAAGGTGACTGGAATGTTCAATTTAGCATACCATCTGGGGAGGTGCTGACATGGGCAGGAGGGTAAAGGGCTCAAGAACATCCCCTGGCCAGTATTTTCACCCTCCAATGTGTGCTACCCCAGGGCAGATGGAGTACTCAGGGAATCCCACAGAGGCCTGGACTTGCTGGTTGACTGTTATTGTTGCCTGACTTCAGCTTCTGGCCAGGGTCAGAGGGTGGGACAAGAGAAGCAGGGGGCAAAGTCCCATTGCAAGGGGGGGGACCCAAATGTTCTTTGTGCCCATGGCCCCAATAAATCTTAATCAGTCTCTGATTATAGGTACCATTATTATAAAATCACAGTGAATTTTATGCCATGTATGATATCAGTGGAAAAGTACAATTTGCTAAATATGATAAATTGTTTACATGTATCATCTTTGTATTGTGAGTTATGAATAAGTGTGGGATATTGATATCTCAAGATTGTGCTATGATAGCCACCACTATAGATTGATCTCAGCACTACCCAGCCTGCCTAATGGGCCCATTAGCTATACAATGAACCCAGTGTAAGAATCCAGGGGTATGCCCTGGAAGCAACAGCACATGTAGGGATATGCCTATGCATAGGGGACTTTTAAGTACTTTTTCATATCCATATGGTATAAGCTTGTGTTTGAGACAAAGGATGTCCAAGCCACCTGGCAGAGAATATAAAAAGGTTGCTGCATTGCCTCCATTTTGTCTTCAGTCCTGCTTCTCACTTCTAATATCTTCTGTACAAACTGAAGCTTTGAACAAAGGACTGCCAGGCCTATCTAAGCTTTGGATGTGCTCCAGAGGGATTTCATAAGCCAGCAAACTCACCAGTGCTGCTGAGAACTTGATACAGTAAAACTCCAATAGTCCGGCATCCAATAGTCCGGCACTCCTGATAGTCTGGCATCAAAATGGCAAGAGCCTAGTGAGTGAGCTTCGGCAAAAAATGAGTCACAAGTTAACAGTGGCAGCAGCTGAACTGAGCAAAAAGGGTAAAAAAGGCTTAAAAAAACTAAAACATTACAATATACTGTATACAGTATGTACAATAAAAAGGGTTAAGAACACTTTATATACAGTATATAATGTATACAGTATATATATATATAACCTGCTTATAGTACCTCCTGATAGTCCGGCATATCTGATAATCCGGCACCACCTAAATCCTATAGGTTCCGGATTATCGGAAGTCTACTGTATATGGTCTCTGAAGTCATATGTATGTATCTGATTGCTTTGACCATTTAACAGCTCTTTTCTTGTCCTTTACTTTTCTTTTCAAATAGAGGTGAGGGTCCAAGAACTGCCCTGACCAGAAACTAATTAAGGAGGGCCCCGTCAGGGGCAGCAGAGACCCCACTCAAAAGACCACACTGGGGGCTAATGACAGTCCCCCAAAAGCCTTCTGCATGCTGTTCCTCACACAGGGATGGATTTCAGTGGGTATGCTTTAACCCTTTTCCTGCAGAATGTCTTCAGTTAAAGCAAGAGAGAAAAAAGGGGACTATATATACTTGTTGATCATCTAAAGAGCAGAAACTAAGGCTGAAACCAAGAAAATGGTGAAAGCTGTTCTGATTTTATCAACATATGCAAAGAGTAAAATGTAATCCAATGAGATAACCACTTCCCCTTCAGAAGTAACAGATGTTTCCTTGCTTAACTGCTCAGACTAAATCTAGAGTTATTTCATTAATTTCAAGATACTGACCATCAGACTGGGCTTTCACTTCTCCCCCTGCCAATGACAAACTGCTCATTGCCAATCGATGGAAAATGGACTGTATGTTCTGCAACCCAGTTGGAAAGCTAAAAGCTGCAGAGGGAGCACAGTTGGGTTGGACTCTCACTCCTGACTGCCAACTACCTAGCAGCATGGGTGGGCATTTATTCCAACAAAAGGTGGTTGTCAAAGGGTTCTGTACAGAGAAGCAGCATTTTACACTTACCTTCTACAGGTTTAAGCAACTGCTAGAGATGCAAAGCAGTGGAGAACTGGACCTTTGGTTTTTGGTAGTGGAGCCAACACTGTGGCATTTGCAACTCCTTTAAATCATCTCCCACTTAAGAATTCATCAGACTAAAGAGGGAGTGAGATTGGCACAGAATAAGGCAGAGGTGAAGGCCCTTCCTCTGACCACTAAACCAGCCTCCCTGGAAGTCCAGCTCGAGCATGACACCAGCTGCAGCCTCTGGAGAGCCCTGGCCCAGTTCTCCACAGCTTTGCATCCTGGGTAGTCGCTTAAACCTGAGCAAAGTGAGTGTAAAATGTTACCACTCTGCAAGGTAGCCTATTACCAAATAGCATGAACAGCCCCTCATTTGTGCTCAGACTCCAAAGCAAGTCCCTGCGAGGGGCAGGGCTTAAAACACACTCCTCTCCTTAGCATTTCCTATTGGCTAGCCTCAGTGGCTCCCCACTCAGCTTCCTGGCTTTTGTGGCTCTCATTCCTAGATACCTACTTCTCCACTGTATTGTATAGGAAGCTTGGGAGCACTGTATTGTATAAGAGCTGCTAATGCTAGTAAGCAGCAGGCTACCTAAAGTTAGGCATTGCAATGCTGAGCCTAAGTCCCGTTTGTGGCTCTAATCCTGTGTGTTTTTCTTAACTATGTTCTAGACACACCCAGTTTGACTCCCCTCCACATGTGGGCATTTGTAGGACAATTGGAAATCTAATTAGTGACTAAATGTGGACTGCATTCAATTCCTGTTTTAGCAATTGCTAGGACTCGGAGATGGCCCTAAAAAAGACTCTGGCATAAGGGTTAGTAGGGACAGTACAACATGTATGAATAATGGTGAGGCTATATTCTAGAAGCAGCACTTACAAGCCAAACTACATTCTCAGGAAAGTCCTCTTGATTAGCTTGATTGCTGCTCATTAAAGTCCTGCAGTGCTCAAATGCAGGAAGCCTGACACTACAGAAATAGAGAAAAACCTGGGGCTCTCTGAAATGGAAAAGCTATACAATAAGCATGAAATCTGGGATGATATTTATATACTGGATTAATGTTTTCCTATGTCATACGTAATCTGTACTAGTCAGAGTGTATCTCCTGGTTTACTGTGTAATTTTATGCCACCTGTTTCCACTATGTGTGAGATGCACTTGACTGAAGGGAGAATAGTGGCTGCAGGGATCTACTTGTAGCTCCTCAGAACTTGAGTGGTTGACTCTGGGGGAAATTAGAGCAGCAAGGGGCACTCTGTAATTTCCACCAGTGAGGATCAGGGGTAAGAGAATTCTGTTCTACCATACTCGTCCTCATCAAGCTCCCCTGATATGCCCACTCCTCTCCCTTACACCACAGTTGATGTGCAGTAACACAGAGAAAAATGCAAAATATACATTGTGGTCTGGATACCCATTATTTCTCACTATGGACCCAATCCAACACCTAGGATTGACTTCAACTGGTGTTGAGCCAAGCCCTGTTTGTGGAAAGTACATGAAAATAGTTGTTATTCTTTGGTTCCCTCTACTGACTGCCATCAGAGCTAGATCCTGCACCCCCAAAAGATAATGGGGCTACGTCTACACTGGCGCGCTTTTGCGCCAAAGCTATGCAAATGAGGCT
>CM057845.1:178349206-178363145 GCA_030068395.1 Apalone spinifera | reverse complement strand
TGTTAAAGCTGGCACTGGGGGCTTTGGGAGGACCAGAAATAACTTATTTGCATATTCATCCTTTGCTTAATGAATATGCAAATGAATGTTACCAGTCCTCCAAAAGCTCGTGAATGGATTTACTGGTCCCCGTGTCAAAAAGTTTGGGAACCTCTGTTTTAGGGGTTAGGTAATTAGAATAAAAAATTTCACATCTTCACTAATATGTGTGTTATTGCTTTCAATAAATTGTTTTAAAGTAGGGAGCATGTCTAAATTTGAATTTTCCATTTTGCTCTGCCACAGTTCAACTTTACTAATAAATGCTTTCAATTTATCATAGAGTTCAAGAATATTATGATTACCACCTTGCAGTGAAGTATTCAGAGTGTTCAGCTTGTTAAAGCATCATCTGCATTAACCAAAGATATGACTCCATCTACTGGTGGAGAAAAGAAATATCCCAGGAGGCTTTCTAAAATATGAGGACAAAATTCTCCCAGTGCAACCCACATTGTGGTTGTCTGGAAATCAGACAAGAGACTTTTACACACAATTTGCAAATAACATCTTTCATAACAAATGACCAAAAGGAAACTCAGAGAATGTAGGTAGGAATACATTCTACAGTGACCTATATGTGTTTCATTTGCACTGCATTAATTGAAGTTGAGTATTTGCACAAATTATTTGAATTAAACTTTTCAAATAATCACTTTTATATTAGTCTAAGAATTTTAGCTGCATGATGCTGAGATGAGCACAGGCAAATGACATATTATCACATAATAAGGCAAAATACAAGTACAGTGAAACCTTTGTTATCCAGCACTCTGTTAACCAGAAAACTTTGTTAACCGGCATTGCCCCCAGACACAATACTGTCCCATCTTCAGGTGCACAGGCCTGGCTTGGTTTACCATGATTGGCTTAACAATTTTTTATTTAAGAAGTATGAATCATCTTTCACTCAACATAGAAATCTGAGACCAACTGCCTGATACTATAAAACTACCAATATTAAAAACTTGAGTTTTACTGTTATTGTCTATTGGTTTTTCATAGGTTGATGGGACTCTCAGATAACTGGAATGTTTAGATAACCGGAACGTTCTAATCCCTGAGCGGGCCAGATAACACAGGTTTTACTGTATGAAGGTTTGTCAGAAGGCTACTAAAAAAAAACATCCATGAATACATGAACTTCATTATCAATTTTTAAAAGAATCTAAAACTGAAGTTTTAGAATATTCTTCTTTAGAAAGGGTCTATATTTAACACACTAATGGCTAACAAAACATCTCTAATAGCTATACCCTAGAAAATAAAATGGTCCATGTGAAAATACTGCAGTATGCACATCAAGATATGCAGTTGTTCATAGTGCAGTAGTCATATGCCAAAGCACTTTGCAAAACCACAGAAGATAGAGATTGAAAAAACCTATCAGGTAGTGATTAATCAGAGATGGATCAAACCCAGAATCTTAAAACCAAATTTCAGAGGGGGTTGATTTAACTCAGGGGATCCAAATCTGGCCCTACTGGGTGATCCAGAAATTCTAGGAAGAAGAAAAAACTGGAAAGGTTGTATTTTCCAGTTCCAATTCAGATGAATCCAAAATATTACACAAACAATGCAAATGCCTACACTATTATTTACAACCTTTTGTTTGTGATAGGATACACAGTCTCCCTGATTTCCAGCAAACAAAGAATTAACTCTTTCCTGGTTCTTGCACAGGTGGTCTTGGGCAAGAAATGAAACCGGGCTGGACACTCAAACTCCAATCAGGCCACTGGGGGTGGGGAGGCGGGGATTCAGAAAACTCCATATGAACAGCTATTTGGGAGGTAATAGGGCTGTAGGAAGGGTATATTTCATACCAACTTATTCTAGGGGGTGACTTATACTAGAGGTATTTTTAATGGGGTATTTTTTGTTCCTGATTTCTTTTTTAGTTATGTAAGGTCATTTAGAATTCATTCTTACTATACTTAGTGTAAAACCATGAGAAGGAAAGCTTGTTGATTGGAAGAGAGCTTCCTATCATTCAACCAGCTGCTCCATTTCACCAGCTTCCACTAAGGTTGAAGTTTTTTAATTCCTTTGATTTGTTTGTTTGTCTGGTGCATAGCACATTGCACCAAGAGCTCATGTGACTATGGATTCTAAGCTACCCTAATCGCTATTGTAAAAAATGACTGTATGGTCATTAAAACTTTTTTTTCTTCTTACTCCTGCTTCTTCATAGATGCACGTACCCATCTTCTAAAGGACAACAACTAAACAATGTGAAATAAAGTGCTCTGGCCCTAAAGTTTCTGTAATGAAGGTTATTTGTTAATCTGGTAAAAGTTATCTTGTAAAATACTAGGAAAGGCAATAAGAGGATGGATGTAATATTGGGGAAGGATATGAGAAATTGGCAATACTCCATGAATTTTGGGACACTTGCCAGGTCAGATCCATAGTTTCCAAAATATCTAGGCAGCTGTGTTTTACTTATAAAACACTAAAGGTGGAGGAGGAATACTGTAGTAAGCTGCTATCTGTAATGATAATACAAAATTAAATAGAACCAAGTCAAACCATCTTTATCTTTGGTAGATACAAAATGAAGTAACTTTACAACAATCAATATTTTAAAGATCTTTAGTGAGCTTTTACACCAAACAAGATATCACTTTGTATTTTATCTTCAAGTATGGCAAAAAAAGACTAACAAAGTCAATGGCTATTAGGAATATTTACTCCAGTCATGGCAGCTAAAGATTATAAAATTAATGGGATAGTAGCTATCCCTATATTTTTACCTATCCACATCTTACCCAAAACCAGATAATCTTTCTTAAATTACTTTATTTTATATATAAATTGAAATTCAGTGCACCATGCAAATGTTTTCACACTATACCTGTCTCCTAGACAAATGCAATATTTTACAGCTTTACTCGATCTATGCTCAAACAAAAGATGTACTTTTATGCCTGCAAAGCAATAGATTCTGAACTAACATTGTATATTCTAGATGTATGTAGGTTCTCACTTTTTGAACCATATACCAATTTTTAATACAGTTTGAACAACTAGGGCTGTTATAACTTTTTAAAAGAACATATTTGCTATTTGACCAAATCAGAGTAGCTCTGAAAAATAATTAAAAAAAACAAAAAAAACAGAACTGCCTAAAATAGAAGCAGTGTTTTCCATGTTAAAATGCAAAGCAACTATTATAGTAACTATTACATAGTTACTATCTAAAGATGTGCAATAAATAAGAAAAAATCTTATTGAGATATGGCAGAATTTAAAATAGCTACCATTCACTGGCAGTAACAACTTAGATATTTTTATGATCAGTACAAATACTTGAAAATTTACATAATTTATGCAGAAGTTAAAATGTAGGCCCTGATCCTGCAATTGCTTACATACAAAAATAATTTTACTTGTCCTGTGAATGTCTTACACAAGTCAATAGGATTGCTCAGGTCAGTGACATGAGCACATGTATGAATGCTTGCAAGATGGGGCCTTAGCTAAGTTACTAATTTTTAACTAAGTACTCCACAGTTATTACATAATTTTAGATGTGGAGTACAGGCAATACTTATTCATAAATATAATTTAAGGATATGTTCTATATCATTTATTTGTGCTTAAAGAGAGAATACGGCCCTTTTAAAAAACATGGGCATATACCTACTTAAACTAATTTATTGCTCTACATGATTGCTGTAAATAACTTTGAGCAACTGAAGCCCAACTCTAATTCTGCTGAGGTCAGTGGGTATAGAATTGGGCTCTTAGTTAGGAACGATCACCTATTTAAACTGGATCAGGAATGTTTAAGGCGCTAATGTCATGAGTTTTCCTACATTCATCTAGTCTGACCTGTACCAACTGGGTCAGGTCAGATTTAAATTGGTTTTATAATTTGGTGAATTCTTCTTAAAAATATGTATTAAGCGCAAATGAAAAGTGGATCCTACTATGTTTCCACTGAAGTCAGTGATAACACTCTAAATAGTATTTGCAGAAAGCTCACACCCTTTAAAAGAACTAGAGTCCACTGAAGAAATAAATGCTTCAGCATGACAAAGTCATTTTGTGTCCCAAACAGCAAAGCATAAATTTTAAGTTTTTGGGGTTTTTTACACTTGATCAAGTAACTGTGGTGTACATGAAGCATCAGTGCATAATATGGAAATAGCCTTGTGTCATCACATATGAGACAGTGATAGTTACCATTCCTAGTCTGTTCTCAATTGCATTTTAATCTCGTTTCTTAACACTTGTACCCTTTCACCTTTCTTCTGCTGATTAGATTACTCCATCTCCCTGTGAATAAATTGTCAGTTTGCCTATACACTGCACATGAAGGTATTTATGTAATATGGGTAGACATACCTGTGTTATTTTTAATCTAGTTAATATGATAATGATAGTGTAGGCTTGGTGGCACAGGTTTTAGCATGGGTTAGCAACCTCAGTACATATCCAGGCTCTCTCATGGGTTTGTATTTGGGCAGCTAGCCAGTACATTCACATATATACTATTGTGCTACCTAGATTAAGGCAAGCTTGGGTATGCCTACCTGTGCTAGTCACACCTTCGATGGCATGGTAGATGTAATCCTTTGATGCAAGTATCCATATTCTCATTTGATTAATATCATAGTACCTCCAGTTTAACATATCAATATGGAATATTTAAACTGCTAAAATTTGCTAAAGAAAAGCTAGTTGTTGCTAGCTAAATTGAAAGAATTTGCTCAGAATGCATATGTTGAATAGTGGACTTTAAAGCATGCTGAATACCTTTTCTCTTTAGTGCACAAATGGTATTAAATAATGGCAATATGCTTTGAGATTTTGATACTTTCTGATCTTAAAAGGCTTTGGTGTAACTTAACATTTGTCCTCCAGTCAGCTACAGGACAACAGCAATGGCAAAAACGTTGACGATGCAGTTCATAGTTCGGTTTTCCCATCTCACTGTGCAGGTACCTAAAAGATAATTTTAAAAATCAGAAAATAAGCTTGCTTCCCATGCCTGTTCTGTTAAATTCTATTACATTTCAGTGCAAAAGACAAGAAATTTAGGATTAAAAAAAACCCCTTATACTAATTTTTCTGAGAAAATACAACAGTAATTTGTAATCCTGTCCATAAAGATGAATTTACTTTTACCTTTTTCTCTTTGGAATACAGAAACTAATACCATCAAAATAGCATCAAACTTACACATACTACTATTTACTAAAACTTAGTTATAAATAAATAAAAACACCAATATAATACATTAAGTTCTAGCTAATGTTCCTGTTTCTCTGTTACAGAGCTTCTGCATCTTTCTGATTGTTAACTAAAATAGCTTTTCCTCCAACTTTTGATTCTGCAGCTAAAAAGCAGAGATATGTACATTGCTGTGGAGTGTAAGAATTGAGTAAAAAGCTCTGATTAATGATGCCAGAAAATCATTTCTTGCTCTCCCAAGTCAATCAATATATAGTATTTGATAATTACTTAAGCTCAATTCCTACCTGGCACAGTCACAGGGAGAGAAGATTGGCTCAGAATTAGTTTTTAAATAAACTAATTTAAGAAATAGTTCTTTGTACCCTGCCGACAATGAATTCCCCCTCCCTTCATGTTCAGCCAATGAACCAATATATTCAAATCCTTTTATGTACCTTTTGACTCGTTTGCATCTAAAAGAATCTTCAATGGCACAATAAGAATAGAACATACTAAACTTACATTAATAACATAAATAAGATTTTTTTAACACACACACACACACACACACACACACACACACACACACACACACCCCCAAAAACTCTGATCTGAATGTACTTATTTATTAGAACCGATTTTCTAAATAATGCCTCAACTCACTCTTGTGAGCTAAATGCAGTCTTTTAACCTTTTTTCAGCAGAATCCTGTTGCCTCTTTTTTAGTCCTTTCTAGAGTACCTGAGGAACTGAACCTTGGTAGGCGTGAAAGCATTCTAAGAATCTTACACCACACTGTGAACTGAAATAGAGGAACTAGAAAATAATGCAGAAGAATGAAATAAAGGAACATGGCAATTGAAAAGAAATAAAAGCTATTATAACATTAGTCAAACTATTTCTGCTTTAGCTTAAAAAAAAAAAGCCAATTCTTTATTCATGCCAACTTCTCCATTACAGTAGGGCAGTCCACTTATTACAAGCAGGCAGACATTCAGGCTTGCAAACTTGCATTTATAGCACACACTACTAATTAAGTCAGTGTCCTATAACTGAAGATCTTCTCTGGGGACTAATTTGCACAATCTTTCTTTCATACTGGAGTCAGCTCCACTGGTATTGTTAATTTTGTCATACTGTGTGTATGCAGGCACTCAGTGTTCTCTAGACACCTACTGTTCATTCAATTCTGCTTGCATCTGTTCAAAATGCAAACAAGCCTTCCAGTTCTGGAGTTGGTGCCTTTTTGTAATCAGTCCTTCACACTGTCAAAAATACTATCTGTAACACAGCTGAACTACAGGTAGCACTTCGCTGTCTTATTTGGCTTGAACCTTGATGAGGGAACTTACCATCAGTCGTGGTATCCCAAAAGCATGAGCTTGCTGTGTGAAGACCAGCTCCACTCTTCTGCATCACTGCACAGGTCACTGAAGGACAGATTAGTAAAATCGGTATTTTCATTAATAAAACAAAAGACTGATGAATATGCAGACTTGAGTGAAACTATAATGAAACATATAATTGGAAGCTTTGAAACACAGTTAAAACGACACATGCATGTAGTGACAAAACAAAAATGACAGCCTCTTCTCTCTAGATATTTTTATCACACTGTTGTGTACAAGCTTGAATTTTACTGACCTACAAGCCTTCATTTACCTATTAAGTAGGTCTCAAAACAAGGAAAATTTCAGGCTCATTCACACAGTTGCTACCTTATTTATTCTACACATGCTAGTTGTAGGAGCTAGCATGAGTATGTGTACATAAAAGGAACTACAGCCCTAGCTCGCAGTATCGACATAACCATAGTGCAGGGGTAGGCATTAAGGGTACGTCTAGACTACAGGTTTTTGTCGACAGAAGTTTTGTCGACAAAGAGCGTCTAGACTACATTCAGTTCTGTCGACAAAGCAAGCCGCTTTGTCGACATGACAGTGTAGATGCAAAGGACAGTGTAGATGCAATAATGCCTTCTGTCGACAAAAGGCGTTATTCCTCATAGAATGAGGTTTACCGCCGTCGACAAAACTGCCGAGTTCTGTCGATGTTATGTCGACAGAACTCGGCGGTAGTGTAGATACAGGTATAGTTTTGTCAACAAAAGTCCACTTTTGTCGACAAAACCCTATAGTCTAGATACACCCTAAGTGGCCCATGATTTGCCAGAGTTAGCCCTGGTGGGTCGCTTACTTACCTGAGCACCCACAAGTATGGCCACTTGCAGCTCCTACTGGCTGCAGTTCACTGTTGCCGGACAATGGGAGCAGCAGGAAATGACCTGGGCCAGACCACTGCTTCCTGAAGTTCCTATTGGCCAGAAACAGTGAACCATGGCCAATGGGAGCTGTGAGCAGCTGTATCTGCATATGCTCAGGTAAATAAAGCGTCTGGCAGCCTGCCGGGGCTAACCCTGCACTGTCTCCAGATGGAGGCCACTTACTGCCCACTGCTACCTTAGTTGTATATAATAGAGATGTTAAAATGTGTTTATTTTTAAGCCAGCTCCCCGTGAGCACTGGCTCCTGCCTCCCTCCCACTCCATGAACACTGCCTCTGTACAGTATAAGAGAAAACTGAAAGTAGTACGTTTTTAAACTCCTTGCGTGACAACTAAATCTTCCCAGCAATTGCTCATCTTAATTGTGTCGCAGAGCAGGTCCTTTTGACCACGGCCTCGCATGCACATTGCCCATTCTGGCACACTAAGGCCCCTCACAGAAAACGTAGGCCGCTGAGACCATTCTGAGAAGCATAACTTGTAAGCGCACAATGCTGCTTTCTGTGAACGGAATTTAACCTTGCAGGCATCAAAGAACAGGGAGGTGAGCATAAGGAGATACAGCATAGCTGCAGTCGGTAGATAGGACTTGCTTGACCAGTCCTTGGAACAGGGAGGTAAGCATAAGGAAATAAAGCACAACTGTCATGCACACTGACCATGCCCACATCAGGCACTGTCCACGAGACCATCAGGTGGACATCATGAAAAATCCTATAGGGCAATATTGCCACACTACCTCATTACCAGCCTAACAGACCCTAATATGGTACCTGACATCAGGTTAAGGTATAAAAGACCCTCGACCCCTTTGTCGAGGTTCCACGTATTGAGGGCACGGGTCCTTTTTGCCCGTTCACAGAAGGATTGATCACCCTGAGGCTGCCTCCCCACCCTCCAAGTCAAAGATGGGGGATGCGTGAGTCCTGAGCATGCTCCGAGTTCTTGTGTGTCTTTATGCTGTTATCATTGCTGGATTTGTAAGTATCACTTAAATATATTAATTATTGGTTTAGTTAATAGTTGACTATTAACTCAATTGGTTTAGTTAATAGTTGACTATTGAGTTAATCTCACTGTGTAATTCCACAGAGTGTCATTGAGTCCTATTAATTACACTGTGTAAATTGTATAATCTTGTGTTGTGTAATAGTGTTGTATTTAGGCCAAGTATTAGTGTTAGAAATAAAAAACCAGGAGTTGTTAAGTTGTAGAAGTAAATCAATAACTAACTCCACCAACTGCCCAAAAATAACCATAGTGGGACTGGCTGTGGGCAGAGTTGTTATTATTGTTATATTGGCTTTTTTTTTTTTTTTTTGTATTTTTTGCTTGATACTGTGCTGCCTCAAGTGAATTAGAGATAGTGATTTCATATAATTGAACTGTAATCACAGAGTTTGTAACCAGTTAAGTGCAGTTTAGTTCAGGTTTTCCCCCTTGAAAAAACATTAGGCAATTGATTATTTAAAACTCATTTAAAAGTCATTTGGTTTTAATAAAAGAATCGTTCGGTTTAATAAAAAATCATTTGTTTCACCATCATCCGGTAGTTTTCACTGGGTAGTCTGTTTTAAACCCTTGGAGCTCCCACCACATTACCAAACCAAGCTGCTACAAATTGTACAAGGCAAAGTATGGATACTGGTACTTACCAATATATTTGTATGTTTTTCCTAGTTTTACCAGATGTGTTAAAGATTGTTCCACTATAGTTGCAGTCCACTGATTGACTTTGTTGTGATTGTAATCGATCTTGCCCAAAATTCCTTCTATGCACTGAAAATAGAGAAATCAATTGCACTAATAATACATCAATATGAAATGTCTCAAAACAAGTCCTATTTAATAGACTAACTCTATTACAGGGAACTCGAAAAATGTGCTAAACAATCCCAGAATATTTGCAAGGCAAGCATAGTAAAATAATTTGTAATTTAGCTCACTGCATGCTGAATTGGGAAATAAAAAAATATATAAATTCTGCATCCATAGATGCCATAGCTTGTTGTTGCCTGGAATGCTGAGGTGTCACTGCTTGAGCACTGCAGCTTCCTAAGTGCTACTGGAACATTTTAAAAAAAACAAACCTAAACTTTCAGTGAAGGAGTATATCTAATGGAAACAATATACATTGGTTTAACCCAACAGTATAAACTTAAAATAGTAAAAAATGTGCTGTATTCTCCATGTAAATGTAATCCCTTCTAATTCTAATTAAATCACAGCTTCTCTCAAAAAGAAATTCATCCAATTGAATTCATATGCTGAAACAAAATATATCAAACAATCTCAAATTGTAAAGAAATTAAGAGCTCTAGGTTTCCATTTATTACTGTTTTATGAATGTTTATTCAAAAGAAATATGCAAAGTTTCTAGTCTTACAAGATCTGCATTAATGCTAGACAACAGTATGGTAATGCACTACATGCATCTGATGAAGTGGGTCTTTGCCCACGAAAGCTTAGGCTCCAACACTTCGGTTAGTCTATAAGGTGCCACAGGACTCCTCGCTGCTAGTATGGTAATGTTAACTACATTTTTGAAATGGGGAATGGATGCTTAGTTTAATACCCAGTAGCAGATGCAAAAAATGTGTACAGTATTTGCCTTTCCCTTGAATCTAATTGTGTAAAGAGCTGAACTGTTTCTGACGTTTTTATGCATACTGAAAGTTTTTGAAATGTGCAGTTTGACAGGATGTGCAGAGAAGGACCTGCAGGCTCCAAAGTCCTTCTGGAATCTCCTACAGAACTTCACATGGCCAGTAAACAATAGACTCTTCATTATTCAGTTGCTGGTTTCCATGATGTTGCATTTAAAAAATTATATTACAGACTATTCATTGTAGCTTACTCTGCCTTTGTAGAAAAAAACATAAAAATCTGTTTTCAAAACTTATTCCAAAATTACATGCATATGTATTTATTAAATATATGTACAAAGCTTGAAAGTATCATTGAAAGTGACCTGCCACTTTTTATAAATATTGTATTTCATTCAAGTCACTAAAATTGTTAAACATAGCCTACCTCCTTAACGATGTTGTGAGCTTCCTCAGCATTGAAGATCATCTACAATTTAAAAGCATAATCAGTTACTTATAGCATTTAATATTACTTGGAGAATAAAAGAAACACTTGATATGGTTTTCCTTACCGTAACTAGAAAAGGCATAAACTATGCACCACATTAAGTTAAATTATATTTTAAACATGACCTAGATCAAAATAGTTTTAAAAAATAGTTATACATTCTCCACCATAATACAGCTTCCATCTGGCATGAATCCCTGTGCTACAACCCTCTCATAAAGAGAGGCTTTAAAAAGCTGAGGCCTGGATGCCAGGGACCAACATTTTCCCCTATTCTATAAGATTCTCATACCATAACTCTAGGCATGCCTTACACATCATCATGAATATTCACCAGAACAAAACTGAACTGAATTCCTGTCACCAGGATCCCAATCCCACTGAAATTAGAATTCCTATTGATAAATTTTAGCAAACTATAAAACAGTGGATTGCAAGCGTAGTTCAGGATGTTCAAAATTGCGTAACAGGGTAACCACGTAAGGGGGGGCAGGCGGATCTGGTGCTTATGGGGAGCCAACTAGCTCTTCCAGGGCACCAGCTCCCATTCCCCCCTTGCTGCGGGAAGGGGAATGCATGTAGTTGACAAGATTAATTGATAAATCCAGGCTTATTGATTAATTGTGTCCCTAGCCCACAGCAAAGCCACCTCTGGGCAGCCCTTGCCAACCCAGCTCCCATAGAGGTAGCTTTGCTGCCCTGTCATGGCGAATCTGTCTCCCCAGAGCTAGCTGAGTGTAACCCAAACCATTAACTTATAAGTATCAGATTATCAATTAAACGATTATTCGGTTATACTCTAACATCCCTAATCGTAGTACAACAACTGGGTTTCCTTAGAATGCCAAGTCACTTAATCAGAATTTTGTTTTCATTTAAATCGCCAAGCTTCTCTGTGGTTGTTTCCTGCCTTCCCTTCTCATCTCTTCCTAAGTTTTCTCTCTGTTGCCTTCCCTCCATTAGTTTATTCCACATTATTTTCTCCCTCCACTCGCCCACATTCTTTACCTAGTACATAACACTTGGATGTTGGGTGCTGTACAAAAAATAGACAAAAAGGTGCACAAGCAGAATACCCAATGAGAACATACTCATTTCCATTTTCACTTTGTTCTAATGGTTCCTAGAAGTGGAGCGGCATGGTTGACTAGCCAGTGTTTCTCAATCAGTGGTACGAGTACCCTTAAGGGTACTCAAGAGAAGTCTGGAGGATATGTCAACACAATTGGAATTTGGAGAAAACTGAATTTTTGTTTTAAGTTTTACAGCGTTGTATTATTTTTGTACTTTTTACACACCAAAATTTCATCGCCCACCCAGATACAATTAAGTTGTTTAATCAAATGTGTTGCAATGGTAGAAAAAAACCTGTGTGTCTGAAAACTAAGTACTGGGGGTACTTACCTTTTTTGGTTTTTTTAAAGGGGTTCTTTATGAAAAAAGGTTGAGGAACACTGGACTGCACTAGCAGTTCCCAGCCAGCAGGCTGGGGTACACTGCTCTTGCCCTGCCTCTCAGCCAATCAACACTGGGCAAGGGCAGTCAGCAACACAGGGTTAGGTGAAGGGGGCAGGGCAGGCACTGGGGGCTCTGGAGGCTGAGCTAGTAGTGGGGGTGGGGTTATGGGGTCAGGGCTGGCACTGGGGGGCTCTAGGAATGGGGCTAATATTGGGGACTGGCACTGGGAGAGGGTCTGGGAGAATTGGTTGTAGTGGGGCTCTGGAAACAGGAGGCTGGTACTGGGAGGCTGACACTGAGGTGTTTGGGATAGGGAGCTGGCATTGGGGGCTCTGAGGGTGGAAGGCTGGCACTGGAGGGGTTAGGTGCAGGGGCTCTGGAGTCAGTAACTGGCGCTGGGGATAATGGAGGGATGAGGGGCTCTAGATCTTAGGGCTGGCACTGAGGGCTCTGGGGGCTGTGGTTTTGGCAGACCGGTAATGTTTTATTTACATATTCATCATGTGCATAGTTAATATGCAACTAAAATGTTACCAGTCCATCAAAAGTTTATGAATGAGATTGCAGGTCCATAATATCAAAAAGGTTGGGAACACTGGACTAGACTAAATCTGATTAGTTTAATTCCACTCTGGCTGGGGAACAGCAAAGCAAAATGAAATAAATACGATTTATTGATTTATTTACTGTTCTTAGAATAGATCCAGAAGCTTTTTGAATTTCTTATTAAAAAAAAAACCTCTGTCATGTGTTATGGGATTACCAACTTGTCGTAAATACCAACAGATAAATAAACCTGTAGGATTTCTAAAGGTTATTTTAACAGTATGCCCCAGGAAGATCATCCCTTAATTCTTAAAAGGCCATATCCTGGCACTGGTGTTATGCAGGTGGATCCCTGCTACTGCTATCAATAAGGCGTTGTGCAAGCAGATCCAGTTGTGGGAATTAGCTTTAAATCAACAACTCCTTCTAAAGCCATTTTGCCATGTTCAACTTTTCTGCACTCTTTCAAAGCTCAAAACTCTCATAAGACTAAGGATGTTTAAATTAGATTATTTTAGTAATTGAGTAGTTGATAGAATTTTTAAGCCAGGTCCCCCCCAGCACTGGTTCCTGCTTCACATCCCCTTGCTGCCTCAGATAGAGGCAGCGGGTCGGGGGGGAGAAGGGGAGGGCAGAATGTGAGTAGTTGACTCGACTACTCCATAAGCCTAGGCTAAGCCATCCTACCTAAGACTATATTCTTTTTTTTTTCTTTTTTCTTTTTTTTTTTTTACACAGAAAGACTGGGAGGAAATAAACCAGTTGTATGGATTAATTCAAAGTAAACTTCATAAACAGAACCTTCTGCACTTGTTTGCCCACCCCACCTCAGCATGCCTTTTCCACAGAGAGGTTGAAGCCTTCTTGCAGATAATTTTTTCATACCTTTTTCTCCAGCAACTGGTAAGCTTATGTTCTTTGGCACATAAGTGTATTTAGCTCTGCTTCAAATCCCTGCCTGCTCAGAACCAAGGGAGCTGCATAGAGCAACTGCTGGTACAGATCTGACTAACTGCAACTCCCACCTCTGCTAGACTCCAGGCTTCTTCCCAGCCTCATCTTAATATGAATCTTTCCTTCAGTAGACATTAAGGATGTTAAAGAATAGTTGATTCCCCCTCCTCCTCCCCCCCGCCTCTATCAAGGAGGAATGTGGAAGTGCCTGTCGACTAGTCAAGTAGTTGATGGAAATTCCATTAACTACTCGACTAGTAAATTAACCACAATTTAACATCCTTAGTAGACAGTGAAGTACAGTAATTCCTCATTTAGCACGATAGATATGTTTCAGAAAATGATCGTACTAAGTGAAAACGTGTTATGCGGGGTCAA
>CM057845.1:178317766-178337887 GCA_030068395.1 Apalone spinifera | reverse complement strand
ATTAGGGTTAATTGGTTCACAATGCTTTGAAGAGAACAGGCGTCAATTGTGTAAAAATGCCATTAATCAATTACAGGGCTTGACTCCCAGAGCAGAGTTAGTGGCTTGACAAGTAGCCACTTGCAAAAGTTTGAGCATGCCCTGGGACACAGAGAGGGGAGCTGTTTCTGGCTACATAGTAACAGTTTTAAGTTACATGACCTAATATTATATTCTTAAATTATATTCTAGGGGGCAATAATTATAAATCTAAACATTTAACAATCTTAACAAATAATAATAATAAATCTAAACACTTATCAAGCTTGATAACACTAGATCTAAGCACAAACTTAAGTTGTGGGGAACAAATTATGGGGAGTCACTTCCACTTGGGGAATCATTTTTAATACTTTAATATGTTATCCCTACACTTAGCATAATCTGTGTGATAAATAAGGGTGAAATGTTTGCTCATGGGTGGGAGCACTGAGGCACAGCGCTTGGGTGTAGAGATCAAGCAGCTGGACACTAGGGCTGTGAGAGGACCCATAGGGCTGTCATTAACATCAAGGAGGCTTTGCAGAACTACTTTAACAATGAGGGGCACTGAAGTCTCTCTCTTTTGGGGTTGCTTCCTGCTGCATCTAATTTCTTATTTCAAATAACAAATTTCTGTGAAAGAAAGGGCTTCAGCAGCTTGTACCTAGAGCCTGAAGGACTGATATGGGTTGTGGAACAGAAAATAACGTTGTCATACCATTAAATGTTTGCCTTTATTAATGAAATCATGGTCAGACAAAGGATCAATGTTTGCTAGTAAGGGAGGAGTTGGGTTAGGGTAAAGCCTCACAACTGTGTGTAGGTCCAGCTGTCATAGTCACATTTGTGATAGGGAGTGGTATGTGGTAGAAACTGAGGAATGTGAAATAGTGAAAAGGAATGTTTGGGTGTAGAGGATGGGCTGCAGGGCAGAGAATTTTGTATGTGTCACAGGGGAGGTCGAGGCTAGGTCTGCTAACCCCTCAGCTTGATTTGAGCATCTGGGTTTGCTCCTCCATAACTTTGATCATGAGCTCAGTGGCATCTTTCCTATCTCACACCTTTGACTCATGTATCACTCCTCCCTTTTTTGTACCTCAATGGAATAATGGTTCAGAACTTCCCTGAGAAGATTCAGCCTATTAGGTCGCCTTCTTAGTTGACACAGTCTGTCACCTGTCAGCAGTTTTCTGAGCTCTTGAGGTCTCATTTGCAACATGGAATGTAATAAAGGAATTGTTAAATTCCTGCTCAAAATTAAAACATTTCTCTTACAAGCACCTTTTTCAACATATGCATTCTGTGATGGGGCATCAGTCCTGCCCTGGCCCTTTAAGGGTTAAAACCCAGCCCTGTGAGAGTCAGCGGAGTCAGCAGCTGTGGCAGGAATTAATTAGGGCCCAGCAGAGAGTAGTATAAATAAAGGCTCCTGGCAGGGTGGAGCAACTTGCTCTAGTGATGAAGCAGGAAGATCCTAGTTGCTAGGGAACTGTGACCCAGAATAGGGCTGGGGAGGTGCCTAGGTTGCAGGACCTGAAGCAAGGCCTGATGCTACTAGGGCTGAAGAGAGGCAGCCAGGGTAGGCAAAAGCAGCAGGTCCATACCCTCTTGCCAATGATGAGTGGCCATTTCAGACTGCAGTTTGCCCCTGTGGCAGGGGCTAGATGAAGACTGGCAGTGGGCCACTGAGGCAAAGTGGGCGTAGAGGGATGTGAGAGGAACCGGAGAGTGGGTGCACTGCAGGAAGGCAGTACCCAGAGGGGAGGGTGCCACGGTCTAGGAACATGTGGGTCCTAACACAGGGCTATGTCTACACTGGCAGCTTCTTGCACAAGAACTCTTTTGCGGAAGAGTTCTTGTGCAAAAAAACTCTTCCAGAAGAGAGTGTCTACACTGGCATGTGCTTTTGCACAAGAGCATCCATGCCAGTGTAGACTCTCTTGCGCAAGAAAGCTCTGATGGCCATTTTAACCATAGGGCTTTCTTGCGCAAGAAATTCATGTTTCCTGTCTACACTGGCCTCTTGCGCAAGAACAGTTGTGCAAGAGGGCTTATTCCTGAGTGGGAGCATCATAGTTCTTGTGCAAGAAGCCCTGATTTTATACAGTAAAACATCAGTTTACTTGCGCAAGAACACACGGTCAGTGTAGACAGGCAGCAAGTTTTGCGCAAGAGCGGCCACTTTGGCACAAGATCATGCCAGTGTAGACACAGCCTAGGTGGTGGAGAATAATAGGTAACAGTAGGTGGGACACCACCCAAAAGGGGGCACTCTGGCATTAAAATACTAATTCCCAGGAGGTGCCTGGTATTCTGTACACAAGTGAGGCATGCCCTGTTACACAGCCACTTTCCCTGCTGGCCCTTGAAAGATCAAGATACACCTTTCTGCAGGTACTGAAAACAGTGAGTTTGGGGGAAAGGATGGGGGTTGAGAGTGTGCATAGGGGCATCTCAGAACTGTTCCTCACTCTGGCATTTTGAATGCAGAAGGTAAGGGCCTGAAAGAGACTTTAAAATACCTTACTACTAAAGATTTCTAGTTAAAAACTGCCCAAGATCACAGTTTCCTGACCTTGAATGGTACCTCTGCCACCACCTAATATAAGAACTCCTTTGAGAGCACAGGAAGACACACTTGAGAATCTTTTTATGGGGTACCTTCAACTTCTTTAATCCTCCTCTGGAGAGAGCTTTAAAAACCCCCCAATCTGTAATTTTTTAATAGCTGACCTTGCAATCACACAATCAATCCCCTTGGGCAGATGCACACATCTGACTAAACATCTCCTATTCTACTCACATATTTGTTGCTCCAAGGTTTAGTTCTTCCCTAGGCATGGATGTCACTGAATATTCCGTGCCTGATACCCTGGCTTAATTCATGTTTCCCAGCTCTGGTCACATGGATTCCCACAGGAGGGTCACTGCTTCCAATTCAAAAGCCCACACTCTGTTTTCATTGGCTCTCCTGGCTTCCTGCCAACATGTCCTACTTACCTAGCATTCCTGAAGACTCTCTAGGACCCACTATTTACAGTTTTAACCCATTCAGGTCATTTAGTTAACAGAATGGCTGAAATGTTCAGAAAAGGGTATATCACTGCTCAATTTCCCAACCTGACACAGCGAGTGCAGAGATGGTGAGCCAACTAGTAGAATAAACTCTGTAAAACCTGTCTCTGTGACTTCCAGAGACAAACTTGTCCAGTCTCAGTCTCCCTGAATCCAAAAAAGACAAAGACTGATTTGCTTGCTACCATCACCATCACCCAAGTGAGTAAAAGAAAATATAAAATAAACCCTTTTCCAGGGAAGAGATCACTTGGGAAACCCTTCCCTAAAACAAAGCTCTCCCTCCTGTCCCCAACCTCTGTTTTGCTTGGAGTTGGGAAAACAAACAGAGGGAATCCGCAGAGAACAATGGGCTCTGCTCCTCCTGGACAATTTAGGCAGGTAGGCTTAAAGACACAGCAATCAAAACAAAACTACTGTTGTGAGCATGGTAAATGGCTGGGTGTTTAATAGCTATGGAGTGAAATAGACTCGGGAAATCCCTGGGTTATAATCCTTAGTTACAAAAGAGAAAAACTATTAGCTAGCTCTCACAATTTCTAAACCCCCAAATGAGGAAATCATTACAATAAAACTGACAGACTATCTAAACTTTTCCCTACTTACACATTTCAAGAAGTCCACTCCTGGGAAAGCCTGTCTCTGTCCATACCCAGAAAAAAACTGCTCTGTTCTGAAACAAAGAAGAGAGAGAAAAACCCCTCTGGCTACGTCTAGACTGGCATGATTTTGTGGAAATACTTTTAACGGAAAAGTTTTTCCGTTAAAAGTATTTCCGCAAAAGAGCGTCTAGATTGGCACGGACGCTTTTGCGCAAAAGCACTTTTTGCGGAAAAGCATCCGTGCCAGTCTAGACGCGCTTTTGCGCAAGAAAGCCCCGATCGCCGTTTTAGCCATCAGGGCTTTTTTGCGCAAAACAAATGTCAGCTGTCTACACTGGCCCTTTTGCGCAAAAGTGTTGCGCAAAAGGGACTTTTGCCCGAACGGGAAGGGCAAAGTATTTCCGCAAGAAGCACTGATTTCATACAGTAGGAAGTCAGTGCTTTTGCGGAAATTCAAGCGGCCAGTGTAGACAGCTGGCCAGTTTTTGCGGAAAAGCAGATGATTTTCCGCAAAAACTGGCCAGTCTAGACGCAGCCCTCTCTGTTTGAAATTCCTAACTGCATTTTTATTGGCTGACTGCCCAAAGTCCCCTTTCTCAGGGGCATCGCCAGTTGCTTAACCCTTTCCTCACTCCCCAGGTAAGTCAGACTTTCCTTAGCAGCTCCTATTTATGACAGGGTAGTACCCCTCCCATTCATCACAGGGCGTAAGAAAATAGTTGTGGCTTGTGTGCAGGTTTGCATAGAAATCATTCGAATGTGCCACACTTCTCCACAGGCAGATCTCACTCTTGCTAATAGCTCACTGATGAGGGTAAGCAGGGAAACCAGGGCTCTGCTTCTGGATGCTAGCAGGTGTTGCTTTACTCATTATGCAGACCAATTATGTGTCACTTTGGTTCCTGCAACACTGTCTATCATGGAGGTGGGGCAGGAAACATGGCTGCACTGCCATGGAACCTGTAAGAGAAAAATCAACAAATACCTCAGGCAAAGTTTCCAGAGCCTCTCTGCAGGATTAAGTTGACATCTAAGTGTGCATTAACACTCTGCTTGAACATAATGTCTAGCAGAGCTATGCATAGCTCAGAAAAACACTGCCACCCTCCTACCTTTCTGTTCTCTACCTCCCCACACTGATAAAATCCAAAAGCTTTGCAGTGGTCCAAGCAAGAGAGCATTTAGTGTGAGAGTGATCCCTGGTCAGCTGGGAAGATGCTTTGAGAACACTCCAGGTTGAGCCAGCCAGCAGGAAATGGAATTTAAATTTCCTGGGGCTTGCAAGAGAGGGAGGGCAGATTACTGTTTACTTGGCTGCAGGGCAGCGGAGTTCAATGTGCTACTCAGAGTGACTACTTAGGCATTTTGGGGAACATCCTGGAGTTCAATCAATAAAGGTGAAAAAAGCCTCCTATGTCTGATTGTTGATTAACTTGAGTAAAGGGAGGGGAAAAGAAAAAAGTCCCTGGTGGACATGGAAGTTTTTGGTCATCCAAACTGGGCATTTTTGCAGCCTTTGTTGCATTGCAGTGTGAATGCAATCCGAGTTTTGTCTCCAAAATGCTTTTTTGGTGACAAAACTTGGTAGTGTAGACATGCCCTTCATTCTCTTCTGAATCCAGTATATTTTTGGACTTCACATTTCCTAGCAATGGGTTCCAGAGGTTGAATGTGCATTGTGTGAAGTACTTCCTTTTGTTTGTCTATTGACTATTAATTTCATTAAGTGACCCCCTTGTTCTTGTTTTTTATGTGAATGAGTAAATAACACTTCTTTATTCACTTTCTCCATACCAGTCAAGATTTTATAGACATCTATCATGTTCCAGCACCCTTGCCTTCTTCGCTATCAGTGATGTAAATGAAAATTCTGCTCCCAGAGTAGGCACGTGAAAGTATAACTGAGTACACAGTTAACCGATGAGTCTGGGCTCATCAGTTAATGTTCACAGTTATATGCAGGCTCTGATTACGCAGAAAGAGGGCTTAAAAGTTGGCTTCCCATGTGCACCAGCTCCTGAGGAGTCGCCTGCTGCCCCATACTGCTGGCTCTGTACAACAGGGTGGGGGTAGGTGGGAGTTGGTATGCACAGAAAGCTGGCTATGCCAGCTCCCTACATGCGCCAGCTCTCAGGGAACTGACTGCTGCCCCACGTGTAATCACTTTTAGCGGTTACGTGGTATCTTAAACACATTTTAACATCCCTATTCCAGAGATCTCATCTTTGGGGAAATTTGAAGCTGAACTTTATGGACTGGGCTCACTTCTAGTTCTCATGATTCAACTCATAAGCTGAACATTTCTCATATCAGTCATGTATAATAAATTAATCAAGGAAAAGGATGGCTGGGTAAAAACACACAAGAAAAATAAGAAGCATTTTAAATGAGGGAATTATCATGGGTGACATTCAGATTTTGGTAGGGAGGAGCAACTTTAACTGTGATTCCAGAGGCTAATACTTAGGCAGCTTAAAACTCAAGCTTTTTGCAGAGAGTAACTTAGAAATGTTCTCTCTCTCTCAAAAGAATCTCAAATAATGACCTCTAATACTAATATATTCTGACAACTTGTGGCATGTTACTTAAGGGACATTGATTAGCTTTTCAATTTTAAAATATATTCTTACTCTTACATTTGAAATAATTGTAGAAAAATTTAGATTACTTTCTATCATCTAGTTTACTTTCTTTTTGCAGTTCACCAAATTCAGAACAGATCATTTGTTTGGAAACATCCTACTAGGGCAAAGCCATGTGTTTATATTGCATCTGCCTGAGGATATAGGGGTGTTTCCATATTGTAAATTAATAGACTATAAACTGACTTAACAGGAGGGAAAATGACATGTTTGAATCACTTTCATAGTATTGCCAACCCAAAGGTTTAAGCACTAGAGAGGTAAAAATGTAAAAAGGTAACCGTGTATCTGCTAAAAATCTTAGTGGTTACACATGCTACAGGCTCTGCAGTATAAAGCTGGGCCGGAAGGGGCTGCCATCTCTGCTCCTAGTGACAGGGCAGCAGAGTTTAACCAATAACATCAGCTTATTGGTTAAACCATTAATTGATAGAACTCTAACATTCTGATTACACACCGTGAGTCAGGCTCATAAAAAATTATGAGAATCGCTTAAAAATATTGTGAATATGTAAAAGTAATAGATTTGTTTTTTAATTTGCTTTCTGCATTTTGAGCCTTTCAGGCATGTTGGCATTACATCTTGAAGCTTTCTCCACAGCCACAAGAGTTAAAAACATATTTTTCTTTAAGAATGAAGGCTAAAATAATCACATATCCACTTGACTCCAGGAGCTGGGGCTTTAAGGAACACAATAATTAGCATGAGACTTATGGCAAAATCATCAGAGTTGACAATACTGCAGTTTAACTTCTGTTTAAAGATAGTTACTTTCCAGAAGGCTTTTAAGAAAAATATTACAGGGTCCAGTTTCAATTCTCTCAGGAGAATATTTAAAATGAAGCAACAAGAAAATTCCACATTTTAAAGTTGAGGAAAAAAAGTTACTTATGAGGTATATCATGGTCAGTTCAGGTAGGAAAGGAAATTAAGCAGGCATAGAAGCTTTGGGGAGCTCTTTCTTTTGAAAAAAAGTTGGAGCATCATTTGAGTCCTTACTCAGATACCTGAGCCATCTTATCCAGGGCCACACATTTTGTCCACATTGCCTCAGGGACTGTAGTATTTTCTGAGAACAGTGCTGAGCATGCAATTGGTGTCAGTGAAGAAGAACATAAGAATGGCTATATTAGGTCAGACCAGTGATACATCCAGCCCAGTATCCTGTCTTCCAACAGTGGTCAATGCCAGCTGCTTCAGAGAGAATGAACAGAACAGGTAATCATTAAGTAATCCAGCCTGTCACACATTCACAGCTTCTGGCAAACAGAGGCTAGAGACACAATAATACAATCTCATGAATAATACAAATCGTGACAATAATCATCAACTTTATAGATGCTATGGATGCAGTTTCTGTTCTTTGTTCTGGAATTGGCCTGAATATAGCTGAGAGCATAAGAATTTAAGGCATAAACATATTTAATACTCATATGATGCTTTCTCAATTCTTTCTTTCCTCAGACTCAGAACAAAAAATGATACAAAATAGTTTTCAGTTAAAATATAAAATTTCACAGCAGCCATTACTTTATGGTCCTACCTGGAGCTAAACCTGCTACCATTTAGGAGTTAAATAATTTCTCATCTGCCTCGCATTTTCTCTCTTTCTTTATCCTTTCTCTCCTCTATGCTGCTTTTTATGTGTCATCATTTCTAACTGAGCTGAGACCATTTGCTGGAGTCTTAGAGAACTGCACTTCTTAGGGTTTCTCCCATCTATAATTAGCTATCTCTCTCTCTTTTGGCAGCATGTAGTAGAGAGAAGCTGGTCCACTGGACACAGAGCTAGCCCTCAGAGATCTATATTTTACTCTTGTCATGGACTTCCTGTATGGCTTTAGGGACAGAGTTTCAAATGTTTTAGGCACCCTAAGGTGCAACTAGGCTGCTAGCAGGATTTACAAGGAATGTAATCCTGTAGATGCTTTTAAAAATCCCACTAGGTGCCTAAATACCTTTGAAAATCTGGCCTTTAGTCTGTGTGTGCCTCAGTGTCTCCTCTATATAATGGGGTAACAGCACTACTATACATCACTGACTAGCTGTGAGGAGAAAGAGGTCACATATTGCAAGGTGCTCAGATGCTATGGTGATGGTAGAATGGGAACTTGTCTATACTACTACTAGCTCTTTCCTGGGTTTAGCCCCTTCTTTCCACCTATCTTCACCTAATGACTCCCTTTTCTGGATGTAACCCCTCCTCCTGACACCTCCCAGGGATTCCTATTTTATAGGCTAAGGAAATCCAGATCCTTAATTTAATTTATTTTATTTTAAGGTGCTGCAGGACCATTCATTATTTAACTTTTTTTTCAGTTAAAGGCTAACAGGGCTACCCTGCTGAGACTTAATTTAATTACCAGCCCCCCTTTTTTTATCTTGCCTCTGTCTGTAAACAAAACACTGACCCTCTGCCCCAAGGCAGGAGCAGCACTTCTCCTCTGATTAAATCACATTCCACATAAACTCAAAAAACAAAAACTGGTCTGGAAGCACTTTATAGACTAACAAAACATGTAGATGGTATCATGAGCTTTCGTGGGCACAGCCCACTTCTTCAGATGACCAGAATTTTGAGTTTAGGATGTACAGAGGCTGCAGGGCAGTTAAGTGAGCTCTGCCTGGGGCTACGATCCACACAGCCAGAAGAGCCCCTATATGAAATTTGGGATGGCTGGAGCTCCCCATTCTGCCCAAATTGCACACTGTGCATTATTTACAAGAGCAAGCTGCCATAGATGCCCCAGCACCAGTAATATTGCTGGCCATGGGTTAGACTCCACCAAAGCTGGATGCCTGCCACTTGTGTGTTCTTCACCCACTGCCCCTGGGTATCTTCAAAAACCCTGGAGGTCCCTGGCAACACCACCGACAACTCGGGGTTTGTGTATGGGGAGGGATATAGAGTGGCTTCTTGCAGCTTGCTTCCTGCGGCTGGTGGCACATGTAACTCCTGTGGCTTGGGGGGTGCGATGGCTCCTTGCTGTGTGCTGCTTTTGCAGCTGGAGCAGTGCACAGAGAGCACCCTGTCCCCAGGCCACATGGATGTGTTGGCAGCCAAGCGTAGTAAGCAGGAGGAAGCCGATCTAGCCCTGCTGTGCTGCTGGTGATGGCGGTGGGGGTCTCAGGAACATTTTTAGTTGCCTGGGGGTGGCAGGCGCAGCTGACAGAGAGCATGTGGAGGCAGCAGGTGGGCAGCAGTGCCCAGAGACACCACCCTTAGGAGCCATTGTCAGAGGAGGATGCCCCACGTAAGTGTGGCACCCCCATCCCCTTGTGCATCCTCTCCCTCCAAAGCCTGCATCCTCTCCCCCACACCTTCCTCCAGCTCCCAAACTTCCTCCCAGAGCTTGCACCCAGGACCCCAACTCCTGCCAGTGCCCAGACTCCATCCCACAGCCTGTATCCCTCACTCACTCCTACACCCAAACTCCCTCCCAGAGCCTGTACACCTCCTGTCCCCATGGCTCCGTCTACACCCCTCCTGCACTCCAACTTCCTCCCAAAGCTTGCACCCCCTTCTCCCCAATCTCCTGCCCCAGCACAGCCTGCACCCACACTCCCTTCCAGAGCCGTAGGCAGATGGGGATGGAGAGGTGCATACTGGGCACCACCAACATTTCTGCCACCCCTGCAGGCGGCCCCCGGAAACCTGATTCCTCTTTTGTTTAGCTGCGTTGCTACCGGTCGCCGACCAGCCTCCCTCCAGTCCGGCTATTGGCTGGGAGCGGCCAGTCCCGCTGGGGCGGCGGACACCTTGCACCGCGCCCAGGGCGAGAGCGAACTCCGCGCCGGCCGCGTGCGCGCCTCAGCCAGCCCTTGCCCGGCAGCAGCAGCAGCGCTCAGGGATGCGCCCGGCTCTGCCGCCCGCCCCTCCTGACACCCTGCGCGGCCCCGCCGGCCGCCCTGGCAGCGGGGAGGCTCTCGGGGCTGGCAGCTGCCGCGGCTCCGAGGCTGAGGCAAGAGAGAGACGCGCCGGGCTCCCGCGGGCAGCGGCGGCCACTGCGTGGCCGGTGAGGGCTGGAGCCCAGCCCAGGCCCCAGCTGCGCCCGGCCGGGGACGCTCCCGCAGGTGCAGCGCGGCGGCGGGAAGGGAGGCAGGCAGGTAGGACGGAGACTTTCCCTGGGAGCAAGTTGGGGACCGCGGGCAGCGGCTGCTTGCGCGCTGCGCGAACCGCGCGCGGGGAAAGGGGGCTCGACCCCGGCCACTCCGCCCCGCCAGCTCCCCGGGCTCCGGCCTGCAGAGGGAGCGCTCGGGAGCGGGTGCCTGTGCGTCTCCACCGCGGGCCGCCCTGGGAGAGACTCCCCCTGCCGGGGCTCGGCACCGAGCCAGCCCCAGTGCCTTGCGCTTCCTTTCCCCCGTTACACCGCCGCTGCAGGGCCGGGCTGCTCCCCTCTTGCCCCGGCCGCGGGAGGAGCGGCAGGCGCCCGGGCTCGCTGCCGCCCTCCCGGCCCCGCTCCGGTGTGGGGAGCGAGGCAGGGCTGGGCTGAGCGCTCCGCCGCCCAGCGCGGCTGAATTACACAGAGTTGCCCTGAGCTGCCGCGGCAGCCAGTCCAAGGAGGATGCTGCCGGAACAAGCCTGTGGCCGAGACTGTTCCAGGTCAGCCCATTTCTTAACGGGAGTTGCGCGGGGGAGGCGACCGTCGCTTCCTGGGCGCCCGGGAGAAGGAGCACGGAGGTAGAAATCACACATCTAAACGGGGGGCAGGCACCACCGCTGGCAAAGCCCGGTCCTCGCTCGCTTGACTTAAAGAGCCAAGAGTAACCGAGACCAAGGGCTGCTCAATCTTCCTCTCTCCCGGCTTCCTGCGTGCTAATCAGGGTTACGTTGGCACGTGTGGATGAGAGCCTGGCCTTGCAATTGATCGCTGAGTTCCGGTGGTCTAGTAATTTAGCGAGGTGCGTCTCTCCCCTATCATGGGACTGACGCTGCAACCAGTCCTTAGTAAATTGGAGACCCACGTCTCTGGAACACTGCAAGCGAGGGTCATGACTGCAGAGAATTTAACATACCCATTCCCCTTTCGGCTGATAAAAAAGCTAAAGAATTTGTTGTGGATCATATTATGTTCCCGTTGGGGGGAAATCTAAGAATTTATAGTAATACAGACCAGTGGGGTAACCTCTCCCCCATATAAAAATGCTCTATAAATTGGTGGGAGTAACCTGTACCATCCTAATATCTTTCTCTTTTCTCCTATTGTGCGAGACACTGTAAGAGAGAGAACTAATTGCTATTGTTTATCATTGTGGGTGTGTTTACAATGGGTTCCCACAGGGATTTGTGCTTGGCCCTGTGCTTTTAAACATTTTTATCAATGACTTGGAAGCAAAACAATAAAATTGTTATTGCTGAAGTTTGTAGAGGACACACACTAAATTTGCAAATGACTGTGTGAGCTGCCCGTTTTGGAAGGTCTGATGGTCTTTTATCGGTTATCTGTTTGCTTTGTAACTTGTCCAGGTATTTCAGTATCTATGGGTTACCACCCTGAGGTACATAATGTCAATTTTGAAAAAATACACATCGTGTTTGAGGTTTTAACTCCTTTCTACAGCTCAGAAGTGAAGAAATTATCAAAATGAGTAGTAACATATACATATCTTCAAAAACATGATTTGATACTAGTTGGGACCTGACCTGTCCCGGATGAGGGATTTTGCTGGACCAGGGGTGGTCATTTCTGGCCCCCTCTGCCTCTGGCCCTGACCTGTCCCCTGCCCTCCAAGCTGGCTCTCCCTTCTCATTGACCCTGCTGCCCTGTCAGCCCCCACTGCCCTACCCGGCAGCTCTGCCACCTATACACACTGGGCGCCTGCTGTCGTGCCCGGGGCCTGCTGTCGTGCCCAGCTCCTGCTGCTGTGCTGGAAAGCCCTGCTGCCTCTGCGCCTTAGGTTCCTACTGCTGTGTCAGGCAGCCCTGCTGACTGTGCACACACCAGGCTCCTGGTGTAGTGCCCGGCATCCCCAGTGCCTTCGTGCACTGGGCTCTGAATACTGTACTGTGCATCCTCGCTGCCTTTGTGCTCTGGGTTGCCACTGCAGAGCTTGGCTTCTGCTGCTGCGCCAGGCAGCCCTGCAGCCTCTGTGCCAGACTCCCGTTAAGGATGTTAAATAGCAGTTAATTGACTAGTTGATGGAATTTCCGTCGACTAGTGGATAGGCACTTGCGCATCCTCCTTTGAAATGTATAAGGGCCTCCCTTGAAATGTACAAGGGTGGGGCTCTTGTACATTTCAAAGGAGGAATGCAGAACTCTGCATACAGCCCAGGGCCAGACTCCAGCTTCACGTGGGTGCCTTCTTTGAAATGCACATGAATCCCCAGAGGGGTCTCTTGTGCATTTCAAAGCCATGGAGCCTGGGATCGGGGAGGGGGAACTCCCCAGCTGATACTGGGCTCTCCGCAGCTACCCCTTTGAATCGTAGTTCAAAGGGACAACCGCCACACAGCTGATCTACGGATCAGCTGTTAGGTGGCTGTCCCAATAAACCATGCTTCCAAGTGATTCAAAAGGACAGCTGCCTGGACCCCAGGGTCAGCTGGGGACACCCTAGCTGATCCTGGGCTCCTGCGGCATTTCCCCAGAACCCAGCTGATCCCTCTGGGTGGAAAAGGAAATTGACTTGGCACAAAACAGACTATGCCACTTTTGTCCAAGTTTGATTCATTTGAAAAGTGGGTTGTGCCCATGAAAGCTCATTATACCAACTACATGTTTTGTTAGTCTTTAAGGTACTGCAAGACTATTTGTTGTTTTTAAAGTTTTTTTCAAGTTTGTACTGTTGGACTGTTGTCAGCGAAAGAGATGGGAAAGAAGATGGTTGCATTTTGTTCAGTCTCCCATGTGAGGCTCATATCCAGAGGGGAGCACGCAAATATAGCTGAAAGAGGCTAGACCCTGACTATGTGGCCACAATTCCCTGTCACTTTTCTGTAATTTGCCTCTGTAACTTTCAGTTCAGCTGTAATTTCTGTCCTATCTTTTAGATAGTGTTATCTTTTGTATTGCTGATATAACCCTAGTAGATCTTAGAGAAAAGATACAAATCCTTTACAATTTATACCACTTCATGTTAATAGGAGCCTGACTTAGAGCACCGTGTTTCCAGGGGAGGGCTGGTGAAATGGTTTTTTTATCTCAATTAAATATGTTTCTAGATTAATGTTTAAGTTCCCCAGGAAAGTTCCATGTTCAGGTGTCTGTGTCTACAGTCAGAAATGGATGATACTGATTTTTTCAGCGAATTGTTTATTGAGACATGTTGCTACAGATCTTGGTTCCAGATCAGGTCATCGCCCCAGAGGGGACATAATTTGTTTGTATATAAAGAGTTACTAAAAGGCTGTGGTGAAAGCCATTGCGGGGTGGGGAGTGACTTTCCTTTGAGGACTGATTGCATTGTGTGATGGGCTGATTAATAATGGTCCACTGAAGTCAATGGGAAGACTCCCATTGGGACTTTAGAGTTAGACCCTTATAACTCAGTGTGTACTACATGCTACGTAGGAAAACATGGGAACAGTGAAGTATCTGCAAAGGAGGAGGAAATTTCTTCAAGGCAAGTGATGTCTGATAAAAATGGTATTAGTTGGATTATGGTGCATAGTATCAGTACACAGCAGTCTTATAGCTAGGGGATCAATTGGAGGAACAACCATGCAGCATGAATGGATTTCTTCCTTCTTGTAAATTACTGGATTTTCTCAGTATCATCCAGACACCATGGAAGCCACTGCCTATAAGGGGAACAGTGTCGCCAAGGCTTTGGCATTAGATTTCTGGGGGAAAATGCTGTTTGAAAGCAGTCCATCTGTCATTGTGTGCTTTTTTTGGGAATAGTATTAGTAGTTATAACGTGTCAGGACTGTGGGTTTTGTGCTACAGTGGGATTTAAGTTGGAGTTGGTCCCTTATTTCTGAAGCCATTGTACTATAGGAGCATGGCAAGGTCAGTTTTAAGGGGAAGGTAAGGAGAAGTAAATGGGGAAACAAGAAATTGAACATCTTTCCCAGTACAGTAAAACTCCAATTGTCCGGCATCCAGTGGTCCGGCACTCCTGATAGTCCGGCACCAGTGGGAACCCGGAAGTGCTCTGGCCAGCCGGACAATTGGAGCTGCTCTGCCCCTGGCTTTCCCAAGTCCACTGCTGCTGAAACTTACCAGCGGCTGACTTGGGGAAGCCGTGGGGCAGAACATCTGGGGTGCTGCCGGGTTGGTCCCGCAGCACCGCTGAGGTGAGGGGCGGCGCTGCGGGACCAACTCGGCAGCACCCCAGCTGCTCTGCCCCCGGCTTCCCCAAGTCAGCCGCTGCTGAAACTGACTTGCGGCGGACTTGGGGAAGCCGAGGGCAGAGCAGCTGGGCTGCTGCTGGGTTGGTCCCACAGCACTGCCCTCTCCCACACTGCGCAGTTCCCCGCCGACCCCCACCCCAGACTCCTCATAGCCCCCCTTCTGGTACTCGGGCATATCTGATAATTCGGCACCCCTTGGGTCCTAAAGGTGCCAGATTATCGGATGTTTACTGTATATTTATCTTTGGCCTATTTTTTAATCTTAAAATGTGTTGATGATAACTTTTTCTGAAAAGTCAAAGATATCAAAGTTGTGGATACCTTCACAGGTATCGTACCAGAAGGCTGAAGAAAAACAAACATACTGATTTTTCAAAAAAGGAAAATTGTGTCCTGGAAATAAGTAGCCAAGATAAAATGATGAATTCCTGGATTTTAATGGAGTATTTAATACTGCATCTTGTGAAATTTTATTAATTCAAAGTCAGTATGTTAATATTATCACATGGATTTAAAACTATTAAAAGCACTGTAAACTAGATATAATAAGAAAAACTGCATAGTAACCATGGCAAGGGAAGGATGTGCACAGCAGGGTACTTCAGGGACCAATGAAAAGTCTGGTTTCATTAAGATATAGTTACTTGGTCTGATTTTTAGAAAATTTAAGTACCTCTGACTTCCAATGGTAATGGGAGCTACAGGTGCTAGGAACTCCTGAATGTCAACCCATTTTTATTTAGGAGCCATAATAAGAATTAATAAGCCTGGTTTTAGGCACTTCAGTTTGAAAATTGTGATTTAAACACCTTCATTAATAATTTGCAAGAAGGAGTACAGGGAGTTAGTGACATCTACAGATGTGAAATAGAGAGATGATAATGTTAGCATGGGCAAGAAATAATGCATAGTGATCCAGAGAAATGAGTGAAAAAGGGCAGAAAATAAGATTGATGCTTGAACAATGATTCTAAGAGGAAATAATCCAAAACATGCATACATGATGCATAGTAGAACTGATAGTCAAATTGTACCTCTTTCTGGTTTTGTCTAAACTTGCCTTTTCCCATTTTACCATGTCCAGCAATCTGCAGCTCTACTGGCTGTATCCATAGATGGAGCCCCAGGGCAGATAAGGTGCTTGTGACGATAATATTTCAACCTTTGTGCTGCCTGGACCTACTTGGAGTAGTGTTAGCCTTTACTGCAGTTATCATCTATTTGCTGTTAGCTCTAGTGTAGACCAAAGTGATCCCACCATAGCTACCCCACTACGAGGAAATCTTAGGGGAAAAAGGCTAGCAACATCACAAACTATGCCTCTGGTGGTATCATGAGCTTTCGTGGGCACAGCCCACTTCTTTTGAAGAAGTGGGCTGTGCCCACGAAAGCTCATGATACCATCCACATGTTTTGTTAGTCTATAAAGTGCTACCAGACCATTTGTTGTTTTTTCCTGTACAGACAAACTCGGCTACCCGCTGAAGCTTATGCCTCTGGTGTGACCATAATTAGAATGTTGGTCAACTCGTACTAGGAAGATGTTAACTCTTTGAAAGAATAAAAAAAATCAACACCAAAAACATTCATTAAAGTAATGAAGGGTAATGACTTGCAAGAAGTGGTTGAGAGCTAAATATGTAAAGCTTAAAAAGGAGTAACTGAAGTCTAGAGACATGAATTTCTAAAGATAATGAAGCTAGTACACATCAGAGAGGGAGCTGTGATGCTTAATGTGGAACAAGAGGCTATATAGGTAGGAGTCCTGGTATGACACAAAATGGAAAATTTGAGCTCGATATTGGGAAGAGTTTTTTGATAGAATGATATAGTAATTTAAGAATGGATGATAGTTGCCTGATAAGTGCCTAAAATAGATTATTACTCCCAAGATGAGTAATAGGTATCCTGTTGTCTAGGCCATTTAAACTTGGTTGGATAAACTACTGCTTCTGTAAATGAAAATATTGTAAAGCTCTAATTATGTTCTCAAAATACTAGCGAATACACTGAATAAAACAAATGGATCACTTATAATACTTTCCTAATATTTTTCCTTGTGTCTAACTTGATTCCATAAAGTCTGTAATTGCTATTAAGAAAAATGACAAAGCATGAAATTGATACTATGACAAGCAATTTATTAAAGTAATGAAGAGAAATTCCAAATCTTGTAAGATTCTGAGTTCCCTCATATGTCACTCAATATTTCACACAATTGGGTACATAATTCCTAGCTTAAAAAAATATATTAAATAGGATTTGAGATAACTTAGTCCTAACATGAACATTTTACTGTAAATGACATGCAATCTTACTTGAAAGGTATTTTGTAAAAAAGTGTAGACTACAGAATTATACTGTTTTTATTCATATCTATCCCTGAAAGTGTGCAATCCCTCCTTTCTTTTATCCTGTACATCTTAAAAATTTAAGAATTAATGTTTAATAGTCATCATATGTGTGCTATATGTGTGACTCCTGGGTGTATTCCGTTTCTCTTCAGGAAGTGGTAAAATAAATTTTTTTCAATGGATTGAATATGGGCATAAAGAAAGCAGAAGTATTATGCATAATCTATGTAAACACGGGTGGAGTTTAGTTTTGATTATACCTTCATGTGTAATCAGTTTCCTGTAAGATTAAAAATTATTCTGGGTGGTGTTGCTGACAAAATTAAGCTTTTTGTAGATAGTTTGGACTTGTCTATGCTACTGTTTAAATTGATGTAATTACATTCATGGGTGTGGAAAAAGTCACCTCCCCTCTCCCGGGCAGTGCAAGTTAAATCCACCAAAGTGTTGTCCATGCTAGCACTAAGTTGGTAGGAGACTCTCTCCCACTGACATAGCTTCCACCTCTTGCTGAGGTGGAGTAATTATGCTGAGGAGAGAATGTTCTCCCTTGGCATAGCACATCTTCACTAGACTTGCTGTGCTGGTACAGCTGTGCTGATGTAGCATGTTGGTATAGACTAGCCCTTTGTTTACATTTTTGGTTGTTTTCAGGATGGATATACAAAGCAGAATTAGGGTTATTTGGGTTAAAGTACATTAATTGTGTATTTTCATATGCAGTGTACAGTTTTCTAATTGGTTTTAAATTATAACTTTAACTTTGGATTTCTTGACTTCCTGAAGTTTTTTTAACTGCAGATTGTTCTAAGGCATTATCTGAAGAAATTGTATCTGTTCAAATGTAACTCAGTTTTTTTGCTTAGGAATTTTCTTATGATACTTTCTGATTTACCCCAGACATTCAAGAAAAGCTGTAGCCTGAGTCTAAGGCCTCTTGTGAAATTACAGGTGGGTCAGTTTTGTTGTGGTGAAATTGGGGGAGGAGTGTGTCAAAATCAGGGCCATATCAAAGAAATGAGTTTTGCTAATTGCATATTTTCAGTTAAATGTCTGATGTAAGTAAATCACTGTTCTATTGTTAAAGGTACGGTAAACTAAAATTATGTAGGTTTCTGTGAGATATTTTATAATGCATATTGATAGTTTTAATATTTAATCAGTTTGTCATAGCAATATTACCTGCCATAAAAGGATTGGGATTTAGAAGTAAACATAGTTTCACTCTTGATTCAGGTCTGATGCAATACCCACTGGAGCCAGCGGAAGTTTTTTCATTTATTTCAGTGAGCAATGCATCAGGACAATGGTGCAGATGATTGCTGGTGATATATCTAACTTCTTCAGAGCAGAACTGCATTTTGAGAAGGAGAAAGGCATTTTGACATTTTGTGTTCACTGCTTCCTTGTCAAATGTGTTCAATTTATAGTGAAATAACAGAAGCATACTTTAGAGCAGATTTAGTTATTGAAATTGAAATTTAGGGCTTGTCTACACTTGAAAATTAATCTGGAATAAGGCAGGATGTCAGTTAAAAGCAGATTAACTATTCCTGATTTAGCTTCATATGTGGACATTTTTATTTTGGAGTAAGAATGCTTGAAGTGTGTTGAGCTACATTGGAATAAGGCACTCCGATTCTGGAATAAGAATGTCCATGTAGGGAGTTAATTAGAAATAGCTATTTTGGAATAACTGCTCATGTAGAAAAGCTCCTAGTTATTAGTTCTGTTGATGATGTGGAAGGCAGAACTGAATCTTGCTCAGCTTCAACAAAGTATTTGCTTGGGGGTGTATTTTCTGTGATGATGAATAAAGTATCCTTAGTTAATATGATCTGAATCCCTGAGTTGTTAATAGCAAAGAATACTAATAGTGACTAATTTATTATGTCACTGAAATACAGTAGACATCCGAAAATCTGGCACCTTTGGGACCTAGGTGGTGCTGGATTATCAGATATGTCTGGAGTACCAGGAGGTACTATAAGGGGGCATACTCCCATCCCAATCTCCCTCCCTTCCCCCTTTATGCTCGGGTCCCGGAGCCGCCGGTACAGTTGTGCATCTCCCTCTAGGTGCTGGGGCACGTGCACTGAGCGGCTGGCTTTTCAATGAGCTGGCTGGGACGCCATGCGCAACCCAATCCCCCTTCTCTCCCCTTCCATTCCCCAGAGCCAAATACCTCCCCTCCCTGCTGTCACCCAATCCGTCTTCTCCCTCAACCTTATGTCTGGGTCCTGAAGCAGCTGCCTGTGCTCAGTGGCCAGCTGCTAGCACGTGCAGGCTGGACGTTGGGTGTGCTGGGGACCGTGAGTGGAATGGCGCGGGTCATGAGCATGAATGCGGCTCACAGTGGCCCAGCTGTGAGAGTGGCTGACCTGAGCAGTTCCGGGTTCCAGTTGATGCTGGACTATCAGGAGTGCTGGACAACTGGATGCCGGACTATTAGAGTTTTACTGTAGTTACTTTTTCTGAATAATTTTAATGCACAGAAATGTTGAATAAGTAGTACTGTTTTAACTACAGTAATCACATCTTAGAGCACAGTTAGGTTTGAAAGGGCAATTAAAAATAGTCTGAGTCTTTGGAGGGTTTGCACTTAAGACTGAAGTCTCCTATTTTGAGCCCTAAACAAAGGTACCACACCAGCCTGGAATTGCTTCCCAAACTATGCATTGCCTTTCCAAAATGGCTGTCTTTTATACTAAGGTAAGTGGAACAGTAATCCAAGGAAGGATCTGTTCTTGATGGGATATCAAGCTCATGATACCATCTACATGTTTTGTTAGTCTTTAAAGTGCTACTAGACTATTTGTGGTATTGATGAGACATCCATGTTCCACAGCATTTAATAAAGTCCCCCTTGTTCAATTTGCTCTTAGCTTTGCTGTTTGCAGATGAGATCCCTCTCTCTCTATTCTTGTGTTTTGTGATTCTGGTGTGTTCTTTGAGTAAAAGCTATGGGCTTTCCTATCCAGAGGTTGGCATCATTAATCTTAAATGGTCAGTGAACCCTGCCACTTGACTGGCGTTACCACCTCAACTCCCGTCCCCTTTTACCCCTTCTTTATTTACGCTACATCGATGACATCTTTATGATCTGGACGCATGGCCAAAAAACACTG
>CM057845.1:178304653-178317666 GCA_030068395.1 Apalone spinifera | reverse complement strand
AATAAGGGATCTAATTATCTTACCCATTACAAGGGTAGCTTCCCCAATTATCACATCTAATATCATTAGCTCACAGACATTCACCTTCCCCCCCCCACATCCTCCTTCTGTTCTGAAATTTGATTCGTCCTTTTCATATGTGTTCATTTTTTTTTAATTGTAACATTTGGTATATATGGTTGTGACAGTTTTCTTCCACTACTTGATCTGAGGAAGTGGGTCTGGCCCACGAAAGCTCATCACCTAATAAACCATCTTGTTACATAGTCCTTTATTTTGTTTAAAGTGCTACATAGTCCTGTATTTTGTTTCAGCTACACCAGACTAACGCGGCTACATTTCTATCACTACTGTTTATTGGAAAGTTGTAAAATTTCCCCATTCCTCCAACAATGTGTCTCCTTTCACTTGGGGGAGGTATTCTTCTAAGCAGCTGATTTTTTTTTTTTTTTTTTTATTCTGCCTCACCCTCTGTTGGGAACAGTGCCGAAACTAGGTATTTTTGTGTCCATGGCAAAATATTAATTGTGTGTCCCCACTTCTTAGGTTAGCATGCACCATGCTTTTTATTTTTGCAGCATATTATTTTTACTTAGTGTGTCTTTGCACCCCTGATTATGCTGCACCTGCCCTGTTCTTGTGATGGCTTTGCTTGGGAATACCCATCATGGTACTATTTACCCTTTTAGAGAAGTATTAATGTCAATCAAAGTTCAGCAGTTTCTCAATATAAAAATTAAGCAAAAATCTTATATCCTTTGATGATGAAATGAAGACCATCCTGTATAAGACCAGTTGATGTCTTGAATTTCTAGCATAGTGTCAGATTTGAAATCCATTAAATCAAGCTCTTTTTTTTTAGCATGTTGTTCAAGAAGCAAAATAATTTCAGTCTATAAAATGCAATGCAGATATTGTATAAGGTTAATTACTCTCATGTGCTCAAAGGCCAAAAATAATGAAAAGATATGATTTATCATCTTTTAATCTATGTTGCTCATCAGGTTGATGCATCCCATACAACACTTGCATGTGTTTTGATCCAACCTTTGCTTTTGGCATTTACAAAATCTCCTCTTTGGGCTCTTTTTATCTAGATACAGATGAAAGAACAAGCTGCAGCTCACAGAGTGGATTGTTCAAGTAGTATTCCAGGATCAAGAACAAAGGAATGGGAAGGGAAGCAATAATTTCAAGACTTTCTGCCAACACATTCTAACTCCAAGTTAGAATTTGATGTGGTTTTAAAGAATCCAGATGTATATTTTATTCTGTTGTTCGTTACTAAGATAGGGATAATTAAATTCAGTGAGTCTCTTTCTCCTCTCATTTACATTAATTTTACACTGAACTCAATGGAGCTATGCCTGACTTATACAAGAGAAAGCTAAAGGACAGAATCAGTAACTCAAAACTGAATAAGAGCTAAGGACATGAATGGGTAACCAGGTAACTTGGGGAGTGCTTGTTGCAGTGGCTGTAAAATATTAGCAGTTACACATGCTATTTAAATAAGCTTTATATAGCAGAGCCCGCAGCGCGTGTAGCTGCTAAGATTTTTAGTGGTTCCCCGGTTATCTTTTTAACCAACTTTTTACATCCCTAGTTACATCTTTGTACTGCCACCACAACACATGCACTCCCCAAGTTAGAACGATCTGACTTACGAACATTTGCACATACAACCAAAAGCTTGTCTACAGCCCCAGGAGATCAGGTGAGAGGCGCAGGTGGTGGTGAGGGGCACAAGTGCTGGCTGGAGGAGCAGGGGATGACTGCACAGCTGGTGGCTGGAGAGAAGTGGTACCCTGAAGGGGAATTCACTGCTTCTCTCTAGCTGCTGGCCCCTCAACTCCTTGGAGTGCTCCGTGCAGAGCCTGTGGTGTCTGTGTGGCAGCTGGAGGATGCCCAGAAGTCCTCTTCAGAATCTCGATTTACCTCCTCATCCTCCTCTACTTAAACTTGCTTTCTTTCAAGCACCAGCATTCAAGGTTTAATAAAAAGCTATTTCTACTATTTTTCATTGCAGATGTACAGTATTTTCAGTTACACATATGGGTTAAATAGGCTTTTGTGGGCCAGTCTAGGAACCAAACTACCGTTTATAACATTGTTTCTATGGGAATATGTGTTCCAAGTTCCAAACAACAACTTACAAATGATGCAATATGTCAATGATGCATGTTCTCACCAGTTCTCGAACCAACTTAACTGCCATGGTGGAGCATTGTGGAACAGTTTCTTAAAGGCAGCCATATTTTTTGTAAGCAACTGAGACAACCTAACTGATTTAGAAATTATTAAGTTGGTGTAATGGGTAAGTTACACTGGTAGGAGCTACTTGTTAGTATCGATGCTTACAGAGTTAGGTTGACATACGCTGCATAATATAGCCCAGGATTCATGTTCATGGAGGAGGTGCATAGCTGTCAGGTGGATCAAGAGTATATTAGAACTCTCAGGCTATGTCTACACTGCCCCTGTTTTGTGTAAAAAAATATGCAAAAGCGTGGAATATTGCACAATTATGCAAATGAGGTGTGGCAATATTCCACACTTTGCCTCATTTGCATATGTTTTGCGCAAAATGGGGGCAGTGTAGACATAGCCTCAAGGTTTAATATCCAAGTTTAATTGTGGTTTGTGTCAAGACTAGAGCTGAAGTCTTCATGAGCAAAGGATATTTTAAAAACCTGCTTGACATTAATATGCAAGTTTAAATTTTTATTAACGTTAACTATGTAAATATATATTGTAAGACCAAGTTTCTTGCCTGAGGACGAGCTGACATTCCATTACTAGTCTTACATAAAACACTATGAGAGAAACCTAAGAGATCTGTCTTGTCATTATTACTGATATTCTTTGGCCTTGATGTGTTATCCTACCATGGGTGTTGTTTCCATGCAATTTTGTGTTCTTGTAACCATGGAGAAAATATCAAAAAACTGTAAATTAAAAGAATGTACAGTATGCAGTAGTAAAGTGGATCTATGTGTGAGGATAAAGAGAAAATAAAGATTATATGAGGCCTAGAAAACAGTGTATTATATAACATTTGTGGAGAGAAAATATCAGAGTTTTTTCTTTTTATGAAAACTCAAGGAAATAAATGAATATTAACATTCTCCAACATTGGTAAACCTCATTCTACAAGGAAGAGCGCATTTTCCGAAAGAGCTCTTTCAGAAAAAGGTCTGTGTGGATGCGGAAGAGGGAATTTGTTCGAAAGAAGAGGCTTCCAGGAAATAGCACAGGTGCCCTGGTGGACAGTCCGTCCATACTAATCACAGCTCTAGATCCTGTCTCTTGCCAGCTCTTAAAGCTACAGGCACCCTGGAGTAGCCTTGTGGCAGGAAGCCGGCCTTGCAGTAGCACCCTGACCACGTGGCTTGAGTGCTAAAGGCCTGCTGACCCATGACACAGCCACAAGCCCCCCATAGCCCACACAGGGGGCAGCACCAAGGCTCCGAGGACCCATCCAGGAGCACCAAATGCTGGGCGCCTTCGTGGACTGGGGCGGAGATCCTGTACCTCCTGGAGTTGTGGGGGAGGAGGAAACAATGCAGGATCTCCGCTCCCAGAAGCGAAATGCCTACATCTGCGGCCTAATGGCTGAGGCTCTGGCCCAGAGGGGACACCTCCCTCACACACTGGACCAAGTATGTAGCAAGGTCAAGAAGCTATGCTAAGGCCAAGGAGTGTAGCTCTCACTCTGGGGCAGGACCCCACTCCTGCCCCTACGAAGAACTGCACCAGATCTTGGGGGACTTGGACGTGGAGACACCAATGCTCCCCTGGCCGGAGCTCCCTGAGGAGGACAACAATGAGGAACAACAGCTGCAGAAGGAGGAGGACATTGGCAGCATCGTCACCCTCAGCCTGGAGCCGATACCCCAGGCCCTGGAGATCTCCCAGGCTGACGCTGGGGAGGGATCATCAGGTGAGTGCTCTCATTTTGTCACACACACAGGGCGGGAGAGGCGGGCTCAGAGGGGATTGAGTGCGATCGTCATTTGGCATGCTCAGCCTGGATAGCGTGCAGCTGTCCATGCACGTGCAAGCGTGTGCAATGGCAGTGTGCACCACATGGCCTCAGGAGCCAGCCCCTGAACACACAAAGGCTGTTGCTCTCAGCCTGGGGGGAGGCCACACAGACATCTGACCCCTGGGAAGGAGGTCCTTGCCCCGCCAGCCACCGCTGGAAGCAGGCTGAGCACAAGGGTGCACGCAGCATGACCTCACACAGATCGAGGAGTGCCACACAGAGCACATGGTCATGCCTGCATGCGTGAGGCACCATCCGCTCCCATGGGCAGTGCTGCGAGATGCAGGTGTGTGTGCGGGCCACAAGGAGGGCCAGGCTGCTCCAGGCTCCTCTCCCTCACATGGGATTCCACTGTGGCGGGACACTTCCCTGGCCTGCATTTTGATGGGGGTCAGAAGGGAGACTGGAAAGCGGGCAGGATGGTCCCCTGTGCACCTTGGGGCCCCTATGAGGCAGGGCTTGCTGTGCAGGCCACACATGGCCTTGCTCTTGGGATATCACTATCCCCTGTTCCAAGAACAGTTGCTTCGTACTCACATAGGAGGGCACGGCTTTAGGGACAGTGTCTGCATGGACGACTGACCGCTTCTCCCTTTTGTCCTCCACAGCCTGGACTAGCTGTCACTGAAGGACGAGCCACACCATCACAGGCAGCTGCCCAAAGCTGGGGGAGCCACAAGCGCTGCAGGGTCCATGAGGACCTCATGAAAGACCATGTTGCAGTCCTGCGTGACATGCAGCAAACCCTGGCCCAAAAGGTATGCGATGACGCCAAGTGGTGCAATCGCATGTGGGACCAGCTCGTGTAGCAGGGCGAAAACGTGTGCTACCATGTGTGAAGTGACGGCATACCCGGGTCCTGTCTGTACTTCCGTGCTTCCAAAAAAGCTTCCTTCAAAAGAAGCTTGCAGTCTAGAGATACCCCGTGACAGAGCAGGGGTGACACAGCAGGTTCAAGAGCCTGATGGAAGGGGAAAGAGGCAGAGAGTGTCAGCAATCCTGGCTAATTAGGGGCAGCTGAGACAGGGCAGCTGCAAAATCAATTAAGGCCCAGGTGAAACCAATTGAGGCTGCCTGGAGGCCTATTTAAGAACCCTCCCTGTGGGTGAGAGGGGGGAGAGTTGAGAAGGAGTTTGGAGAGTTGTGAAAGTGTGGAGAGAGCTGAGAAGGAGTTTGGAGAGCTGAGAGAGTTTGGAGAGCTGTGGAGGAGTGTTGGAGAGTGGAGGAGGAGTTTGGAGAGAGAAAGGCACTGGAGGAGTCAAGAGAACAGCATCGACCTTAAGACTACAGGGAGACAACAAACCTCAAACCAAGGCAAGTAAGCCATATTACTGTGGCTTCTAGATTGTGGGACAGTGGGCTGAACAGGGGTCGGGGCCCAGGAGTGGGACTGACCCTGCCACATCCCAGTGAGAAAAAATGAAAGGAGGGTAGTAAGAGTTAAGAGCTTGTGCTCTGCAATCTAGAGAGAATGTCTAGATTTTTTTTTTACATCTACTTCCTGATGCATACCTATTTTTCAGGCTTATAGATCTTGTACATCTGTACTTTGCTTCTATATTTTTAAAGTGGTCTACAGAGAAGGAGGGTTTGCTTTAAGATTGCCTGGCAAAACAGTGATATGGAAAGGATACTCTATAGCTCGGATGTCACAACCTCTACTACCCATGTTTATTCTAATTTAATTTGACTAGTGCAGAGTATAAAAGGCCTAATCCTGAAGTCAATGAGAGCTATTCCATTAACTTTGTTTGCCTTTGGGTAAGACTTTTATTCAAACATGCCGAACTTGCCTGTTATTCTGGTTACAGACAAGTTGAAGCTTGTATATAAACAATTCCATGATTCTGACCCTATTCATCAGATCTTCCTTTCCTGTAATACCTGCTAGACTTCAGACATTAGTTTTAATAATTGAGTAGATGACCTTCTCACCTCAAAGCTGCAGCATTCTGACTCTGAAAGTGGATTTTGCTTTAGCACATTAAGATGATTTTCAGTTACTAAGGTTGACAATGCTGGAAGATACTCTTTACAACCTCTTTGTGTCAAGAAACTTAAATGAGTGGTATAATGCAAGCAGGCCAAGTAGCAATACTGTTAAGCGGAGGGATAATGTTCAATGACAGTTTGTGATGTTTCTGAAATTTACTAGAAAAAAATGGAATTTTTAACTCTCTTCACTTCAGAAGGATTTTATCTGAGCAGGGTCCCCTGTGGCTTCTGCAAAAGAAGAGAACACTTTATTGATAATGTGCTAAGCTGCCTCTGAAGCAGCCTGATTCTTTGTACCTCCTGGTACCTTGGATGTATCTTCTCCCTGGCCATTGTGACCCAGTGTTGAACTGAGATGCTGGGTCGCAGAGATGCTAGGAACTGAATTGAGCCCTTGAGGTTAGAGAAGATGTTAATCAGCATAATTCTAACTTCCTGTCTCCTCATTGACTTTCCTTGAGCCATATCCACTTAGACCAGCCGAGGAACTGACCCTCAGTAATCAAAGCAATTGAGTAGAATTCATCTTTTTGAGTGGATTCTTATTAAGACTGCCATAAAGAACTGTTGTGCAGGATTTGGCAGAAGTCCTCATTGGTAGGTTTGGGGGACTCCAATTAAAAGGTTATTTTTCTCCTTCACAGAGAGAAACTTCAACCAATATGATGATAAAACTGCACTTTTAACATCTGTTAATCAAAATTCAAACCATGTGAAACTGACCTGCGCAGATTTTAATGACAAACTTAAAAGTTGCTATACGTTTTCCAAAGTTCCTGTAACTTGCTGGGGTGACACTGGGTGAAACTTAGTAGTTTTTCTGTGGGGTTTAATTATTCGTTTTTTCAAAACTGAGCATTGTATTGGGTGAGGCTTGAGCATGTTGCAAAAACTGATGTGAAACAACACTGAAGAAAACACTCTCACAATTCCCCTGCAGAACTGCTCACAACCCATTATATCTGGAGTCACTTCAATCTGTAGTGCAATAGTTTTTCATTATACTATTCTACACCAATTGAGGTACTACTATTATTTATATAGCATCGTAAGCAGAAACAACTAGGCACAGTGGGATGGCTGAAAACTATTGTATTCTGCATTCCCTGCCCTGTAGGTCTGTCAGTGTGTGGGCTCAAGACAGCATATAGAGAAACAGTGTGACAAAAACAGAGGTTACAAGCTGCCTGCATCTGGGGAAGAGCAAGAAGTAAAAAACCAAAAAGACGAGAACATCATGGAAGATTTACATCTACCTTGTTATAACCCATATTACTGCAGCTTTTCGTAGTCTAGATCAGGGATGGGCAGTAAAAGGTCCCCAGTTTGCCAGGATTAGGCCCTGGTGGGCTGCCAGATGCTTTATTTACCTACATGTCTGCAGGTATGACTGCTTGCCACTCCCATTGGCTGCAGATCACCATTCCTGGCCAATATAAGCGGTGGGAAGCAGTGGTCCAGCCCATGGTACTTCCTGCAGCTCCCATTGGCTGGGATTGGCAAACCATGGCCAATGGGACCTGCCTGTGGCTGAACCTGTGGATGCACAGGTAAATAAAGCATCCAACGGCTGCTTATAGCCCACCTCAGTCTAGGTAAGGGTGAGCTCAGATGACTTTTTTCCTTCTTTTTTACCTAAAGGAACAGTATTTTAACTGTGCCTGTAACTTGAATGTGGTTGTTTATGTGGGGACATGGGTGCTGACGGACTGCGCCTGAAAAATCTTTACCATAAGGACAGTAAGACAATGGGAGGAGTTAAATGGGCTGGAGATATTCTAGGTGGCATAGGTAGCAATGTTTATAGTTAAGCTTGTCTGACACATCTTCTTATAAGACCCTGTTTTCAGTTGCTTATGACTTTACTATGCTTAAAAGTTTGAATTTTTTGGTGTCAGATTGTCTGCCTTGGGCTGACTTTTTTGTAGAAGTTTCATCTAATATAGTTCAGCAGTTTATCAGAATGAGGTTAAAGGGGAAAATATCTTATTTTTCCATGTTTCAGAACAAATTATGCTGTTTCATTAGAGGATCTAGTGCAGTGGTGGGCAATCTGCAGCCCATGGGCCACATGTGGTCCCTTAGGACTCCATCTGCGGCCCTCCTGCCCCCCCCCCCACATACCTGTTGTGCACTGGGGCACTGGAATCCCACACTTCATACTCCTTCCCCTCCCTCCCAGTACTTCAGAGCTCCATGAGTCTGCTGATTTGTGCTCCATCCCTGCTCCTCCCTCTTCCTCCCAGAGCTTGAAGGCTGCTCCAAAAGTGCTGGAAATAGGGTTGCCAGGTGTCCGGTTTTGAAATGGACAGTCCAGTATTTGAGCTTTCTGTTCGGGACACAAATTGAGAAAATATAAATGAGAAAATATAAATTTCCAGTATTTTCTAAATAAGATGTAATGTAGATTGTGATGTAATGTCAAGTGTGTCTGGTATTTTTGTGGAAACCATCTGCAACCCTAGCTGGAAGGGAGGAAATAGGAAGTCTGAAGTTTTCGTGCCCAAGAGGCATGTAGGGGAGGGGAGCACAGCAGACAGAGAGGGGGCTGCTACAGCCCCCTGAGATGGAGGGCCTATTCGTGGTTACCTATTGCTGCTCTAGAGATTCGTTTTACTTTGGATCACGGATTTTAAATTTTCCAGGGGGCCTTCCTAATGTCAGGAATATTTCCTCTAAAAGTTCACACACATTTTGTCAAGGCAAGAACTCCAGAAATCTGTTTGCTTGTGCATAGTAGAGACTTGTTAAAGTTTGGCAGTTCAAATTTGGTAAAGATTCCACCTTAACTGAACTTCATCCCCTGCTCCTACTGCTGATCACACTCTACATGTGCTGTCCCCATAGAGCAGAGGTTCTCAAAGTGTGGTCTGCAGGTGCAGGCTTAGAGCTCCCCCTTCGCCCCCCTCCCCAGTGCGGAGCCTGTGCTGGTTTTCCAGCCTCATGCCCACTTTGGCTAGGGGAACTATAGCACAGGAAACTCCTCGCCTGGAGGCTTTCCCTGCTGCTCCCAGTAGCCAGAATCACGGCCAATGGGAACAGCGAGGGTGGAGGGACGGTGTCTGAGAGCAGTAGGAGGCACAGAGCCAGGTAAGTGTCCCCTATCTCGATCATGCCCAATAACAATGGCGGGGGGGGGGGGGGGGGGGGGGGGGGGTGCTGCCAGCCTCACTTATACTTAGGCTTTGAATGATTAGATTTATATCAGTAAGCAGAGGATCCGATAGCCATGCCAAGGCCCCTGAGCAAAGCGGGGAGGGGAACGACTCTGCACTCCCAGTGTGGAGGGCGGTCAACCCTCAGCACCATCTTCAGCATGCCTTACTGCTCTTCCCAGCCCTTAGTGCTGCCTAGAGTACAGGGCATGGCACTCCAGTGATGATTTAAAGGGCGGTAGAGGCAGCTGCCAACTCTGGGCCCTTTAGAATTGCTGGGCCCCAAGGCAAATCACCTTTTTAAGGCTGATTTGTGTCCTGGAAGGTAACAGAAGGTCTGTGTGTGTGCCTGCCTAGCCTGAGAGGTCAGCTATCAGGCACACAGTTTGTTTTCTGTGTTTTTTGTTTCTTTTTCAAGCTCTCTTGAGCTAAAAGAGCTTGGAATACCCCATGGAAAGAATTTCAAGTGTTTCTTCCTGTGTGGTTGGTGTGTTTTTTTTTTTAAGGGATTAAATCACTAGATGGTGGCAGCTACCTCTCAAAGTGTATGAATCTGTGACTTGGGGGAGTTTTTTAAGCAGAGCCTATTAAGGCAAGGTATTTAAGGTCTCTTGTAGGCTCCCACTTTCTGCACTCAGCGTGCCAGAATGGGGAACAGCCCTGACAATTGTCCATCAATATTATTTAACAATTGATTTCTGCCAAGACTATTTATAATCAAAGGTGAAAAAGGGATTTGCATGGGGCTTTATTTTCTAGCTATAGAGAACAGACAGAGGTGTATAAGGTTTCACTATTAGATATTTAGCTTACCTGTACCATTACTATAGCATCTGACAGTCTTGGCTGTGTGTGTGTGTGTGTGAGTGTATATATATAAATAAAAGGAAATGCTATTATCTTCATTTTGTGGGTGGGGAACTGAGATCCAAAGTGATTTTTGTCCCAAGAGCGGACAGTGGAGTGGGATTTAAATCAGCATCTCCAAAGTTTCAAGCAAGTATGCCACTTACTGGACTCCTTTTTTTTTTTCTGATAAGTTCCAATTGTGTAGCAATAGAGTGTTGAGTGGCCATTTATGATTGGAATGGATCACAGGAAAAGAGTATTTTAAGGAGCTTTTCAAGAAGAATGGGAGACTTTACATTGATACTATGTATGTTCTATGAGTTAAATTTTTAAAATCTGTCTGTAATTTACTGAGAAGCCACAAATTATTTGTGGTTTTAAAGTGACAAACTAGAAAAAATGTTAAACTTGTTTGCTCTTGAATGAATTGCAGTAATCATTGTGTGTTGCTTTGGGAGAGCCTGAATGGTTTGGAAAAATTATTAGAATTTCAAAGAGCTCCGAATAAATGAAATGCCAGCTTTCAGATGTGCTAATTTTGAGGAAGAAGTAAGACTGGAAGAAATCAGTATAATTCCCTGGGATATTATACAGGTCTATATTAAAATGGCCAAGAAATATGCTAGACAGTGTTTCAAAGAAGGCTGAACAAGGAGCTACCTAAAGAGGAGGCAAACATCTAGGAGGTAGAAGATCTTGATATCAATTCAGACACTCCAATTAAGAAAGATCATTTAAGCCATCAAATCCTTAAAAAAATGGGAAAGCTCCTGGCAAAAATAACTTGAATGCAGAATTCTTCAACGTAAGTCCTGAGTTAGCAGCATCTCTCTAGCCCCTCTATTTACATCAGTCTGGGAAAGGGAAAAAGTGCCAGGTGAGTGGACCAGTGGGGTTATAGTGAAAATACCAAAGAAAGGAACTCTCTGTGATTGCAGTAATTGATATGATATCACACTTTTATCTGTGGCTCTGGCTATACTACAGAGTGTAACCTGGAAAAACTGCTATGTCCAGGGAAGGTATCCACTTTTTCAGATCAGTTTTTCCTCCTCCTCCCCTCCCCCAAAAAAGTGCGTTCTTTCAGAAGCTCTCTATTTCTCATTTTATTAGGAATAAGGGCTCTTCCGAAAGAGGACATTTTTCCCACATTTGGTCCCGTGGATGTCAGAAAAGCCTCTTCTGAAAAAAGAATCGGAAAAAGGTACACAAATTGTGAACCTCAATTTGCATACCTTTTTCTGAAAATAACCTGCAGTATAGACGTAGCCTGAGACCAGCAAAGTATTATGTAAGATCATAGTCCAGCGTATATCAGAGGTAGTTGATTGCATTCTCCAAAAAGAACACGCTGTTTTTTGGAAAGGGTGTGGATGCACAGACCAGATCTTTACTCCATGAAACATAACAGAACAATGCTTGGAATGGCAATTCTACATAAACTTAATAGACTTTGAGAAGGCTTTTGACTGCTTTCACAGGACCAGCATATGCATAGCACAGCAATCATATACATGCAGTGTAGATCATGCAACTTTTACATGCAGCATGAGCTCAGTTTTTAAGTCAAAACAGGAGTAAATTTGGAGTGTATAATGTCTACAAGCCTCTTCAACATTGCCATTGCTTGGGTAATGCAGCATATGACAGCAGACATGCCAAGAGCATTTCATGGACACCTTCTCATTCCTTGAAGACAGAATTCACAGATGATCTCTCTCTCCCTTCACATACCAGACACCATATACAAGAAAAAGCAACTAGACTTAACACATTCAAGCCAGCAAATTGGACTGAAAATCAGCCACAGTAAGACAAATACCATGACCTTTAATATTTCCTCACCACCATCAGTTTAGATAGAGGATTGTTTTCTCAGCAGTATAGAAACATTTATGTGATGGACAGCACCATCAGCCAAGAAAGAGGAATAAGCCACGACATCTGGAACAAAATCAATAAAGTCAGGACCATCTTCAGGAGCTTAAATACAGTCTGGTAATCATCAAAATAAACCACCAAAACCAAACTGAAGATTCTGCTTTGAGAGATGCCCCCATGGGTGCTTCATTCTTGGTCTTGGTGCCATCTAAGCACCTTTGATTGGAGAGTTTCATAGCAGTACCCTGCAGGCCACGTGTGCTCTGTTGTCAGTTGAAGTAGCACGTGTGCTGCTGGTATCCTCGATTCCTTTTCAACCATTCCCGGTCTGACATAGACCTCTGCAGTCCTTTAGAACAGTGGTTCTCCAACTTTTTGGCCCATGGACCACCTATCTCATAAGAACATAAGAAAATGTGTTCACTTACCTACGTGCAGAAGGGCTGACCACAAATACAATGTACCATCCAAGGAGCTGGAATTTTTATTTACACACCCAGCTCCAAACTCACTGGTAGTCTAGGGAGCACTTCAGTGTGGCCCACAACAGCTTTTCAGATCCACCCAATTCATCTGATGAAGTGGGTTTACCCATGAAAGCTCATGATCCTATATATTTTTGTTAGTCTCTAAGGTACCACAGGACTACTCATTGCATTTAAACCTTGGTTTCGGAAGTGAAATTTGCATATGAATTTCAGCTCAGCAGTTTCTCATAGCAGTCTATTTTTTAACTGCTCCCTCCTCCTCCCTAGAGCTTTTGTCCATAGGACTTCTATGTGTGGGGGATATTTTTGGGGTTTCTATATCTAATACACCTTAAGGGACTTTTTTTTCATACAGCATCCAGTGCAATGGAGCTTCCATCATGTGTGAGGTATCTGAGTGCTTCTTTAATAGAAATAGGCATAATACATGCACATTTATGTATAATCCATCAAGATGTACCTTGAATAATAATAAATTGGTGGGCCAGAAGATTGTTCTGAACTTCAGTATCCTCCAGTCTCTGTCAAGCTAACCACAAAGGTTGATTACACTGGTCTACAGTCAAAATGCTTCCGAAATAAATGTAGTCAAACTTT
>CM057845.1:178258929-178274650 GCA_030068395.1 Apalone spinifera | reverse complement strand
CAAAAAATTATTGCTCACCCCCGATCCATCTTCTGAAAATGTTGATGCTCCTTCTCCCTAAATTTTTGTGTAGTTTGGCTCTGAGAAACAAATTTAGAAATGCATTTATATGTGTCACTTGATCAGGGAAGGCTGGTTTAGAGTGTGCAAGATATACCATGTTGCAAACGGAGGTAGAATTCAAATATTCATTTGTTTCTACTTCTGTATTCAAAGGCCAGGCTGTGCCTTGTTTTTCCCCTTGGATTGGCAAGAGTCACAGACATGTGTATTCAGCACCCACTGAGGTCGCTGGATATTGGTCCAGATAAAATTTTATAGTTGTGGGTCTGTACTAAGTTCTATTAATTCATCTGTCTATCCCCTCTTCCTTACCCTCCCCCCGCACAGGTAAATGAGGTAACTAGAGTAAATGCAGTGCACCCATTGCTGTGAACAGCCTCTTTACCCAGTGAGAAATGTGGCAGCCTGAATAAAGAGAATACCCTTTCTTTTGCCTAAGCCTAGCCTGGATCAGATAATGTAGGAGTAGAGTAATGGAGTGGCAGCTGTGGCATTAGTGCTTAATTTTCTCTAATCATGGTTATCACTGAGTTAATGACAGGAAGTGCAGACCCAGCAACAGTTGAGACCCAGTTTGTTCTAGCAATGGTGCTTATCCTTGAAGCAGGATCAGCCTTAATAGACAGGGATGTTGCAAATTAGACAGAAGGCCTGCTAGTCGTGCAAGCTCATAGTTGGGCATTTAGGCTCTGCAGCTGGCTCAGAAATATGCCTCTGAGAGGGAATTTTGAGCTGCATAGGTATCTCTGAAGGTGCTATCATGCTTATATGCTTCTAGCAAAGATTCCTGCATCAATTCCAGTAGGTCAGTGGACCACTGGCTTCCTAAGCTGTCAGCAGCAGCTTCCTTATTCAGTTGTCATCCTTTCTCAAGCTCTGATGGTTGTGCTAAGTTCCTGTCCCTTGATGGTCTCTTAAAAACCCTGCCTGCCAGTTCCTTTGAGTGTGGAATTGTGGTATATGGCTTGGCAAAGTGGTGATATTTTCTGCTTAAGGGGGTAACTGGAGGATTTATTCGCTTTTTATCTAGTAGGAGAAGACCTCTTGAACAACCTGAAAACAGAAATTAATGTGAAGATCCTGATAATTAAGAGGAACCATTTGGGGAAAAAAAATCTTAAATCTAGTGGAATGCATGAATAATTTCCGGCAACTTCAGGGGCTAGTGAACTCAAGTCCTTCAGGTTATTTGGAGAATTGTCCCTCAAATGTGTTTTGCATCCTGTACCCGATAACATCAAACTCCAAGACCTTAAACAATCTCACAATATATTCAAGCTATGTTTGGATCTGAAGAGGGGGCTAAGAGGATTACCCTACTTCCAGGAAGAATCTTGTCACTCTCTGAATGCAGCTAAATTATCTCCATCAAGGGTATCTTTTATCCTTGGCTCAGAAATATACTTCTGATGAACATGTTTTGTCCTTGTGATGCCATGTGGTGCAATCTGGTGTGTGTCTTATCAAAATATATTTCACAGAAGAACACAGTCTTCTACACTGGATTTGTTTTTCATTCTGGCAAGATGCTCAATACCCATGTTGTATTTAACAGCTTTAATAGTATTACTAGCAGACCTACCCGGTGTTGCCCGGGTCCTTCAGGGCAGGGGGCTGGTGGAGTGGGGATGCAGGAATCAGGGCAGGGCTTGGGGATGTGGGCGAGGGGGCAGTGCAGGAGGCTGGAGGATTGTGAGAGTGATGTTTGGGGCATCAGAAGGGCCTAAGGGGAAGGGGAGGTTCCATCTGGCACAGAACCATTCTCTCTCCCAGCCCTCTCATAGCCACCAGGCACATTTCGCCTTCCCCCGCAGTGCTGTGCCCAAGGGCCTGGAGGGGGAAAGGGTTTGGGGCAGGGGGGCGCAATTTACTGGTGTGCTGGCAAGCAAGATTGTTGAGCCCCAGCTCTGCTGGCCACTCCCTTGGTGGTGTGGCTGTGCTCAGCGGATTCTCTCCAGGATAGCTCTGCCCTGCGGGCTCACTGCCCATAGAGCCCACTCTCATGTCGCATCCCCCGAACTGCAGCCCCCTCCCTTTACATATTATGGAAAAAAGTCCCTTTCCTGGTGCTTCTGGTTCTCCCAGCACAAGCAAACCCTGACCTTGAGCTAAGTTAGGAGAAGAGGAAACCTCGTACCAAATTTGGTGGCACTAGCTCTTATAGTTGCAGAGGCGTTCTTGAACAAACGGAGTCGCAGACAGACAGACAGACACACTCTAAAATATATAGATAGGTATTATCAGGGCTCAACAAATCACTGAATCTTCTCGCCCAGTCCTCCCTATCTTGACTTTGATCCTTATCTGCTTTGTTTTAACTATCTAGTCTTCAGGTGCTTACTGATGACCTGTTCTGCCTTCCTGTTTTTCCCTTTGATATTTTCATAACCTTTGCTCCTTGTTTCCCACCCCCTTCCCTTTTTTCCTTCCCGCTCTTTCCCGTCTCCCCTATTTATTTTGGGTCTGCACATCCTAAACTCGGGTCATCTGAAGAAGTGGGCTGTGCCCACAAAAGCTCATGATGCCATCTATATGTTTTGTTAGTCTATAAAGTGCTACCAGATCAGGTTTTGTTTTTTAAGTTTATCCTCTACAGATTAACTTGGCTACCCCCTGAAGCTAGTTAGTGTTTGTTCATTTCAAGGGTGAAACAAATCCAGTCGGTGTGTAATTCACTCAGTGTGATGCTCTCTGTCTTCTTGCAGTGGTGAGCTGTCCATAGACAGAGCTTGATATGTTTATGAAACCCTTGGCCAACAGAAGTGGCTTTTTGTAGCTCAGACAGTAAAGGCTTTCGTTAGGAACTAGAGGTCTTATGTTCAGGCCCTGGGAAGAGAGAAGCTGACTAGTAACTATTAGGGATATCAATGTGTAGTTGACTATGCAATTAACCAAAAAGCCTGGGTTAATCCTATTGACTACATGCACTCCTCCCCCCTTGATACCTCTGATAGAGAAGCAGCAGTATGGACGGGAGGACAGGCAGGAGCTAGTATGTATGGAGAGCTGGCTTTTAAGCCAGCTCTCCACACATGCCGACTCTGTGGAGCTGCCTCCCCCCCCTTGATTCCTCCCACAGAAGCGAGAGGGGGACAGGAGAGTGGAGGCAGGAGCCAGTGCTTGGAGGGAGCTGGCTTAAAAGCCAGTTCTCCCCAAGTACTGGCTCCATGAGCCACCTCCCCACCCCCTGCTGCTGTCTGTGTCAGAGGCAGCAGCATGCGGGGGAAGGCAGGGGAGACTGCTGCAAAGCAGCCTCTGTCCATGCCAGGCCCAGGCTCTCTGCAGACAGAGCCTGCTCTATGGGGTTCCGGCGGAGCCTCTGTAAGCGGGGAGCTTGGGCTGCCCATGGACAGGGACTGCTGCTGCCCTATGCTGTTGTCTCTGATACACTGGCTGCCGGCCCTGCCCATGGGGACTATTTTATAATTGTATAACCGCTAAGATTTGATGAGGAAACACGATTATTAAATGAATCAATATCTAACATCCCTAGTAACTTTCATATCTGACAAGTAAATTGCCCCATTTAGAACATTATTATTTGATATATTATGTTTCTTTTGTATAAACAGTTATTGTTTTACCGTAAATGCAGATGTCTGTGTTCTCTATTCTATTTAAAAATTAAGAATGCTCCATATTTAGGCACTTAAATGGCCTAATTTTCAGGGTGGTGAGATGCCACTTGAAATCATTGTTAGTTTATCAGTTGATATATTGGTTCTTAATACAATTAATTTTTGCACCTGTTTGTGTGCTGGGAATAAATCTGGGAGCAAGAAGAATCACTTTATAGTTGCTTTTGTTATTCTAGGGCTGAATTAGCTCTTTCAGCCTGTTCATGGTCTCGGCCCAGGATATCTAAAGAACACCAATGGCTCCAAATGGTGGCTAGCAACTCAGGAAGTTTCTTACCAGAAGAGTAGAAGTTGATCTGTACAGAACGCAGAGCTTTCTTGGGGGCTAATCCAATCACTATTTTTGTCCTTTTCCTCCCATTTGCCCCAGTGAATGCACTAACAATGCATTAATGTCTAGCTTTTTTTCCTCTTCTTTTATTCTGTCTGCAACGTTTTGTAATTTTGCAAATTTTGGAACAATTAAAATGTCAAAAGGAAAATTGGACCACTTCCTCTTCTTCTTTTTGCAGGGTGAAATAGTTCTGAAAAGTTATGGTAGGCAAAAGGATAAAAAGGAAAAAAAGTTCTGCATTCAGTGGTGAAGTAAATGTGGCGACATAAAAGTCGTCAGATTTACAGTGTTGCTTATCACATGGACATTATTGAGTATCCTAGCCCTTGCTCTTCTCAGTCATTTATCAGATATGCTGTAGACTAAGATTACTTCTGCCTTCCACTTTGATGTATTATGAAGGCATATTCTTTGATTTTATGCTCCATTTAGAAAGGTTTAGGTTATTAACTATGTTAGTGCCGCCTAGATATTGGATATAAGGAACAAAATGCATTTCTAGTGTACATGGTATGTCTCCTCTGAAGTGTTGGTGCTTTTAATGTATCTTTTGCATTTAAAATAAATGAAAGAGAGAAATTTAAACCCCCTGCATTGTGTTTTAGCAGAGAGAAATTTAATGCATGTGTCTTCTCCTATCAAATCCCTAATATTACAGTTAATTTAGAATGATTAGGGTATTAGAAGATAATTCTCCTACCAGTTTGTAAACTGGGATTCTACTGGGTTTGTTTTCTTTTGGATTCTCTTTGTAGTCTTAGAAAATGTTCTGGTTGTCTTTTAATTATTGTACAGCACGTGTGACTACAAATGTGTCCTAAATGGTAACCTGAAATTCTGTTGCTTTAGAATTAAAGAAAATTTAATGCCTGTGCTACAAGTAGAAATTATTAAGATTAATTTATTCCATCTAAGTGTTACACTTGAAATCCCTTTTTGGTAAATTTTAACTGGCACAGCGATGTAGTAGTAGTTTAGAGGCTGCTGTGATGATGGATTATTTTCAGATGACTCATCTACCACCTCCTACTCTTCTTTGCCCCTGGAACACTTAATTCTTCATATTCTGAAATGTGACCCCATTTGCTACAGTCTGTCTGTGGTTCAATCTAGTAGCCTCTGCAAGGAATCAGAAAACAAAGCTTCTGACCAACACAGCTGCCTGAATGTTTTTTTGATGAGTAAATCAGAAGAGGAAGTTGCTTTTAAGATACTAATACATTTTAAAAAAAAGTCAATCAACGAAATGAATAGCTTTAGCTGCAGAACGACTGTCATCATTCAAGAAGTCTTACTGGATAAAGAATTAGGAATTGCTGTTCAGATGAAAGTCTCAGATGAGTAGCCGGGGTAGTCTGTAACTTTAAAAACGAGTAGTCCTGTGGCACCACACTGCTTGTTCAGATGGAATTACTACAAAATAAGGATACCGCCTCTCTAACTTTAGTACCAAAGGAGAGACTAACACTTCATTCAATATAAGAAATGTTAACTTTTAAAGGAAACATTTCTACTTTGATTGAGGAGAACTGCTTACCGATTTGAGCTGAGACCCAAATGGATTTCTACATTTTAAAGGTGCTGTATAATCCAGAAAAAAATGCTTAGTTTTGCTTCTTTATAATGCACAAAGAAGGCCGGAAAATTTTGAGGAATTATTTGTGGTTTATTTTTATATTAAAATCTCAGATCTTATCCATCCTGTAAAACTCTATAGTGACTGGACAACTTTTGAGAAAGTGATACCACAAGTCAAGAGAGAGACTGCTAGTCAATTTATAATTCTGGGTTTTTAACTGGTTTACCTGTAATGACTGCCTGACGCTGCTAGGAAATGAAGCTCTTGCTGACAATTCAGCATTTTTAGCCCTTCAATTAAGATATGAGAGCTAATTATATCCATCCACTGAGAATCCCACAAACCCTACAGCAGTTGGAAAGCAACTGAGCTGATTTTCCTGCTAGCTATTTCCAAAATCAATGAAACAAGCAGATTAAAAAACCAAAACAACAAAAACAGCAGCTCCCAGACCGCCTTCACATATCCTACCAATATAAGTAGAAAATCCTGTGTGGGTCACGTTTAATGGTAATGCCTGTGCAGGGTACAGACAAAAGCTTTGTGAGAAGAATTAAAGTCCCATGAATTGTATAGACTCCTACTGAAGAGGCCTATGTAGTATTGGATAAAACACAAACAAATATTTGAAGGGTCAGAGATAATTAATCTAACTGCCTCAAAAACTGTACCTGCACAAATATTAGGTGATTTTACTAATATCTAAAGCAGGAGTGAGGAACCTTTTTAGAGCCAAGAACCGCTGATACACAGAAAAATCAATTGGAGGCCGCACAAAAATGAGAAGAAAAAACCCCCTCACTCACATGGCTCCCGATCGATAAGGAGAAAGACAGCACACCAGAGCCTAACAGGGCCCCTGCCCCGACTATGGGGTGGGGCCAAAATGAGGGTCTCAGTATGTGAGGGGGCTCCCAGGAAGCGGGCTTGGGGTGTGGCTCTGGGTAGGAGGGAGGAGTCGATTTGGAATTGGTGGATCTGGGAGAGTAGTAGGGTGCAGGAGTGGAATGGGGGTGGGAGAACTTGGCAAGAGGTAGGTTGCAGGAGTGGAGTGGGAGGTTTGGGATCTAGGCAGGGGTCTGGGTGGGAAGTAGGGTTCAGGAGCAGGCTGCATGGGGGCGGGGTCTGGGCAGGGTGGGATGTAGGGGCTAGGTGATGAGGAAATGGTTACTTGGCACAGCTCCCCAGGGATGCACCTGACTTTGTGTTCTCCCACCGTTCTCAGGCACTGCCTCCTGCTCCTCAGATTTGCCATAATTATGGCCAATCAGAGCAACGGGGGAAAAGTCTCCAGGTAGCACATTGCTGCACTGCTGTTTCCCCAGCCAGGGTGGGATGGGGAGTGGCAGCACATGGAGCTGCTTCCTCCCCCCGCCAGGTAGAACCCAGGGGTCAGATCTGGCTCCGGCTTGCCTGACTCCAACCCATGAAGCTCGGGGCTCCTCCTTCCCGTCCTTTCGTATCAGGGAGCCGGCGCTGACACTCCAGCCCTGCGGGAGGTGAAGGGAGGGGGCTGTAGGGCTGGAACGCCACCATTGACTCCATAGAGGAGGGGCGCCTTGCATAGAAGCATAGAGGAGGGGTGCCTTGAGCCTTGTGGGCCACAGGCAAGATGGGATCCAACCTCTGGGCCTTAGGTTCTGATCTAAAGACTCCTGATTTGAGAAGGCAAGAAAGCTTCCACCTTTCTATTCAAAGCATCAACAAAGCATCATTTAGGAATCCAGAGATACCAAGAACACCCATTATGACACAGGAGCAGAAGGGCAGAGCTAGCACTCACTGGTGCTTGTTCAGTAGATAACTTTGTAGATAATGGATGAACTGGAGAGAGAGGCAAGAATCCCAAAACTCAGGCTGGTGAGTATCTAGAAAAAAGTCAAGCTTGTGGATGCTAAACAAATTTTCCATGCACTGGCTGTATTCAACTTTGTGAATATAGTCGATGCATATAGTTGCAATCATGCGGTTTCAGAAATAGGGTTTCTGTTGGTAAAGCAATTTGAGCAAAACAAAGTTTCCATCACTTCAGAGAATTTACTTATGAGGATTGACTTACTAAAATAGGCGTGAAGTTGAGCTATTTCTTTTGATAAGTTTTATGAATAAGGATTTTTGTCACGCTTTTTATGTTCACAGCATATACATAGACTTTTATCTAACTTTTCTGTGTATACTTGCTGGAAGGTTACAGTGCAACACTACAGGTTGTACCTCCTTTATCTGGGACCCTCTGGTCCAGCAACATCTGTAGTCTGGAAGGACCCAGGGATGTTCTTGGATGAGAGAGCCCTGGGGCAGGACAGCCAGCAGCTGGGAGCCTGGAGGGCTGGTGGTAATAGGGCCAGAGGCATGGCAGACCGACTCAAGCCACAACAGCCCGATCACCTGTGGGATTGGTGCAGCCCGGCCAGGGCCACTACAACTATGTGCTGCCCAGTAGCGGGGTCAGGGGCCAAGCCGTGGGTCTTTTGGTGGCATGGGGCTGGAGCCGTGGCAACCCAGCACGGGCAGCCTGGCTAAGGCTGCGGCAGCCTGGCTGGCAGTGGGGCCAGAGCCACCTACTACCTGGAAGTGAGGCTAGGGCCGCTGCAGTCCAACTGGCATGGGGCCAGAGTGGGGCAGTCCAGCTGGGGCTGGAGCAGAGCTGGGGCTGGAGATGGTCAGCAGGAAGCCCATTTGGGAAGGAATGAACTGGTGTCAGGGAGGGGCAGAGAGCTGAGGGGCCATGGCAGGAACCTCCCCTGGTCTGGCAAATTCTCTCCTTTGGGACCGGTCAGACTCCAAGAGAGTGCCAGACCACGCAGGTCCAACCTATACTTTGTATCTTAGAAATCAGAGCAATGATGCACAAGAGCTCAAAATCAGAGAGGTTACTCCCTTTGACAGCGAGACACCACTGAATCTGAACGTACTTTAAGCAGTCTCTTTCCATAGTCACTCTGATAGATGCTTTCCTACAGATCCCTCTGCAGGACCAGGAAATCCTTCTGTGCAGGTCCAACACAGTCATCAATGCACTACTGACTAATCTTTTTTCTGCTGGACAGGAGAAAAAAGCTTTCAGTGTGTCAAAAATTAGCTGAAATAATAGGGTTTTTATGTATTTTCTACTGTACTTTGTAAGTCAGATTTGAGATTAGAACTGGCTGAAATTTGTCATAAAAGCCTTTCTACAACAAAATATGCAGAGTCATGTCAACTGAAACAAATTATGAATTTGTGTGTTGACCTATTTTATTATGTATTAACCCCTAATTTTAATTAAAAACAATTTAAAATGTTTTTAGAAACCTTGACATCAAAACTAAACATTTCCTTTTGAGTCAACCAAATGTTTTGCTTGACATAAATGTTCACTGAAAACGTCAAATGTGTTTGGTTTGGATTGACTGGAAACAAATTTTGTTTGTTTAGAGGGTTGTGGAAGTGTGGTGTTGGGGGTGGGGGAAGGGGAGGACTGTCACCTAATCAGAATATTTAGTTATTTGGCTAATCCTCCTTGAGAGAGTCTGCAAATGTCAGGTTTGGACCTGCCTGACACAATCTATAAATGAACTTTGTTTAGAGGGGTAAGAAATAATTAGCAGATTCATCAGTAAATCTATTTACAAAGCTATAACACCGGTAACAGTACTTCACACATAGCAAGTGGAAGACGCTTCACTGGCAGTGCACTTGACAGATAATAATTGAACGCATAGAACAAATACATACTGACGCACTTGGAAATACCGTAAAATCATTTAAAATGATATTGAAGCTACCAGAAAACTAAAATATAAAAATCAACGCAAAGCTAAATAAGGGGAACTATAAAAATCTCATTCTACCTTGTTAATGACCAGTGCTAGCAGTAATTGAAAGTATCTCATGGAGAAAAAAAAAAGGTATTGTTTGCAAGAGATGACTGTGCTGGAATTCCTTTCCCATAATTGGAGTGTCTCTCACTGCTGTAGACTTCAGTGTCATGTGGCATACAAGGAACATGGCCTGAAGGATGAGACTCCTGGAAGAGATGTGCCCCTGAATTATGGTGTGATCAGTATGGCAAGCATCAGCTGCTCTTTCAATTAATTTTTAAATTTTAAAAAGTTTCACGTCAGTAGTAATTTCAATGCATTTAATTCTAGAAAGGCTTCCAAAGGCTTTAACAGCAGTGGAACCAGCATGCTCTAGGCATCATTGGTATAGATTCCTTTCATCCTCTACCTTTCATAGTAGGAAATAATTTGAGTTCATAAGCATGCCCTTGTTAGCAATTTAAATATATTCTTATTCAGAAAGAACCCCTTTCGCCAACAAGAAAAGATTATAGCTTTAAGATGAGGAATAATTCTTAGCCAGGGAATTAAGTGAATTCAATGTTGTTTATTTTAGAGAGCAAGGCTATTCAACATGTGGCCCGTGGCCTGTTTGTTTGCGGCCCACGGTGCAGTTTGGATTTATGCGTGGCTCAACACACAGCCCGTCAGTGGGAGCCAAAGCAAAAAAGGAGTCAATATAATTGTTTTCTGTTGATGTGCATTTTAGTAGTTAAATTCCTGGACTGTTGTTGCTCATTAAAAATGCTGTCATATGGGTGGAAATCGGGTAAATATTGCATTTTATTGATATCAGCAGAACTGACTTTCATGGGGCCTACGTGTTGTGTAGTCTTGCCTTCTCTGTGTTTAGCGAAAGAGAGTACAATTTGATGTGCCCTTCGTTAGTACAACTGACTTTCATGGGGCCTGCGTGTTGTGTAGTCTTGCCTTATATTGACTCCTTTTTTGCTTTGGCTCCCACAGGCGGGCCTAGAATGTCCCCAGTCCACAAGAGATCCAGTTTCTCCAACTCTCACCTCAAGTAAATACCCAAGTAAATAGCTTAGCCTTAGAACATGTGAGGTGTGAATGCAGATTAGCTGTTTGCAGATTTTGAGTACAGGAGGCCTCCGACTTGCCACACGATTGGTTCCTGGGGAAGCGTTGCTAGTTGGGGGGGTCGTAACTTGGACACTCATTTACGATAGGCGCCGTTCACTGTCATAAATGCAGGCTGAGGATGTAAGTCAGGGGGGTTTGGCCCCTTTCGCATGTACATAAATGGTTGTAAGTGCGGGGGGTCGGAACTTGGGCAGTCGCAGGTTGGGGGCCTCCTGTAACCAGATACTTGGGCACAGCATGGAGCACTGCAGCTCAGGGAGGTTTTGAAAACCCATGAAATAATAATCCACAGTAATGTGTCCTGCTTCTCAGTTTTGGGCCTTCCCATACTGTAAACCTTGCTGTGCCTTTGGGTTTTTGTCTCAGCAAATCCCTTTCATTTCCTCAGTTTCCCTGTATTTTTCCTTCCCACCTTTCAACCATGGTATGAAGTAGTAAATATTATTTTATTCTTGGAACCTGGACTTGGTATTGCTTAAACCTATTAGAAGTTAAATATCAGGGGGAAAATATATTACAAAAAAATCACACCTCTTATTCCACTGAAGAACAAGGCAGAAGATTTTCATTTATACAAGGTATTCATTGAACTGGCTTATTGTACCAGGCATGGCGGCGTGGGTGCCATCTGGGCCATCTGTGGCATTCGGTGAGCAACTCATGGTGGTAGCATGGGTGGCATTCCCCCCTGCCCTTTGTAAAATGGATATTGTGGGGGGGGCCACCACTGACCATCCCAAAATCGAAACCTTAGCAGAGGCAACACTGGAGGTGGGCGTGTGGTGGTTAGAGTGCACAAACACATTTCCCTTCCCTTCAACCCCCTTCTATTCCTGTCTGCTCAATGCTGATCCCTGCCACCCAAACCACCAACATGTCTGGGAAACTGTGAAGAAGCAGAAAAGCACGATGGGGGTGGGATCGGATGCACTATGGTCTGCAGTCCAAACAATCGCAATGAAAACTCTCACCATCTACCCTAGGCAACTCTAGCTATTATCACTTTCTTGAGAGCCACAGAGGTAGTAAGGGAACAGGTGCTACAAGCCTCTGGGTACAGCCTGGGTCCTTCTGCTGTGTACTGCCATGGAGCCAGATGAATTAATACTGGAGCGGTATGGAAAAGCTTCATATTGCAGTGCAAAAAGTAAGGCAGCCCTCCCCAGAAACCTTTTACAATGGTGTAACGGGATGGCACTCACCTCCCGCAAGTGCCCCCTTGTAGCCGAGTACATCTGCCTGCCCTCCCTTAGTTTGTTAAACTCTTAGCTACTCAGCCCTCTGACTGAATGACACTCTATGTAAAATACAAACCACTATTTGGGCATACGTTTAACGGGCCCAACCCGATGCCTCCTGCTAGTGTCTCCAAGTCTGTTCCCCACTTAGAGAGAATGGTGCCTCCAGGGCTTCTCCTTCTGGAGACAACTTCCTCAGCCAGCCTCATAGTCTGCTTTCCTTGAACTCTGCCCTGTACTAACTGCTTCTCTGTTTTGCAGCTCCCTTTGTAGGCCTCCTGGCCTCTGATTGGCCAGCTCCTCCACTGCCACTCTTGCCTGCTTGGCGGACTTCTCTGTGGTTTCTCTGGTGGTTGGACCACCCTGTCACAAATGGATTGCAGAGTATCTCCACAAATGCTTCCTAGAGATTTTTCAGGAGGATTCTTGTGCCATTGCAGGACACCCTCTGCCTGGCTGGTACAGATACTTGGAAGCAGATAGCCACTATTGCTGATAAGTTTTTTTTTTTTTAATTAAACAGTAGAAGAACAAGTGACCCCCTCCAATATTAATTGGAATTGCAAACTCATCGCCTTCCCTAGCATCATGCTCAGCTATGATACTGTTCTGCACCTGGCTGGACTGTTTTGGGGTTACCAACAACTCCTGGCTCTCCAGGAGAATGGGTTCCCTGCTTGCCTGTCTCCCATTCTTCTCCTCCTTGTCTAAGACCACTTCCTCAATATTGTCTGCAGTGCCCCAGGACTCCAGCTCCTCAGATTTTGCTTAGTGATTATAGTTAATGATTGCTATTGCATTTATGGAAAGATTCTTATACAGATTCCAATGCGAGGTTGATACGTATGGAGAAATACAGTCACTCTTCAGACACAATATTGCTGTGCTGAAGATGGCTAATCATTTCTATATTGCCTCTGGTAACACATGTAATCCTGGGTGATGTTTTATGAGGCAAGGGAATGCATTGCCTCCCCTGGGTCTTAGCGCCCAACCTCTTGACTCTTCAGTCTCTATTCCGATGGTTCCTGTAGGCTGCCACAGCAGGCTGTATCAGCCTAGTGAGTCTTCCTCTGGAGGGGAACTTAAAAGTGAGAAGTCTTTCAGCTTGCCAGACCTGTTAGCATAACATTGAAACTATTAAAGCACCATGAAATGGCAAGGAAGCTATTTAAAAGGCATTTGCCAACACAGAGATATATACTGTCAGGCTATGTCTACGCTTCCATTTCCACCCCTCTCCCCCTGCAGAAGATATGCAAATCGCGCTCTCATTTGCATATCTTCTGCCGATCCTTTTTGCGGAAGAGTTTTGCCACTAAAAGGCCCCATGTAGATGGGTCCATTTGTCAGGAAAAAAAAACCTTTTGCGCAAGATCCTGTAAACCTCATTTTTTGAGGACTAAGGGGTCTTGAGCAAAAGGTTGAGAATTTTTGGAGGGGCTTTTTTTTCCTTTCTCACTTGTGTGGTTTCCAACTGATTTTTCTGTGGGTCAGTGGCCCCGATCCAAAAAAAGTTCCCCACCCCTACCATAAATAAAGATAATGTTGAAACCTTTTTGTGTTGGACATAATATTTCACTTGTTTTAAAATAAAACCTAGCCAACAAGGCTCCAGTCGGAGCCCAACCCCAATCTGGCCGCAATGTGTTGTCCCTGGCCCCGATCCTCAGGTGCCTGCAGCAGCATGGGGCCGGCAGCTGTAGGAGCCTGGGTGCCTGTGGCAGCGCGAGGTTGGGGGCCGGAGACACCTGGCTATCTGTAGCACCCTGTGGCAGAGCGGAGCTGGAGAATCCCAGTAGCCAGTGTCAGTGCGTGGTCAGGGGCTGGAGAAGCCTGGCCACCTACGGCAGTGCAGGGCTGGGGGAATCTGGCTGCACGTGGTAGCGCAGGCCAGGGTTGGAGAGCCCCAGCTGCCAAAGGCAGCCTGGGGCTAGCAGCCTCAGAGCAGGGGAGAATGTAGAGGGGGCCACAAGCAGGAGACACCTCCCCTGGTCCGGAAAATTCTGGTCCAACCTGTAATAATCTGGAATGATTACTTTATGAAAGCTTAAGAGTACGTTTTAAAATATGAAATCAGCTTAGAAATACTGATTAAGAAACTGTAAAGCAGAGAAGAGCTGCACCACGTATTCCATATTTGATGTTATATTCAGCAAGGGTAAGTCTACACTTGCTCCCTATTTCGAGCTAGGGATGCAAATGTAGGCGACCGAAATTGCTAATGAAGCAGGGATTTAAATATCCCGTGCTTCATTAGCATGATCTCCCCGGCGCATTACTCCGCTCAACAGCTGTTTCTAACCAGGAAGTGCATGCCGGGATACGTTGGTTCGAACTAAACCCCTTGGTTCAAACTAACATTACTCATTTTGTTTGAGGCCACTTTTTAAAAAAAAACTCAGTAGTCTAGACAAACCCCTGGAAAACTCTAGAGCAGATGCCTTGACTGCAGGAGCAGTCTTTAATAACTGCATAGAACTTTTTGCAAGTACAGTCATGTTACCCATATTGTCCTGGCCAAATTTCTACTAAGACATTTTCATTTTGCCTCCTTATACATACCTTGTAGTTTGGAAGATGACTATGTTATACTTTTTTATGGCTGAAAGGATGGTGGTGGTATGACCTGCTAAATAACTATTTCATTTTATCTCACAGGGAGCTGCATTTCAGTGTAGGTAAGTTGCGGTACTTGTGCAATCCATACAGGTGTTTGAAAACATACTGTAAATTTACATAGCTCTTTTCTTTATTGTTGTATTTTATACTACTTAGCACTCTTATCCTGTGGTATTATATACATTTCCTTGAGACTGTATGTTACTTGAACCTAAGAGGTTACAGAAAGTTACCACAAAATGCTATGAACTCACTGGTATTTCAGATTTGAAGTACCCTTCTTTTTTTCTTTTATTTCCAGGAAATTGAAGAATGAGTTGTTGGAAGTGAGACGGAAAGGTGGAAACCGCCATTACCATCAGGACCGTGGCAGGGTCTGTGTTCGCTGTCAAAAAAACCTGGGCTTTATCTTTGACAGGGGCGACCAGTGCCACGAATGTAAACTTAGAGTTTGCAACAAATGTCGTGTTTTGGGACATGATGGGAACTGGAAGTGCACAGTGTGTGCCAAGATTGCGTAAGTTTTGAAGCTTTTGTAAATATGGAGTTAGAGGTTATCTGTTTATAAATAAGTTTATGTTGCTCTTTGCCGCTCTGTGACAAAAGGGCATAACATAGCATGCACACATAGAAGGGTTAAATAGTGCTCCTGTCATTACGATGCTAAATCATTGGAGTGAGTGAACTGAAAATAAGTGAAGATTATTGTTTTATGGTACATCTGTTTACATTATTGAGGAACAAATCCAATAATTTAAATATTACAAATCCAATAATTTAAATATTACAAACTATGTAAGGTCCCAGGTTGTTCTGCCTAATATGACCTGTTATTATGCAAAAGAGAAAGGATGTGAAAATTGGAGTAAAAATACTTTCAGCCTCCTTATATCCCTGCCTCCTTAGCTTCTATTATATTAATACCTCCACATCTGTCTGTTTGAAAGGCTTTAATGTAACATGTCTCTCCGTGCCTATATAATTAGAATTCTGAAATGAATGGCATTCTGCCAAATGAACAGGGTAAGTCAACCTTTATTTTTCTGCCATTAGAATATAAAGTACCAGCAGATGTACCTGGCATCACCTGGGTCCTTAATAGCAGTAATTTTTTGGGGGGGGGGTGAATTAAAAGGAACATGCCCATGCTTTATTTACATGATCGTATAGGACAGGAGAATGGGAGAGTGTGGCTCAGGGAAGGGGTTGGATTTGTGGGGGGGCCTCAGGCACCGGGTGGAGGTACAGAAGTGAGCAGTGTTGTTTTCAAGTTGCCATTGTCAAGTCCAAGTCGAGTCTCAAGTCACTACAGTTCAAGT
>CM057845.1:178222541-178246112 GCA_030068395.1 Apalone spinifera | reverse complement strand
GCGGGGAACCCTGAGAACTGTCTGTCCGGGGTGGAAGTAGGGTCCCTTTAAGCACGGAGCTCAGTTAGTGTGTGGGCTGCTGCCTGAGGCTAAGTCCTAACCTGATGCCCCGCCAGCACTGGTTCCGGCCAGCCTTAACTTCGGTTCAGGGTCCACTCAGTGTGGATGCTCTATTTCGAAATAGCAAAATGCTATTTTAAAATAGGTTTTGTGTGTAGATGCATTAATTCGAATTAGCTTAATTAGAATTAACTATTTCGAATTAAGTTAACTTGAATTAACGCTGTAGTGTAGACATACTCTGAGTGGTAACAGTACAGTTTGGTCCCATGTGAGGATTGGGAGAGAGATAAATAGATTGTCCGACTAGGAAAAACCTTTCCATTTTGTTGTAGTTATCCGTGTATGAAAACAATACATTGTTTCAGTTCTAGTTCTTCAGTTTTAGTTTTGGAATCTGAGTCACAATTATTAAATTCAAATTTCTGGATAGATTAAAACATTAATTTTATGTCTTGAAGGAAAAATGTTTTTATAGGTAAACTAGAAGATTTATCAGCATTGCTTGGGTCTTAGCTCAATTATTTTTTGTTTTTCTTCATTTAAGTCATTGCTCTCGGGTAGGGCTGGGGATGAAGGATTCAGTATGCAGGCTGTCCCCAAGAACAGAGGACTACTTTGGCCCTCGATCGCTGCAGCAGCTTAGGGCCAGGTCCATGGCCACTGCAGTTCCAGCGGGCACAGCCAGGGAAGGGGGTGCATGTCTTCTGGTTGGGGCAGGTTCTAGTTCATCTGCCCCCCTGTACTCTCTATCCAGAGTGAGGAATGCAGCAAACTGTGCACTTCTCTGTGCTCCTGATGAAGGGAAAGAGCCATGAGTGTTCCTGTACAAATTGGGAGGGCCCTAAAGGGTACCTGGGGGGTGGTAGGCTTGGGGCTAGGGCAGTCCTGAATAGTGGGGGCATGCACCCCAGCCAGACTCTTCCCCCTGCCTGGGGATTCTTTCTCTTTCCTGTATGGTTTCATGAGAAGCAATCCCATTCCAGACACATCTCATTTTCCTGGCATAACCAAACCCTAACCTTACTTTAAGTTATGATAAGAGGAAACTGTATTCCAAATTTCATAGCCCTAGCTCTTACTATTTAGGGAGAGTTCTCAAACAAACAGATGGACATACAGACAAACGCACAGACAATCTGTGTGTGTGTGTGTGTGTGTGTGTGTGTGTACACTCACAGAGAGAGAGAGAGAAGGTGAATCTGACCTTCCTAAAGGAGAGAAGGATTAAGAAACGGTAATCTGAAACCCTTTCCATGAATTGTTCAATAAATAAATTGAAAAAATGTGGAGTATAATGTATGAGTGTCTGGCCTTTGGGCTCTCTTGCCTTATTAGAAGATAAGTATTTCTGTACATATATTCTATCCAATATGAGCTTTTTAACTATCAAGGCTTCTGTGACTCAAGATCCTAAAAATAATTTGCATTGATGATGAAAAGGGACGTTCTAAGGTTTTCAAGCCTGTTCAACCTGCTATAACTGTCTACTTATGATTTTCTTCGACTATGGATGGCAGTGGACTTTATCAAGAGGTGAAATGCTTGATAAAAGGATCCTTATTGTCCTTACTAATATTCACATTTCATGCAGCAGATGATGGGTTTTACTTTTGTTGTTCATTTCATGCATGTCTGTTCAAATTAATTTTAAGAGTAGAACTGTTCTAAGACCTTGATGAACTCTGTAGCGGAGTAGAAGGAGAAGAATAGGCTTAGTCTCTCTCAAAGGAAAGCAATTCTAAAGTTACCAAGGCTTAAACATTTATTATGGTGCTTGTCTTAAACAGGGCTGATCTGGTTATGCTGCAATCTGAATTGGACACCAGCTTTCCCATTTCAAATAGCATTTGTAAAATAGTCAACCTTCTTCATGCCTTGCCCCACTTTTTGAAAAGAATAAAAAACATAATCCACCATATATTAAATACATACTCATCATGTTTGTCAAATTTGTCAGTTTCATGAACAAATACATCTGAAGTGGTGGTAACAATGCATTTAGATTTTAGAATACACTAGTTTCTGCTTAATATAATACGTTTGGTTGTAGTGGTAAATCTCTAGCTATACTGTCACATAGTTTCAGAGTCCTTTATAACACTTCACTGTCACATGGTTTATTGCCTACTCAAACTAACATGAAAAAATTTATTTTACATCCCCACTCCCTCTCTGTTTAGCTTTCAGTTTCCATTTTCAGGAACAGTGACCTGAAAATTTACTCAGGAGCAAGGACTTCTGCAAGTAGGAATCAGCTCCATATTTGTGAGTGGCGTCTCTACTAGTAGCTTTTGCATCAAAAGTATATCCTAAGATAGAAATCCTTATGTGGAGGTGTTAGAAGTTAAAAAGTTGAGATGTATTATGTAAAGGATCTGTTACAATAATTAACTCTTTGTTCTTTCTCATAAACAGAAAATAGGTTGTTTTAAAAGTAGCAGTGCCCAACATGCTTCAAAAATCTGTACAGTTAATTTTTAAGCGACCAGTTGGCAAACCACCCAAAACTCATCTGCAGTTCACCAGTGGTCTGTGGGTCATGGATTGAGAACCAGTGAACTAACAGATTCCCGGTGATGGGCAAATCTTGTCTGACATTTAATCAGTCATGCAGATCTCACAATGAAGTTTCTTCAAGATGAGAAGGATGTATGTAACTAAACAGAAGGGTTGTTAAAGCCCACAAAAAACAATGTCTAGCCTTATTAAATGCTTCCATTTAGATAAAACATCCCAACAGCATTTGTTGCCAAAATTAAAGTGAAACTTCTGTCAGCGGCTTTTACTTGTTCTGCAAGCAGCACAAATTATACTAGACATTTGCCACATCCAATAAAATCCAAATGTAGATTTTGCTTTTAGGTGCCACTTGGAGAGAGTATTGATGATTCAATGAATTGCCTTTTCAAATTAAGTGAACTCAGATATCCTGTGATAAACTTCGGCTGTAGCATTATTGCAAACTGGGACCGTGGTGGGGTCTGACATTACAATTTATTATGAATGGAATAGCAAAAAATAGGGTAAACTCTGTTTTTTCAGCCTTTTATTTGACAGTTCGCCATGCTCATACAAAATGCATTTATATCTAGTATCTTTCATGCATTATATAACATTCTTTATAAATATTAAAATAAAACCAAAAGATTCTCCTTCTTCCCTCCATGTCCTCCCAACAAACTGAACAGATAAAGAAAAAAAATGTGAGCCAATATTCTCTGCTGGTGTAATGCATTGAAGTAAGAGGAGGTACACTGAGAAGCACTTTGTCTTAGTAGATCTCTAAAGCTTAGCCTTAAGCAAGGAGCATCTGCTTCACAAACCAGATAAGGAAGACTCCTAGTTCTGAAGAGCATCACATTTAAAAGTTCAAGGTGATGGTAACCATCATTCTGTTCTTATTTTTCTCTGTGGTACAAAAACCATCTTTTCTGTCAATTTGTCTGTAATTTGCAATATTTATTAAATTGTACTCTACAGCAATAAAAAGGGGCATTCAGTACTCTATGTGCCTCTGATGTAAACAACATAAATACAAAATAAATTAGTTTTAGAGGCTCTTTACCTGCCATTTACCTAGCATTGGTGACTTCAAGGAATTCTAACTAGCTTATGCGTACTGAGCCTGTTGGCTTATCTAAGAGCTGCGTATCCAGATGTTTTTCAGGAATTTCATAATTCTCCAGATTCTCCTGTGTTAAGGGCTTTGAACTGAAATAGGTATCTCTACTATTACCTGATGATCCCTGAAGGGACCTATTCTCTAGGGCAAGGGTTCTCAAACTTTGTGATACTGTGACTCCCCTCTAAGTTGCTGTGACCCCCCCCCTTTAAGTTGCTTGTGACACCCCCCCCCCCATTTGCTCACGACCCCCAGGGAGGTTGGGACCCACAGTTTGAGAAACGCGGCTCTAGGGTAATCTCGCCACTAATCCTCATTGATGGTCCTTTGCCTCGTTTTTCTATTAGGTGCAGCCCCAAAATTGTAGGCAATGCAGAGGATGTTGTTTCCATCCACCTGTCAGACCACCGGAAGCGTAGCCTCTGCTTGCAGAATTGGTCACAGAAACCACCCTCTTCTCTTTATTCATATTTAATGTATTGATTTTCCAGGCATGCAGAACTTCTCTTTTGTATTTACGCTCTTGCACCTTCACCTATGGGTGCAGTTTTCAAGGAAGAATTTTCCTCGAGGACTTCAAGCTAACCATTCCCCGGGGAACAGGTTCTCCTTCCAGTCATTGTCTGAAGCAGAGCAGTGCCTTCATTGTGACAGAGAGTGGTGGTGTATATTTGAATGGTATGGTTTGTCTGCCTTTCCACAATGCAGTCAAACATCAGTAGGAGACTTTTTGGGACCAAATTGGAGAAGAGTCACATCATTTCTTGATCTGAAAGAAATGGTACCCTTTCCTTCATTCAGCGTCTCCTCCCAGGAAAGATTTCAAATTGTGTTCTTCTCCCCTCACTTTCCCCCTCCATCCCTAAAAGTCATGCCAACATAGTTGCTGTGTCTGAGGATATGGTTTTCCTTTTGGTTTATCCCCCTAAGGACTCAGTTAACTGCAAGGTAAAGCGCTTTTTGAGAAGAGACATTTGAATCACAGTGTTTGCTCTGCAAGCAGGCCTATCTTACTGCACGTTTTACTAGTGCCCGCGTAGCCTGGTGCGATGATTCAGTATCCATTGAGCACCTCCTAAGCATGAAGATTTTTCCTCTGCTGAAAATGATTATCCTCCATTTTTGTGCCCAGTGCTGCGGGCTCTCTGTAAATACATCAAAGGGATAAATATGAGTGAGGGAAAGGAGTTAAATTTTAAGGTAAGTGCCAACATGGACACAAGAACAAATGGCTATAAACTGGCCATCATTAAGTTTTAGGACTGAAATTTGGCTAAGGTTTCTAATCATCAGAGGAGTGAAATTCTGAAACAGCTTTCCAAGAGAAGCACTGAGGGCAAAAAGCTAACTGATTTAAAGGCCGAGCTTGATAAGTGTAAGGAGGGGATGGATGGTATGATGAGATTGCCTACCTTGGCATGTGACCCATTAGCGATCGACAGTAGCAGAAATCAATGGCCAGAGCTGATGGGGAGGGCTCTGAGGGTATCTGCTTGGTGATCTTGTCCACATGCTCAGGATCTAACTAATTGTCCTGTTTGGGAACGAAACTTCCCCTGGGGTCAGATTGGCAAAAACTGAGAGGTATGGAGGTTCACCCTCCTCTGCAGCACGGGGCACTTGCAAGGGTTACCAGATGGTTTAACCAAAAATACCAAACATTCTCCCCCCCCCCCCCCCCAAAACCCACCAGGGAAAAAATTCTGTTGGGGGGGGGGGGGCGGAGACCAAAGTTGTTGGGGGGGGGGGGGAAGGACTCAGAGTTATTAAGCAATAATAACATTAAATCTTGGTGAGTAGTGACAATACATAATCATTATCACACCCAGGAAAAATTGTTGTTCCTGCTAAACAGAAGCTCCAGCGAAGAATCAGTTTATTTTCTGAAGTGTGTTGGGTTAAAAACAAAACAAAATAATTTAGTGGAAATGATTTTCTGTATGCCTTTTGGACAATGACTGGTTTCTATTGATTTTTGTTGCATTGTCATCAACAGGCTGCAAAGAAAGAGATAAGGCACTAATGTTTCATTATCTCATTTGCAGGCATGTGTCTGTATTTTATATTAGTGTGAATTCTTCTTTGACAATAGAGCCCTATTCAATACTCCTCACACTTTACCCAGGGGAAAAAAAATTCTCTATTAAGTTGGAGTCTTGTCTGAGTAAAAACTATTGACCAATGCCCTAGAGTTATCTGTAATCATATCCATCTACACGCAAACTAAATATGATTCTCTTGAGCTCACATGTTTGTAAATAATGCAGCTTAGGGAAAATCACGCTCTAATGGAGTAGTGCAAGATTTAAAAACAATAACAGTTACTCAGACTTTCTTTAAATGAACAGGCAAATTCTGTCATGCAGTGTCCATCTACTGCCATGGATTCGCTCTTGGGAAATCCTGCCCTTCCCTCATAAAAGGGACAAGATGGGATTAAATATTTTTCTGGGCCAGGGAGGGCGTTGCAGGGTCTGGATGTGAGGGGAATTGGATGGGGTGGGGTGCTCACCTGAGGACACATGGCTTGGCCCCTGGCCACTCCTGGGCCTCACTCTGCACCACTATGGGAGTGGCAAGGAAAAGCTGCTGTGGAAGCACATTGCTGCTCTGCCTTTCACCCACCACGTGGGAGTGGGAGTAGCAGTGCGCAGAGCTGCTTTCTTCATACCTTGGATGTTCCTGGATTAGGGACAACTAGAGTACGGAAGTTCAAGTGCATTTGATGTTTCTATGAACAGGCAAATAAATGTGTTGGCTTGGATATCATGGTGCTCAAGCACAAATTGGTCATGAACACAAATGAAGCTAAATCAGTGTTCTGAGTGAGAATGCATGGGAAATACTCGGAGTCCCCTAGCTCAGTGCAGCATGCAATTCTGCCTTAACGGTTACAAGATTTTACAGAAATTATAGCACCTGGTGATGCAGTATTTCTGTGGGGAATAACATGGGAAGAGTGTATCTAGTCTAGTCTTAACTAGACACACTGCAACTAAACATGTCTGGAGAGTATTCATTGAGGTATCAATGAGAGTGGCAACACATAATCATAATAAGACCATGTACTATCATTTGCATTTGTAAAGCTAGCAATTAACACCAACAACTCACCTTACAGAATATTACAGCACAGCATAGGACTGCTTTGCTACCTGAATAGACTCCCATGGTTGGACATTCTTCTAGGTGCCTCAGAGAAGCAGCATTCTGCAGATCAGTAGTTATCACAAAATGTACTTATTGTGAACTTGAGCGTTGTAACTAATTGACCCAGGTGCTGTCAATTGAAAATGTTTTGAAAAGAGGTTTCTTAACAGACTGGAAGAGTGCTTTACAGACATTAATGTTTCATGTATGAGTAGCACTAATTTTTATTCAAAAATTTAAAAGTTCATTGGGGAAAATGTGCAAACAATTCGGAGTACTAAGGATTTTGTCAACCAATATTGACTGTATTTCCATATTTCTTGACTTGTCAAGATATAGTCTTATAAGAGCCTGAGAAAAACCAGCTAAGTCGTTCTGCCAGCCAAGGGATGTAGGAAGTGATACTCTTCACAAGCTATAAGCCAAGAATACTGGAAATATAGCCAATATAAATTAACTTGGAGGTTGTTAAAGTAGGATTTTTAAAATGTATTTTAATGTTTATATGTGGGAATAATTCTTGTCCAGGAGAGGGAAAATTGTGCTTTTGGGTGCATAGATTTTTCTTGGTGACTTGGTGTTGCTAGTGGAGCCATAGAAGTGTAGAGCTGCTTTGTAGTTTTATACCTATGACAGAGTGCTAGGAGCTAGCTGGTGAGCATCACTCTGAACACTTAGGCATCAATCAGGTCCCTTGGAGAAGGCTGACTGGGGATGTAAAAGGTAACTGGCTGGTTAGGATGGGAGGTTGGCTTAGCCAATTAGCCCATCAGCAGATCGGTATAAAAAGGACACAGGAAGAAAGTATTAGGAAAGAGAGGGGTAACCAAGCCCGGTGGAGCCCAGAGTATGCAGAGATCTCAAGGAAGGAGACTTCTGTTCCTCCCAGCCCTGCAGGAAAGGGCTAAAGGTAGAGAAGCACTGTAGATAATATTGCTTCATGCGATAGTATTAGTGTTAGTGACAGGAATATAAATCAAATGAAGTTTCCACTCAATAGACAGAGTCTGAGAGGTTTCTGGTGTGACAGGTTGTCACCCTCAGGTTAGTCTGGGAGCTGTGAAAAAAGTTGTGCTCTCTGACCCCCCAGGTGGGCAGGTCTCTCTCACACTGCTTTGCTGGTGATTCAGTCAGTCTGTCCAGGCCTTGTTATTGCATGGCATGAGAGCAGGTGGAATCACACATCCAAGTGAGCTACTTGAGTGCTTTACCTAACCCACTCAAGGACAGACAAAATGAAACAGTCAGTTACCCAGCTCCACAGCCTTGCCCCCTTGCTGGAGTTTAAGCCTAGAATTATACCATCTTGCAGTGCTCAGAAATCTGTACAATGTATGCTCATTAATATATTCACTTTCCCCTCAATGTGGGAAAGATATGCAACAGCTGTTCACAGAGCTGAGAGTTTTTCTTTCATATTTCAGACAACACATAGTGTTTTAGGTAAAATTATAAAATAGATTTATTAACTCGAGAGAGAGAGATTTTAAGTGATTATAAATGATAGTAAACAGATCAAAGCAGATTACCTAGCAAGCAAATAAAAAACCACAAACTAAATTTTATACAAATTACATAGGATTTGAATTGGCAATTTCTCACCTTTACTGATGATACGGGTCCACCAAATTTTCATACACAGGCTAGAAATCCCGTTACCCGGTTCAATTTTTGTTTCTCATGTTTTTCCCAGGAGTTCTCTTGTGCCCTGAGATGTCACTCCCCACCTTATTTAGCTTTTTCATATCATGGGAACTCTTTGCTTGAAGCTAATTTGTGCATTCAATTTGTGGAAAAATACAGATACCAAAATGGAGTTTAGTGTCCTGAGGCCTGGTCACATTCCCTTGAATGCCTTGGCTGAGTGACAGTAGCCATTACTCCTAAGCTAGCTGAAACAGTCACGGGAAAGCTAAGCTCTTCCATGGTACATTGTCTTTGCTGATGAGCAATTAGCGCTATCTGACTTCATTATTGCACTTGAAAGGCAAAAGTTGTGGATGTTTCCTAAAGAAAGCTCTCATGAAATACAGATACAAAGCAATAGTCATAACATTGGGTACAAAAATGATACATATACACAAATAGGGTAATGATATTCAGCAAATCATAACTTTTCTAATGACAACTCACATGACTTGTTTTTACAAAATACATCATAATTATGCCATGATTATATCATAATATTATTATTATAATAACAAATTTGGGGTGCATTATCACACCTCAGGCATCTGAGAATGGGAACAGGGTAACAGATTTTGCCCTCCTGGAAATGCCTCCTAGCATTAGGATATTGAGTTCAATGGGTTCACGGATATCAAGAAGAGCCATTGTCGAAGTTTTTAAATAGCTATGGAGGCCAGTGGACACTCAGGATTCAATATAGCCTATAGTAATTCCTTGCTCCCCTCTAATCATAAATACAAAAAATATGCTTTTGTATGCTGTGTATAGTGGTTTCGATTATTATTAAGCATTTATGAGCTAAGCAGTTATGAGCTAAGACAGCCTTTTAAATCAGGTTTATTTATTTTACTTTAAAAACATTCTGATTTACTTTGTTCCTTCTAAGAATGAGGGCTGGTAGTGGTCAGTAAACAAGCATGTAGCAAAGGTAAAATTCCTTGTACAATTCTGCTAGCATTCTTCAGTGCCAAACTGCTCTTCTGGACAATGCGGAACTTCCTCTAAGCAGAAACTGTACACCTGGTTCAGTTTTGGTGGTTACATGAATTAGAATGGGGCTACCAAACTAGCTTTCGTTTATGACTAAACAGGGCCTCTAGGGATGAAGGGACATCCAATATAGTTATGTCTACATTGCTGCTTAGGGTGTGATTTGCAACTGGCATAGATGTCAGGTTACCTTACACATTGCTCCAGTAAGCTCAGGTGATACTATTTTCCCAATTTTACACTTGGGGAGCTGAGACAGAGATGTTGAGGCCTAAATTTTCAGAAATCCGATTAATTTTGAGTGCTCAATTTGAGATACTCAACGGCTTGATTCTTCAGAGTACTTAGCATTATATATGCTCATATGTTCAAAGAATAGCTTCCATTGCTATCAGTTGTAGCTGTGAATGCTCAGCCCTTTTGCAAATCAGACACGAAGGTCTCATATTACTTACCCATAAAATGAGGAACACCCATGAAAAATGTGGATGTATTGTAAGTGATTTGCCCAGCATCGCACAGGAACTCTGTGCAGAGGCAGCAATAGAATCTGGTTCCCCAGAGCAACATTCATCTCCCTTAATCATGAAATCCTCCTTTCTCTTCCTGCAGTTCCTTTCCTCAGGTGCTACAAACCTTCCAACTTTTCTGTAAAAACAAAGCAGAGGTTCTGCAGACAACAGGGTCTGGTGGGGGTTTCCCTGGTAGAACCTTCTGCTCCTAGGCCCTGAGCTTGTCTTTGTCTCCTACTCCTTTCTGCCTCAACCTGCCTCTTCTCCATGCCTTCCTTGCCTCCATTCTGTCCCCCATCCCATCTTTTAATAGACATTTGTTGAGGGGAGACATAGAAAATTAAAAACTGAAAATATTTGTTGTACTTTAAATAAAAACCGAAGAACTTCTAACTTCTATTCATGATCACAAATGTTTTGATGTCTGTTTTTTCCTGTACCCCTGAAAATGTTGATCCAAATGAATTTTTGTGCAAGCTTCCATTTAACCGAAAAGCCATTTTTCACTTGGGGAATGGGAGTGTTCATGATGTTTCTACTAGATATATTCACTATTATATTACATTTGTTGAACTAACTTTTATTTCTTTAGCTTGTATTGTGCAACTGTAATCCACAGCTGTATGTGTGTATGTTGGGTGGACAATGTCCTGAGGATTTAAGAAACAGTTTTGGCTGGTTGGATGAGTTCATGTGTGCATTTTGTTTTTTCTTTCTTTCTCTCTCATGTAGACAGCTAAGAATAGTGACAGGTGAATGGTTTTTTGAAGAAAGGGCAAAGCGCTTCAAACAATCTAACCTCCTTGGAACTGATGTTGTCAGACAGTCCATCCTACGCAAAGTTCCAGGTAAAAAATAACACACAAGAAAAGCTCTCTGCATAGATCTATGTTTTAAACCTACTTATCAAAACGCTTGGCTAAGTGCTTTATCCTTCATATTTTAGAATTAATAGCCCATGTTGATAGTTTTTAATAGAATCATAGATTTTAAGGTAATCTAGTCAGATCTCTTGTATAGGTTGAACCTCTCTAGGTTGGCATAGAACCAGAGAATTTGCTGAACCATGGGAAATCAATATTGTCTTTACCAGCTTTACTAACACTTCCACTGCTTACTAGGCTCCTAGAAGACATTTAAGGGTAAATTAGAGCTAAATAACAGCACAAAATACTGAGCGCTAGGGCTTGTGGCTGTAAACAAACTTTATGGGACTGCAGAAAACTTGGCCACACCCATTATAAGTGGACATCTGGCTAACTAAAATCATGCCGGACCACAGATGTTGCTGGACCAGAAAGTGGTGGACCAGAGAGGTTTGACCTGTATAGCATAGGCCACAGAAATGCCCCCAAATAATTCCTGGAGTATATCTGTTAGTAAAACATTCAGTCTAGATTTAAAAGTTGTCTAATGGTTAATTTGCACCAGTGCCAAATACAAAGGTAAAATAACCTCTGTATACATACACAAGAATTCCTGTTTATGCATTCCATAATTTCATTAGTTCTTTTGGCTAAAGTATGACTAGCTGATTATCCATCCTACCCCACCTGCATCTTCAGACCGGTTGCTTCTCAGGATAGTTCACCATTAGGTAACCATGGCCTACGTCTAGTGTTCCCAGTTGTATACATTTACCTGTGTTGTAGACATAACACATTGTTTGCTTGCACCCACTTTACCATAACTCTAGATATCTATGTGACTTCTCCCGTTCATTTATTTACTACTTGCTCTACAAACTTTATCGTTGATGATTGCATGTTTTTTTTCTAGGTTGTTACTAGAAGTGTTGAATAGCATAAGGGCCAAGAACAATCCTTTGCAGGTCCCCATTAGAGATGTACTCATTTGATGATAATTTCACCATTTACAATTACATTCTGAGACCTATCAGTTTTTCATCCATTCAGTGTGTGCCCTCTTAATTTTGTGTCATTCTAGCTTTTAAAATAAAATGTTGTGTGGTGCCAGGTCATCTACCTCATGGAGCTCCAAGTCTATTACATCAACACTATTACCTTTATCAATTGAACTTTTATTAATCTCCAAAGCAAAAAAGTGTATCAAGTTAGCTTGATAGGATCTACTTTCCATAAATCCATGCTGATGATGGGCATTAATTATATTACCCTCCTTTATTTTTTTATTAATTGAGTCCCATGTCAGCTGCCTCATTATATTGCTTGGAATCAATATCAGATTGACAAGCCTGGAATTACCTGGATCATCCTGTTTACCTTGTTAAAACATTGGCAGGACAATAGCTTTCTTCTGGTCTTCTAGAACTTCCCTGGTGTCCCAAGTGTTATTGAAAATCAACATTGACAGTCCATCGAACCCCTCAACCAGCTCTTTTAAAACTTTTGGGTGCAAATTATCTTGATAGGCTGATTTTAAAATGTCTAACATTAGTAGCTTCTATTTCTTCATTTCTCTGGTATTTCAAGAGAATGTTACAGTGTTATCCTATGACATGATTACCTAGTCTTTCCTCCTCAGGTGCAGAACAGACATACTTATTGAATAGTTTTTTCCTTTGTTTATTATTATTGATAATTCTACCATTTTCATCTGAATGTAATGATACCATTTTTAGGATTTTTTGTGTTCCTACTATACTTTAAAATCTCCTTATTGTCCCTAACTCTGCTGGCCATAGATTTCTCCCTTTGTCCCTTGGCTTCCCTTTTCACTTTCGTATAGTTCATATTCATTACTAGCAACTTTCCATTTGTCTTTATTTGTCATAGTTATTGTCCCTTCCCTTCTAAACCCAATTGTTTTTTTAAATCAATATGACCTTCTTGATGCTGGGTTTGAGGCTTCTTCTTTGGCTTCTAGTAAAGTGTTCCTAAAGTATTCTCCATTATCACTGAACTTAAATACTAATTATGCATTAGTGATCTTTTTAATTTTTCAATTAAGGGCTGAACAATACCAGATACTTTACAGAACAATGAAAAGAACACAGTGAGGACCTTATAAGATCCCAAGATCTTGACCTAAATAAACCTAGACAAATTATTGAGTAGTGAAAAATCTCTGATTTCATTTTCTCAGTCCTTACATCCAGAGATTCTAGCGTGAATAATGCTGCTCTAAACTGTAATTGTAAATTGTAATTCTCTGTACTGTACTAGACTTTTTTCTTATTTTGCCTGGGGGAAGACTCACTAAGTGCGAGATGACTGGCTGTATACCAGCTTATTGCTACCTCTTTATTCTGAGGCAACATCTTGATTTTTTTCCCGTCTCCTGTCTACCCGCTGCATATGCACGAACATGCTGAGGCATGAATAACGTGGTCTGTTTCACTGATCCAACAGAGGACAGAGCATAAGACATTTCTCAGAACTGCTTGCATGTCTCACCTCACTACAGCTTCACAAGGTTAAAGATTAAGACTTATTTCTGAAAACAAGGATCCTGTGTCTCCTCTGAACTATTTTAACACTTGACTCAGGTGCCACCATCTGAGTACAATCTGTGTTTCCATGTAGTATTTATCATATTTAGCAGTTAAGTTACAATGCATTTAGGAAACAGGAGGGCTGGCTGCCATTTAAAAAATAATTATTATGAATTCTGATACTTTATTTGGCAAAATACTGACCTATCTGGTGTGCGTGCCACCTTAGGAGTTATCTATTGGGATATAACTTGCATCTTGGTTTTTTATTTGTTTCATGCAACATTTCAAGATGTATATATATTTTTTATTGCTATACTTGTATATTTATATTTTTGTTAGATGTATAATGAGAGGAAAAAGTAATGTCCAAAGTATCTGTGTCAACATTTTCCTCCCTGTTGAAAATATTTTTAATGCAGAGAATGTGTTCTCTTTCACTTAGCAGTGAACGAGCCATCAACTGCAAAGTGCCGTTTTTTATGTTCTCCCCTCATTAAATTTATTGACTTTATTAATTTATCAGAAGCAAAGTTGGGGGCATAATCCAATGGAAATGTTGTTTATTTGCTTGGTTTGTTTTTCCACAACAACAATCCACCTGCACTAAATTTGTAAAATAACTACATTAAAATTGGTTATTTATGTGGTGCTTTCCTTTTTAAAAAAGGAAAGTGAGCTATGCAAAAATGGCTTTGTGATAGTCTTAACAAGGTTTTTTATTAGTTAAAAACAGACATTCTGTTATATCAGATGCACACCTCACATATGTTGCTTTTATTTCTCTGAATGTTTTTTCTCCTCCAGATACTGTTCCTGTTAAGACAGAAGGAGGACAAGCCAAAGATCACGCTCAGGAGAAAGTAGAGCAAAGGCCAGATACACCAGCTTCCTCCACAAGTGGGCAGAAATCAATGTTCAGTGGACCCCGAAAGATAGGGTAAAGCCTTGATCTTTGGAAACTAATAATTCAAGTACATAACTTCTGATCAGATTTTCTTTTGAGTCTCTCCAGCCTCTCTCCAATATTCCACATCAGACCAAGATCTCCCAGGGTTAGATACATTCTACTTTGAAACAATTGCTATAATTAGATTGCAGTCTCCTAGGAAATGCAGCTATAATTACCTTTTGCTATAAGGTAGCAGCAAAAGGTAGTGACAACTATTGGTTTTTTTCCTCTGGGTAAGAGATTACAGTTTAAATAGTCTATAAGTGTGCTTGTATTCTGAAAGTATGGCTGTAAAAATGGCACCTCAAAGATCCATGTTTATTTCCTCTGAGCGGCTTTCACATAAAATTAGCTCATTTTACAAGTGAAATGCTGTTTTGCCCCTAGCCTCCAGCTTGATAAACTCACCCTGGGATCTGAGAGCTGTGTTTTCCTTTTAATGAATCCTCATCAATAAATAAAGATATTATTTGGAATGTTATGGCCTCAGTGATATCTATGCAACCCATTATCATTAGGATATCCCCTCAATAGCTCTGTTTGCAGAGAGCAAACATATGTGTTATGGAGTTGCATAGTTATTACTGGGGCATAAATTGAGCAAACTTTGTAATATAGATCCTGTAGTCACTTTTCATTGGAAAAGCACGTTTTTAAGAGTTTGGTAATTACTGCTGATTGAGTTGCTATCCAGATGCACCTTTAGCATATAGTATATGTAAATTATGAGGGCTGTGATGGTCAAGGGAATAGAGACATAAACTGGACTTCTGACAATCAATCAGAAACGTTACTTGATTTTGCCTCATTTACATTGCATAAAGGAAGCAGCTACTGCTTCTGAGTACTCTTGTGCAGATGAAGAGGGTACAGCTTAAGGAATTGGCTGCACTAAAAACTGCATTTAATTATGGTTCATGCAGATAATAGTCATGGTGAAGGTATACTGAAAGTTTGCCTCCTTACTGCAGTGGAACATTTACCATCTTTGCTGTGAATATTTTATAGCACAGTAACTAAATAATTAACAAATTGATTTATGCCTGTTTCTTATCTTCCCTTTTGATTGCAATTCACACCCGAAAGGGAAAATCTGCTATGGTTAAAAAGTTCAGTATTTCAAGTGACAAATCAGCTCCAAGTAGGAAGATTTATTGCCCCCCCCCCCCTCAAAAAAACAAACAAACCCCAAAAGTAGGAAAACATGGGAATTGTCATATTGGATCAGACTCAAACTGCAACGAATCCAGTATTCTGTCATTGACCTTGCCCAATGCAGGTACTCAAGAGGAAAGTGTAAGAAGCTCTCACTAGGCAATTTGGAATAATTTATCCCTCTTGTTAGGTCTTACGCTGGTGTCTAAGAGTTAGAATTTGGCTGGATCACCAGACACAAGATTTAGTGACCCTCCAGAATATTATTATTTTTCTTCAGAACACTGGACAGTCTTGTTGTACATGTAAATATCGAATAGCTTTTTGAATCTTGATGAATTCTTTGCTTCAACAGCCAAAGTATTTTATTTGATCAATTGTAAATTTGCTTACTTTTTATTTGAGTGTCCCCTTGTTCTTGTGTTAGGAGAGAGGAAGAATAGAAGCTCCTGGTCTACTTTTTCTAAGCCATTTTTGTTGTTTTGCATATTTTTGTAATACCACCTTTTATTTATCTCCTTTCTATGATAATGAATCTCAATCATTTCAGCCACATGAACATTTTTCCAGCTCCTCTAATCATTCTCCTCATCCTTCTTTGAACCCCCCTAGTTCTGTACCACTCCCATAAGAAGTGGTATTGCCTCACTAGTCCTCTAAGAGTAGAACTGCTTTTCCGCTAGCCTCGTTACCAAGTGGGATTTCCCACCCATGTGTGAGTGTGTCTGGAACTCACAGGAATGATGTGTTGGCATCGATGGTACTGAGAACTATGAGTGCTCTGAAATCATTGAGAAAAAGCACGTGACTGATCCTTGCACCACCTAGAGAGAAGAGGCCATTCTACACCAAGCCACTGAAGACTACCTTGCACAAAACTGCACTGAGGGATCCGCTTAGAGTCCCGCGTACTCTCCACCTGTTACACCCACATATTCCATTCTCAAGGACTTTGCAGTCCAGAGCCATTGATTCTTTCAGACCCAGTAGTGCTCAGGGACATCTGTGCAATGATGGCCTGGTGTTTGCTGGTTCCGAGTACCAGCCATGGTGTAGGGGCTCCCAACACCAGCAGTACACCACTTACTGGTTCGTTCTACCAGCTAGAATATCACAAGGCAAATGGTCCCATCCCATTCACAGAATAAATTTTGTTATGTGCACCGCGGCATGTGCAGATGTGCACCACCAGTATAAACACATGCTGCCAGCTCTGCCAATCAGCTAAGCAACATGCAAATCTCTCCTGGGCGGCCACCCAAGCTCCCAGCTTGCAGGGAATACTGCTCTCAGCCCTGCTATCATCAAAGAGCCTTTGAGCTCCTGAGGAAGTGGCACACGTACAACACAGCAGTCAGAATGCACCACTAGCTTCGTCTCTTTAATCCCATTCTCCTGTTGAAAAGATATTTTGGTGGGATGCTTGAGCCATCAAGCCAGTCTCTGCACCACTACCACTTATTCCCACGCCTTTTGGTGGCTGCCTGACCCATTTCCTCCCAATATGACACCATGTCATGTTGGACAAATAGGTCCTAGACAAAATCTTGATAGGCTACACCATATTACTCTTTCCTGCTTCTTCTCCAAAACCACCCATCCCCATCATTCTTCAGAAGAAGTGTCTCAAAGAGGAGGTGAGCCTTATAATTCAGCTCGGGATAGTAGAGCCTTCTCAGCACAGGGACAAGGGTTATTACTCAAGATATTTCCTTGTACCCAAAAGGATATAGGGGTCTGGAGACCAATCCTGGACCTCAGACAAGCCAAGGTCTTTATACACTGTGCAAAATTCAGATTGAGGACTTTGGCCTCAATAATCCCATTCCTAACAGAAAATGACTGACTTCCAGCCCTTGATTGGAAGGATGCATATTTTCATACAGACGTTCATCCAGTTCACAGGAAAGTTCTACACTTTATGGTGCACCAAGATCATTTTCAGTGCAGAGTTCTTCTGTTCGGCTTCATAATGGCATATCTGCATTATCCAGCCAGCCCAATATTTCTGTACACCAACAATTCACTGCTCATCGGGCAGCATTATTAGTAGGCCACATAGCAGTCCTCTCCTTAGAAAAGACCACTTAATTCTCACATAAGTTATAGAATGTATCAGAGTGAATCTGAACTAAACTTTGATCAAACCTGTTTTACTTCAGAGGCTGGGCCAGCCAGACTCTGCTCTCAGGTTCAGAGGGTAACCAAGAAGACACAAATAGCGTAATGCAAATAAATGCAAGGTTTATTAGATGATATAAAAAGAAAACAAGAGGAGGCTTACAACATCCCTTTGGCTTGCTGGGGACTCCGACTCAGCAAAGGACAGACTCCTGGGCCAAGTCTGAAAGGCACCTCTGTACAGTTCCAGGTCCTTCGGGAAGTCCATCCTTTGCTGAGTCAGAGTCCCCAGCAAGCCAAAGGGATGTTGTAAGTCTCCTCTTGTTTTCTTTTTATATCATCTAATAAACCTTGCATTTATTCGCAGTAAGCAATCTGTGTCTTCTTGGTTACCCTCCAAACCTGAGAGCAGAGTCTGGCTGGCCCAGCCTCTGAAGTAAGACATTACCTTTCTTACCACTGGACAGAATCTACATAATGAGCGACGTCTTCACCCAGCTCTGATTCAACCCCCACATGGCAGTCCTGCCCTGCCTGATCTTTCTAGGTCATATGGCCACCTGCACCTATGCTGCATCCTTTATGAGGCTGAAACACTCATGCATCCTGCCACGGTTGTGAACAGTTTATTCTCCCAAGCACAGATGCCCTGGACAAATGAGCTTTACTTCCTCCAAGCACCCTCACATCTCTTACCTGGTGGGAAATGAAATGAAATTTCAGATCCTGTAAACCTCCTTGCAGGAGGCATAAGGGATCTGTCGAAAAAGGCTTTCTTTCTCGACAGATCCCTCCTCTAGACTGCTGCTTTTTGCCGACGAAGTATTGAGTTGGCAAAACGCGGTGGCCATTTTTATGCAAATTAGGTGTGGGATATTTAAATCCCTGCCTCATTTGCAGTGTCGACCTGCCTAATCTGCAGCCCTCTGCCAACAGAGGGATGCAGTCTAGACATACCCCAGGATCCCAGCGGGGCTTTTACAGGCAGCCCCGTGATTAATGATTGTACTATAGTTGCGGCAAATCATCTCAACAAAATCAGAAGGCATAATATAACAGTTGGGTGTTTATATTGTTCCAGCAATTTTTAAAAAATAAATAGATCTTCTCTCGCTTTTTCATATTACCACAATTAATAAAGGTGTGTTACTACTTTTCCACATTTTTCCATGTCTTGTCTGCAACTCAGCTGCAATGATTTGACAATCATCCCATGATTCAAGTAGGGCCTTAATCATACCCCTTTCTGCCTCTTTTGTTTTTGTTTTTTTTAGTTCATAAACTCTTCGGAGGAAGCTCAGGGTTGGGGTGTTTTTTTTTTGTTTTTTTTTTTTGTTTTTTTTTTTGGCAGAGCTCCTCGCATGCTTTGAGTGCCACAGTAATATACACAGCACTATGATTATTTATGAGAGTCAGAGAGACAAGAGGTGAAGGTTTTAGTAAACCCGTGATTGCCTGTTCCATCTTTGACCTCAACAATACTCAGAACACTTGTTCACTAAAAGTACAGCATGGTGTTATCAGAACCAATGTGTGCTCCCATTTCTAACAGGAAAAATTTCACAAGAATAACATTGGCTCAAGTGTTGTGTATTTTACATTTTCACCCTATTTTATTTCTTTAATTTATGCTTATCAGGAAGGCCCTGAGGGCAATGACCAAAGGAGAAATCACAAATGTGAAAGCCGAAGACGGAAGAAGCAGCAGTTCAGAAGCCGACGCCCAAAGTTTACGCAGTGTCAGGTCAACTCCCTGCTCTGACCGGTAAGGGACAAAAAAGTCTGCTGATAGCTTAGAGCTTGATCCAGAAAGTCACTGAGCAGACCTGTGTTGCACTTTTCACTCCTGTATGCTCACCACTACTAGAGCTGGTTGAAAAAGTTAATGTTTTTCTCAAAAATTTTGTTCTTTTTTGTCAATTGTTTTGGTCAGCTCCGCTCAGCATTTTACAGAACTGAGCCCATAGTCAGTCAAGGGTAAAGCTGACAGCACTACCTAACTTGGGCAAAATGTCAGTTGAATTCTGTAACGTTTCTCTTCTATAGTCTTTCCATAATTATTCTGATTATAGGTAATTGAATTCCTTTATCAGTTTTTCCTGGTGCAGGAGACCTTGAGTAGTTACTCTCCATTTACCAAAAAATAATACTGTGGAGTATTAAATAACCTGAAGCCCATATTTTGAATGCAAATTTGTCATGGGAACAGATAAATTGAGAATGGACAACTGATATTTACTATTTTACTTCTTTGATAAATGATGCTGGATACAGACAAATTGTTCTTGTTCAGTGTAGATTGCTTTACCTGCCTAAAAATATTATGATGTGGGTTGAAAAATAGTTTAATTTCACTGTATGCTCAGATGAAAATTTCCAGTGTTCAAGAATGGCCTGCTGCCAGCTCCTAAAATGGTATTCTTAACTCACGTGGGTTGGCCTACCAGGATCAAGTCCATCCCTCATACCACAGCAAGAATAATTTAATTATTCCTAAGCCACGCATAATGGATCGGTGTTATACATAGCTTTTGAATATCTAAGTGAAGGGAATTCCATAGTTTTCCAAAGCAGTTGGTTCTATTAATAAACTACAGGAACAGTTATGCAATTGAAAGTAAATTTTCTGAGCTGCTCCCTACTGCTTGTTCTGTTCTCATTATCTGGTGAGGGCAATTGATCCCACTGCTGTGTAATGCATGTTCCTAATACTCTGCAAGACTTGTTCCATAAAAAGGAAACAGAATGAACAGAGTACACGTGAAAGTGCTTTTTAAAATTATTATTAATCTCTTGCTAAGCAGTGAGTTTTTCTGACTGTTTGGTGGTGCTGGGCAAGACCCGCTGTCCCCGGTGCACTGTGATGGTAATTCCAAGCAGTCGCAGACCTTAGGTTTAGTAGCACTCAGCCCTTTCATAAAGGGAAAGGAGCATGTGATCAGTTGCTGTAAATTGTCATACATCAGTGGAGCTGTGACATATTATTCCAATTGAGAACCTGTTGCCAAAAGACCTCAGCACCCAATTGTGACAGAGTGTGTCAGACCTTCTCAGTCTCCTACTGGGAGCACCGGCACCTTGACACTTGGGGCTTATCTAGACTACGCTAGAGTGTTGAAAGCATAGTCATTCCCATCTGTGGGAATTTGCATATTTTCTTCCAATCTCACTTTTGAAAGCAGTTTAGACGGGGCTTTTTTGGCGAACCAACCCCCTCCTCTTCTCCCCCTCCAGTCGAAAAGCTGCATAAACCTAATTTTTTGAGGAAGAGTGGCTTTTTGACAAGGGGGGGTTTGCCGAAAAAGCTGCGTCTAAACTACTTTTTACTTTTGAAAGCTCCGCTTTCGAAAGTGAGATCGGAAGAAGATATGCAATTCCCGCAGAATTTGCATTTCCTCTTTCGACATTCTAGCATAGTCTAGATAAGCCCTTGCTACCCAAAGGCAATGCACTCAGACCAGGTGACCAAAAAGACAGTCCTCCAGAGGCCTAGAAGGGCCAAGAAAAATTATTGACCAGGGAAGAACAAGAAGGCCAGTTTAAGAAGGCAAGACTGCTTTTGGTCAGGAGCAGAGCTGGATTAGATGGGGCCACAGGAGGAGATAACCTCAGGGCTAATCCAACCCCAGGCTAGGACCTTGATGTAAGCCAGGGGTGGGAAACCTTTTTAGGGTTGGGGGCCACTGACACACAGACAAGTCAGTCAGGGACTATACCCAAGTGGGAAGCAAAAAAAAAACAACCCCCCCCCCCCAACAACGCTCATTGATTTGGCTCCCAACTGAGAAGGAGAAAGACATTCCCCTCACACACCAGAGCCTAGGGGGGACCAGCCTAGTAGATTTTGTGTGCTCCAGCCCCGCGGGAGGATGGTGGGTGGGGAGCGGGAGCACCAGCGCGGGCTCCCCAATGCTTGTGGGCTGCATCCAGGCAAGCTGAGGACTGCATCTGGCCCCTGAGCCTTAGGCTCCCCACTCCGATCTAAGCACTTGCATTTCAGAGTATTTTTTCCCCTTTCACAGGTGCAGTTTTGTTACCTGACAGTTTAGAGACTGACAGAGTTACAGCACAGGCTACAGGCGGCTGTTCCTTGCAGACTCATGTGGGAGGGCCTGCCGTACCAGGTGTGGCCCCGATGAGGGTACTGCAGAGCAGCCTTACTTTCAACTCCATTGTAAGCAGAAAAGGGAATAATGAAATCCAGTGGTTGGAAGCTGAAGCTAGACAAATTCAGAACAAAGAAGATGCAAAATTTGAGCAGCAAGGATAATTAATCATTAGAACAACATATCCGGTTACATGGTGCCTTCTCCTTCATTTGGGGTCTTTAAGTCAAGACTGGATATCTTTTTAAACGACATGTGATAGCCAAATCAGAAATTATGGACTTGATGTAGAAATTATTATGTGAGGTTCTTGGGTCTGAGTTATGCAAGAGTACAAACCAAATGATCATAATGGTTTCTTCTGGCCTTCAACACTCATAGATTGTAAGGTCTGGTCACTTATTTTGGTGTCTGAAATAGGATCTAAGCTTTTTTTGAAAATCTGGTCCCAGATGATAGGGAAAAAACCTGACATAATATTTGTATTCTTCCAAGAATAAAAATAAAATGGTAGGTTTTTCAAATATAAAACTTTCAAGCCAGTTAAATGAACAGCCACTGGAATATTCATCTCCTTGGCAGCATTCTGATAAATTCATCATGGAGAGTATTAGGTGAAAATGAGCATTCTGACAATTGACGTATTGCAGATGAGTCCTGTTATTTAAACAAGACACTTATTTCCCTTCTGACCTTTGATTTATTGACTATAATTAATGATTGTAGTGCCGGAGATGAAAGATTGAGGTTTATAGTCTCCCTGGATTCTCCCAATCCACTTTTATCCACTCTGAACAGATCTCATTAGCCAGGCCAACTTTAAAGTCAACTCTTGTCTTGAATCCAAATGTAGTTTCCTTTAGGTAATCAGACCATTTGTACACAACCATGATCTGTGCCTGGAAGGTTTATTAGAACAGATGTGGGATCTTTGCTGTTTCCATTTTGATTCGTACCTATTTTTTCCTGCTTCGCTTGAAGGATTGAAGTGACAGAGAGTTTTGCTTTCAAGATTCTGACTGTCTTACTGTCAACGTGGGTATTATGTAGTGTCCAAAGAAAGAACAAGAAGTAGAGCAACCTCTTCATTCAAGTTTTGTAAAGCAGGCAGAATGGGCTGTGCAGTGGGTATTCAGATATTGCTGTGGTGAGCATGGTGAAAAGTATAGGCTACCGGTGAGGAGTGTAATCCCCCTTCTTGTGTACATAACTCACTTGAACTCACATCGAGCTGGTATGAGTATAAGTAGCAGGGTAGTCATGCTAGCAGGAGTAGTCTGCCATGGATCAACTAGATCAAGTACATGGCGACTTCTAGCAAAAATGGTAAAAGAAGGTCTAAGTCTCATTTACTTAAGTCTAGAAAGATGGCTAGAAGGCCGGGCCCAGCGGGTAGTGATCAACTGCTCGATGTCAGGTTGGCGGTCGGTTTCTAGCGGAGTGCCTAGACCGGTTTTGTTCAATATCTTTATTAATGACCTGGATGAGGGGATGGATTGCACCCTCAGCAAGTTTGCGGATGACACTAAGCTGGGGGAGAGGTAGATACGCTTGAGGGCAGAGATAGGGTCCAGAGTGACTTAGACAAATTGGAGGATTGGGCCGAAAGAAATCTGGTGAAGTTCAACAAGGACAAGTGCAGAGTCCTGCACTTGGGACGGAAGAATCCCAAGCACAGTTACAAGCTGGGGACCAACCAGTTAAGTAGTAGTTCTGCAGAAAAGCACCTGGGGGTTTCAGTTGATTAGAAGCTGGATATGAGTCAACAGTGTGCCCTTGTAGCCAAGAAGGCTAAT
>CM057845.1:178194986-178222441 GCA_030068395.1 Apalone spinifera | reverse complement strand
AGGGGGCTAGACTTGATGACCTTTTGAGGTCTCTTCCAGCTCTATGGTTCTATGGTTCTATGACCCTGCCCTTCCAGCCTGAATGAACACCAATCTATGTGCTTGGCTAACATGTGGGTCGTAACTCCTCTAACTGCAGGACTACCTCCCCTCCCAGAGTACGTCTGTACTGGTGCCAGTGTGCGCAATTTCTGGACTGAGTAGAGCTCAGTTCGAGGTAGCGTGCTAAAAACAGAAGTGTAGCCATGAGACAGTCTAGCTACCTGAGCATGATCTCATCCAAGACCCTAGGTGTATTTGAGCACTTTTGCTGCCTGCACCACAGTGATTGTGCTTCTATTTTAAGCACACCAATTTGATTAGAGCTAGCATGGATATGTCTTTTTAAGCTGGAAATTACATCTTACTCCATGTAGACACACACCCAGAGTCAGGAACAGAATCAGGATTTCCTGATTTTGTGTTTCACTGCTGTCTAACAAATAGTTGTGTAAACAAGTGACAAAATGGGTCACATTCCCCTCTAGCTTTGACTGAAACAGGTAAATGAGAAAATATGCTCATAGAGGTCTGTGTTGCATGTGTGAAGTTCCTGCTTTTAAATTCAATTTATGATCCAGGCAGGTGTTTTATGGCTACACATTATTGAATTTGTTTCTCTAACTTTCTTTTTGAACAGCTTTTATTTTTAATTCATACAATGAGAAAATATCTTAAGGAACAAGTTTTCTGGTTAAAACCATTACAATTTTTCACTTATCGTGGGACATGCAATAAAATCCAAGAGTTCCAAATTCTGGTTATTTGTATGGCCAGTTTGAAGTTTGAGCATCCAAACTTCAGGTATGAGCATCCAAACCCAAGAGCAACACTAGAATCAGGTGCATAACTACTGGTAGGCCTGGGTGGGCTGTGACCCATCCACTTAAGATCCAGGGCCACTCACCTCCAGGTGGTTCTGCTCTCACCTGGACATGGGGGCTTGCACCTATCTGCCGCGTGCTCAAGCCTGGCCTGGGGTGTGGACAGAGGGGCCAGCCGTGCTCTTCTTGGCTGGCATTCCCCAACTCCATTCCCTCGCAGGGCTTGTGTGCCCCCGAGCCCACTCTCCAGCAGGAATGCCGGGTGGGCAGGGGTAGGGGGGCAATCCCCAGACCCTGCTTCGTGGCTGGAGCCAATGCAAACACCAGCGCCCCAACCCCACCATCTGCTTGGAGCACTGGAGCAGGGTAAGCCTCCTGTCCCAGACTTTGCTCTCCTCTGGGAGTGGTGGGCTGGGTGGGGGAGGGTGGATTAGGACAACCCCTGACTCAGCTTCCTAGGTTGGGAACAAGGCAAGTCCCACTCCCAATCCCCACTCCCAGCACCGGGAATGGGGGGCCTGAGCAGGGCCCGCACCTGGCTCATGTTCCCCTCTGGTGGCACTGGTTGAGCAGAGCAGAACAAGCCCCTAGCAGGAGCACCCCACAGCAGCAAGCCCTGAGTGCCAGGTGGAGAGTGGAAGACATGTTTTTACAGGGTCCCTTCCCCATGGCTAACTGAAGGGGGGAAACTGGCCCATCATTTCCTGCCCACCTGAAGTCAGGGCTCATCTACTTGTCCCATCCTGGCTATGCCATTGACTAGTGTACAGGTGATGCACAATAATTTTAGCTTTATTTCCTAATAGTACAGACCCAGGTCTTTATACAAGCTACTGGGGTGAGGGAAGAGGTTGGAAGAGAACCCTAAAATTATTCTTTGATATGAACTTTTCAGAAACACATAAAAATAATGAAACCATCATTGAACTAAAATCCAAAGGTCTTCAGTACACAGCGATCACCTCCTAGCTGTTCCTAAAACATTTCATTTTCTTTGGAGTGGCAGAGTATTTTAGTTTTACATTCACAGACAAGAAGCCAGTGTTTGGTTTTTTTTAGTTAAGGGGTATTAAACTCTCAGAACAGGACAGGTGCAGTCTGACTTAAAACCTTGGGCTTCTGAAATGATCTTTTATTTTAAGTTGATAGAGGGACATGAGCTGCCCCAGTCAAGAATTTTGTTCCTCACTTCAGCAGTGGCTCTTTTAAAAGTTTCCAGTTGGCAATGGGGCATTTCAGTGCAGTTATTCAAAACATGATATGACAGGATAAACAAAGTGAAGGTGTCCTTCATGTGTAGCATGAAGGGAATGCCAACAGATCCTTGCAGATTTCTTAAGCAGGCTAGTGGCATTTTGTTTATATGGGTAAAAAAGCCAGTTCAGTTCTAGCAATGTTTCTTTCCATCACCTTTTTATTGTTATCCCAGTGTCTATTGTGATGAGATTTTCCTGGTGGCAGGGACTGGAGTTACTGTATCAGTGCCCATTGACAGATGATAGTACTGTTTAATAGCCAGATTCCTGTATTCGGAATGCTGTTTCTTTCTGTCAGTCTTGTTGAATGGCTGCAAAGTTAGTAAAAAAAATGTGGTGTGATTCAGGACCACCAATGGAAAGGGTTAGAGGGGACAAAAAGGGGTGTGTGATGGAGAGTGTCACGTGCAGGACCGCTGAATCAGCTGCTGTAGTTATGAAATAAACATGCAAGAAAACAAATCTTGTGCAGTTCTTGGATGCTTTTACTACTGTGTTCCAGAGAGATGTTTAAAATGTTCCTAATTCTGAGAATAAAAGCATCAAGCAATATATCCAGTCACTATCTTTAACCATCACCTAATTCTTCTCTCCATGCCACCAGATGTGGAGTCATAGTTTCCATGTGGTGTTTATAGCTGATCCATCATAAAAGTGCAAAGCATGTAGCTTATATGGTACAAGATAGTTCTAGTAAACTTTGCTTCCTGTTTTTCCCTCTTGCTGACAATGTTTTGAGAACAGGAATTTGTTTGTCCTGTTTCCACAGGGGAAGCACTCTTTCGTTGAACAACAATGACCCGGAGACCCTTCCCAGTAATGTGAAAGGCACAGTGAGCTCTGTGAACCGAAGCAATGCCTCCACTCCAGTCCATCCGAGGTCACCAGCACTGAGCACACGCAGCATGACTTCAGATTACAGCAGGGTAAATGTGGCAATGCTACTAACTGCGCACATCTCCTCTTCTGATACTACAACCATACACACCACAGTCAGTACCTGGTCAGCTTGCAACCAAGAAAGGCTACGCCTACCATGGCTAATTCTATTTATTCCTTAATCCTGTTGTGAGAAGGGACAGTCTCTCACCATAATGAAATGTATTCAACTCATCGATTACCTGGGTTTGGGATTGACAAACACATTTTTCTTATTCTAAAATGTCCTATTATCAACAGATATTACTTACATTTTAAAAATTACTATTTAAGATGTAAGAAGCGCCAGTGGACATAGACTCCCCACTTGAACTCCTCTATTTAGGGATTGATTTACTTAGGGCCTGGGGCTGGGACCAGGTGGAGTGGGAGGACTTAGGTCCCAAGATTCCCCCTCCCCTTAAAGATGAGGTACATCAACCATGGAAGCAGAGGACAGGAAGTCTAGCACTCCAACCTATAGCTCAACTGGCATTCCAAGCCCCCCTTTTACAGTCTTATGTCAATCTCTGTTTTGTTGATTTTTTTTTTAAAGTGGTAGGCGCAGGTAAAGAACTAAAAGCTGTTGCAATATATCTGTTTATAAGCAGTGATGTATGTACACAGGTTTGGAAAGTGCTAGGTTTTGAAATATAGCCTTTTAGTGCAATTCTGTTTCATGTAGTTCTGTTGTGTTGTGCTATAATCCCCAACAGTCATTTAGCAGGGCAGTGTGATCAAGGAAATTGCTCTTACTGCTGCCTAATTAGTACAAAACCCTCACATTTGTGGAGGTTTCTCATCCCAAAATTGCCTTACAGTGTTCTAGAGCAGCTAATTAGCCTCATACCAACATCAGTCCAATAGAGCAGTACAGGCTGCAGTCAAGATGTTGAAAAACAACAAAGCCGAGGTTGATGATCAAATCGCAGCAAGAAATGCGAAGTGCGCATGATGTTACTACACTAGCAAAACTGACAGATCTGTTCAGTGAAGTCTCAGAGGAAGAGACTCCTCCTCAATGAGTGGAAACACGGCTTACTTGTCAGACTGCTCAAAAAAGGTGATCTTACTGACAGTAAAAGCTGAAGAGGAGTTGCACTAGTCTCTTGTAGGGAAAGTCGTCTTTATCATAATACTACAACTATACGGAATAAAAGAGGCAGTAGTAGATGCATGCGTAGAGAAGGATAGAATGGAGTCAAGCCCAAGTGATCACATGTAGATGTTCACACTGACGCCTGAAATAGAACAATGGCGGGCACCTCTTACCAATTTCAAAAGGTGTTTGACAGCCTCTAAAGGCATATGGAGCAGAATACTCTTCAGTCTTGTGGAATTCCAGCTAAAGTCAACAAGATCATCAAGGCTTTCTACAGCGATGCTAAGGGCTGTGGAAGGGTGAACAGCCATATGACAGAGTAGTTCATTGTGGACACTGGCATCTCTGCTGCTGTTTTGCATTGTCATACACTGAATAATGAAGTTGTGCATTAGCAATACACACTCTGGCATATCCTGGGCAGTGGCAAATGCTAGGAAGACACAGACTTTGCTGAGAATATCATGCTATTAAGCTACACTTCAGAAAAGCTATGAAGGCAGATGTCTTTGCAAAGGCCAACAGGGCTCAAAATCACTTATACCAAAACAAATATCCTTGAAAACCAGACATCAATCAGGAACATCCTAATAGAAAGCCAAACACATCAAGAAAGTAGAACAGTTCATTTATCTGGGCAGTGCTGTACTAGTTTGGGTTGATAATTTTGGTTGGATGTATTCCTGGAGGTTTCATCACATGGCAAAATCTTTAATTTCTGGAGAGTCCAGGAAAATTCTAGAGGGTTGACCTTAGAACCTTAGCCAAGAGAGAGATCTCAGGGGAAAAAAAATGATATCAGGTATAGGAAAGGCATCCACAGCGTTCACTAAACTCAACAACCTATGGCAATTAAAGATATACATTACCAAAATAAAACTGAGAATTTTGTAATAGCAGTGCTAACATGCAGCTGTTAGAGTCAGAGATCTTCTAAAACATTTAGATAAAAAAACTAGATGTTTTTGAAGATAAGTGCCTACAAAAGAATCTGGGCATTGGATGGAGAGACTTTAGCACCAATGAAGAGATGAAACAAATCACCAACAAGCAGCTTATCTCCACTAGAATAATAAGGAAGTGATTCCCTATCTTAACTTAATGCCACTTGACACTTAAGTGTTTCCTGAAAAGGGGTGAGGAGATGTGTGTGAGCAAGCCTACTTTGGCCTATGACTACAGGGAAGTTAATGAGCTTCTTCACATTGAATGGTCCCTTAGAATATGCGCTGAACAATCTATTCCACCTTGCCTTTAGCTGTGACACTCAGTACCTATTCCAGACCTGAAATAGAGAATCATAGAACTGGAAGGGACCTCGGGAGGTCATTGAGTCCATTCCCCTGCGCTCACAGCAGGACCAAGCATCATCTAGATCAGGGCTACTCAACATGTAGCCTGTGGGTCTCAAGCGGCCCATGGCCTGTTTGCTTGCGGCCCTCGGTGCAGTTTGGGTTTACGTAGGGCTCAAAGTTGAATAGCCTTGGTCTAGATTATGAAGTTAGTCAAGTAAAATATATTACCTTTCCCATTTTACCCCTGTGTGTGTGTGTGTGTGTGTGTGTGTGTGTGTGTGTGTGTGTGTGTGTGTGTGTGTGTGTGTGTGTGTGTGTGTGTGTGTGTGTGTGTGTGTGTGTGTGTGTGTGTGTGTGTGTGTGCGCGTGTGCATGCGCGCAGATAGATGCAGTGTTCTTGTAGTTGTGTTGGTCCCAGGATATTAGAGAGACAGGATGATTGAAATATCTTTTATTAGGCCAACTTCAGTTGGTGAGAGAGAGACAATATATAGAGTCCAGTTGAAGAAGAGCTCTGTGTAGATTGAAAGCTGCTCTCTCACCAATATAGGATGATCCAATAAAAGATATTGTCTCACCTGCCTTGTTTCTCTGAGTATAGATAGCTATTAATCCCCCATTATCTCTAATATAGTCTTTTTTTTTTTAATTCAATCCTGGATGGGTAGGGAGGCAGCAGGGACAGAGGCAATGGAGGGAGGTAGTGAGTGAAGGGGATGGAGCTGAAATCCCAGGGCTTAAGTCCAACCCCAGTGCCTCTGGGAAGTGGAGAACTCACTGTCTGCCTGCACCTTCAGTGTTTGTATCTCCAGTGGAGGGTCTGGGGAATGGCCCTCTGCTTTGCCAGCCCTATCTCTTCCAGTCACTGCCAGAAACTGTGGCTGCAAGAAAAGACCTTGCTGACTGCATTTGAGAAACATTTGCACCACAGTTTTTGGTTTTGTTTTAATTGTGTGGTAGTCTTTGTTTCCCCTTAATGTCACAGGATGTCTTTTCATATTCTTGGCTAGAACAAATCTAGTCTTTTTGTTTAGGGATATTTAACAGTGAAAATCCACACATTGATCTGAGCCAGAATATGCTATCAAACGTACGTTGTTATTTATGTCCAACAGGATTCAGAGTATGCTAGGTATGATCCAAATACAAAAGAAAGCACAGTCTGTGTTTTGAGGACTTTAAACTCTAAAAACTCAACAGACAGATTGTGGGAGGAGAAATTTGTTTATCTTTGTGTTCTTAAAAACTTTACATTATCAGTAGGTAACCAACCACTACATCACTAGCTGCCCACCTTAGTATTTTTGGTGTTCCTCCTTTTCCTTCCTTCTGCATTCTTAGCATAAAAACTATCTGGAACATGGATCCTGCCTTTTTTTGTGTCCGTGCCCAGGTCTAGCACAGTTATTGGTAATAATGTGTTTGATTAAAATATTCTCATTTCTGTACATGTTAGGTGCTTGTGTCTTTGTCGGCTGTTCTCTGCACCTCTTCCATGCTGCCCTTTATGCTAGAATGCCTTCCTGTAAGAGCTTTACCATTTCTTCTCCTTCATATCTCTCCTTGTGAGTCACCTATACAAGGACACCTGGAAGAAATCAGTCAATATATGACAGTTTAACTCAGGGAGAGATAAATAAATAGGCATTTACTTTCTTTATGGCCTTATCTACACTCAAGGGTCATACAACCACACTAATGTGAATGCAGTTATGTCTGTAGCTATTTACGTACAGGAACTGCTAATGTTTGTATTGCTGTAGTTATGTCAAAGAGTTGTATTCCTAACTAAAAAAGATGTTGTATAAAAACGGTGTGTAAATTAGGTATATTTAGAATGCTGAAAAAATGGCAAATGTATATATTTGATTGTATTCCTTGCCTCCCCATACCCTTCTTTCCCTGCTTTTCTGTTTAAATTGAAAGTTTAGGTTGTATGCAAGGGGCTGCTTTGCCATTTCCCTTTATATTAGATGAAACACAATGGGGCCCCAATGCAAATTAATTATAATATGACCATTTAATAAGTGATCATGTATTAGTAGTGTTCTTTTGGGTTATGGGAATTAGACTGACCATAAATGAGCTTGCTCTTATTGTGCTCGGTGCTTAAGGAATGTATATTATTCATCAGGACCCTGGTTTAAAAAATGGCACTTCTGTGCCTGAAAGTGAAAGTGTACCTGAAGATTTAGTGAAGAGGCACCAGAGAAATGCATCTGGAACACCTTCAATAGCAGTTTCTAGAGCATCTCTAGCATCAGGTAAAGTATTCATTAGTAGTCCTAATTCTTTCTGTGATGATATTATTCATATGACCTCCCTACAGAAAGTCCTTTCTTTCTGTTGCTGTAATGAATAATAGATGAGATGACTATAAACACAGTTGAATTTACTGTTGTTAATTCTGAAAATATCAGGTTTATGAAAGGGAAGAAAATACTCTTCCCTTGATTCATATGGGGAAAAAGTGTGAACCGAATTTAATAAACTGTTACCCTGTCATTATCTCTTGAAAAGAGACAGATAAAATGATTCTTTCATTGTATGATCGTGAATAGATGAAATTGACACACTAAGGTTCACGCAAAGCCATTTTATAGGAACTGGTGAAGATCATTCTCTTTCTCATTTGAAACAGAGGACAGAAGTCCGCTCACTTCCCATCACTCAGCCATTCCCATAATCTGCCCTGTTCAGCCTTTCAGAGTGATGAGCCAGTCTATAAATCACAGCAGGGCTGAGCCACTCTATTTCAGATGAGTTAGTCTGGACTAGAGACTGGGTAGCACATCCCGCAGAGATAATCAAAGAAGCGACGTTTTCACCTTAGATTTTTCTGCTTGAAAGCAGCAAAGTACCTTTGAACAGGGGCTGCATCAGTAGGAAGAGGCATTTCTGATTGCTGCTTTCTCTGTGCAAGGAGGAATCTCTCTCACATTACCTGATGCAATAAAGTCTCTTTGGAAATAGATGACTAGCTTCATTTCACCAAAGTGAATAGGAGGCTGAAAGAAATCATAGGCATGCTAGAAACATGAGTCACCAGCCCTGGGCCCTGCAACTTCCTCTCCTATTTGGAGGATCTTGAAGATGAACTAAAGAAATCCTTACCCAAACCAGCATGAGCTGCATCCCAAGGTGAAGGGGTCAAGTCAAAACTTCTTTGACCTAGGGCCTAAAGTGATTTCCTTCCTTTCTTTGTATGGGAAACAGCTGCAGTAGCATGGAATATTCGTTAGAAGAGAACTACGAGAAATCTTCCACAAAGCAACCAATATGTTTTACACTATTGGCCATTAGCTGGTAAGTCAGGGTCTCCCATGTCCCAGACAAATTTCCCTTCTCCTCTCCACATGAGAACCAGCAATACCAGACAGACAGACATTTTCACTGCCTTCTGGTATCTGTGATATTTTGGTGGTTCACATGGACCAGTAAGAGGTCCTGTCACGACATGCCCTATAATCTTGGATATCTCTGTGCTGTGCTGGCTCAGAGTCCTGACACCAACAACTGGCACACAGCAAAACGGCTTTCCACCATCCTGGTTACTTCTTGCAAGATAGTGCTAACAGCTTTTCCTGTCCCAAGTCTCCCCCAAAACCAACTGTGGTGTCCAGTCCCTCTTATTGGATGCTTACAAAGGTTACACCAAGTTTGCTGCCTCCAAAGAGTCAGTACATGAAACAACTTGTTTGTTCACCCGGAGTTATACAAACTACCATTATGCCCGGCACTGAGATGGCTTGTAGTAAAACTAAGTTTTATTAACAAAGAACAGAGATTTAAGTGATGTCAAGATAGACTGAACAAGATATGAAAGGGTTACAAACAAAATAAAAACAACATGCTTTCTATTTCTAGTATGTCTAAAACGGGCGGGCAATAATTTTAAAGGAGAGGCCACTTCACAATTTCTGAAGTGGCCCTAGGCCACCCTGGAAGGGACAAGGCCTCGGGCAGAAGGGGCAGGACCAGGACACAGGAAGTGTCCTGTGCTCCCCCGCTCACAGACCCTGATTGGCCTGAGGGTATGGGAGCACATGAAGTCTTTGCTCCCCACCCCTCCCTGCCACCTAGAGAGAACCGCCAGCTGTTCAAAACAGGGCGGGAGGAGACTTTGTGCACTCCCTTGTCCCCAGGTCTTGATTGGCCTACGGCTGAGAAGAGTGGCATGGCAGACGTGGGCCAGATCAACCAGATTGGTGAGCCAGATTCGGCCCGCAGAGGCTCTCTTGCCCGTCTCTGGTCTAAAACTTAATTGTAGTAGGATCCAGCTTTGCCTAACAGTTTCTTACTCACACCACGTTGTCAGCATTCATCAGCTAGTTCAGCAGGAGGACCCATCATTCATAAATATGAATTGCTGGCTCTTTGGTGGTCTTTATATTGACCAGTGTTCATTGTCTCTGTCTCAAGAGCCAGGAAGTCTTCCTGGAATGCACATTCTGTCTCTCATTGTGATTGTTAAGCAGTCTTCTCTCCTGCATGTTAGTTTGACAGCTTTGTTTACCTTATATGTAAATATAGTTGCATTGTCCTTTGCCTGTGATCACACAAGTCAGACAAATAAATACACCTTTCTTTGTCCAGGGAAACACCTCTTTTACCTCCAAAACATGGGATCAGAGACTATTCATAATTTCACACACAATGATAGTACCTACATTATCACAGTGACAACAATGGCCAGCATGTTCTTAGTTTTCAAATGGTATATTGCAAGAGACGGCTTAAATGAATATCATGATGACAGTGAGTTGGGGCAATGCCTGTGTCAGGCTTGTTGAGTTACTGCAAAATGTAATGCCAGGGTACTAGTTTATTATATCTTGGGCAAAATGATAATGGATATACTCTACATGCCTGTTGGAACTGAGGGACTCCCAGGTCACAGTATGATCATTCATTCAACAGTGAAACTGGGACTCCATTTTTTTTCTTATTTGCTGAGGTGAAAGGTTGCAAGCATCATTGTGAAAATAACAATTCATCCAGCGCTCCTGCTGCCTATGTCTGTGCTATCAGAATGACCCAAGCAGGTGGCCTCATCCAAGAAGGCCAAAAGCTGAACAGAGTGTGACCCACAGGGGACAGAACCATATAGCACAGAATAGTGTTGGAGGAAAGGAGATATCCAAAAAGCTGAACACTATGGTAAAAATCATGTTTCCTTCATTCAGTGAAGATGCTTATATGCCACAATTGAGTGAGTGGCACAAATACCTGGATGGAGATGAGTTTAATTCAGTTTAAAAAAAAAACATGCTGGTGTTGTAGCAACTACTACTAAAAAGTGGCAATATGAAAAGAAGAGTTTTGACTAATGAACATCTTCCTTTCTTCTTTTTTTTCCAGATCTCAGCAGATCTGAGAGAGATTTGAGTGGGTCCTTCTCAGAAGAAAACAAGGATGCTATAAGCTTAAGAAGTAAATCTGTACCTGAAGCTTTAGACCAGAACCTGGTGAGTTAGAAGTGACACTAACTCTCACAGGTGGAAAAATTGTTACTCTAGCTTCTGAAGTCAGTATAATCTTTAAACTCTTAGCTCTGCACAGGAGTGAATTTAGTTTTTTTATAAATTCAAGCCTGCCTCTAGCTTATGCTGCAATCATAAGAATTTAAAGCACCTCCCACTACAGTCATTTTAAAAATTGGAGTAGAAGATTATTGGATTAATGGACACAGATGTGTTTGGGGTGGGGTGGGGGGTTGCAAAAAGGTGTCTCAGTTCCCTGGAATTTTGTGATCAGTTAAAAAATGTTGTCCTTGGACAGCCATGCTTTCCAAGCATGGTGTGTACGGATTGATTCATAGCTATATTTAAGGCTCTTTCAATAGCTATTCATCTGGGAATTTTTTAGTTTATAAGTGGATGGAGTCTCATCTTAGAATGATGTAATATATTACGCACTTCAGATCTTCACTAATTCTTGCCTTATTGGATTTTTTATTTTTATACTGAGTTATACTCAGGATCAAAACCCTTCAACCTTGTTTCTTTCTGGTTGTCTGTTCTAGTCTTGCAAAATGTCACCCTCCCTGTCTCCACTCCCCAGTGATATCTGTCACTTTCTATTACTTTTTAACTTCTCACAAACATCCCCATGCCTGCTTCCATGGGTTCTCCTTAAACATAACTGCCCTCCCTGAAGTGACCCATAAACCAACTCTTTCTCCTTCTCAAAATATATCCAACTCCCATCTGTACTTCAGTGTCTATCAGAAAGTATCCAGTTATTGTGTGAGGAACAGATGGAGTTTTTTAGGCTCTTGTTTTATTTATAATTGTTTTTAAGTTTTCTGCTATATATCTGTATAAAATTGTATGTATTTGACTTGTATTCATCCTTCATATGTCACTTGTCTTTTTGGATTGTAAAATCTGCAAAGCAGGAACCATGTTTGTGTGTGTTGTATATAACCTAGTGCAATTGTCCCCCCTCCCATCATGATTGGGTCTCATGGGTTCTATTGTGTTATAAATAATAATCCAGTCAGTCCCTTTTTAAAAGGCTGTTACATCCTGTCAAGTGTAGTTATACATGTTGGTGTCAAGGGATAGTTGGACCAACCTATCTGAGAGGAAGGACAGTCCAGAGGTTAGAATCATAGAATACGCGAACTGGAAGGGAGCTTGAGAGGTCATCAAGTTCAGTTCCCTGCACTCAAGCATGGTCAATATCATCCCTGATAGATATCTGTCTAATGTGCTCTTAAATATCTCCTGAGATGGAGATTCTACAACCTCACTAGTCAATTTATTCCAGTGTTTAACCACCCTGACAGTAAGGAATTTTTTCCTAATGTCCAATTTACACATCCTTTGCTGCTTTTTAAGCCTATTGCTTCTTGTCCCATCTTCAGAGGCCAAGGAGAACAATTTTTCCCTCCTCCTTGTAACACCTTTTTAGATATTTGAAAACCGCTATCATGTCCCCTCTCAGTCGTCTTTTTTCTAAACTAAACAAGCCCAGATGTTTCAGTTGTCCCTCATAGCTCATGTTTTCTAGACCTTTAATCATTTTTGTTGCTCTTCTTTGGACCTTCTCCAATTTTTCCACATCTTTCTTGAAATGTGGTGCCCAGAACTTGACACAATACTCCAGTTGAGGCCTAATCAGTCCAGAGTACAGGAGAAGAATGACTTCTCATCTCTTGCTCACAGCATTCCTATTAATGCATCCAAGAATCATGTTTGCTCTTTTTGCAACAATGTCACACTGTTGACTCATATTTAGCTTGTGGTCCACTATGACTCCTAAATCTCTATCTGCAATACTCCTTCCTAGACAATCACTTCCCATTCTATATGTGAGAAACTGATTGTTCCTTCCTAGGTGGATTACTTTGCATTTATCCTTATTAAACTTCATTCTATTTACCTCAGACCATTTCTCTAGTTGTCCAGATCATTTTGAATTTTGATCTTATCCTCCAAAGCACTTGCAACCCCTCCCACATTATCATCTGCAAACTTAATAATTGTATTCTCTATGCCATCATCTAAATCATTGATGAAGATATTGAACAGAACTGATCCCAAAACAGCTCCCTGTGGAACCCCACTTGTTTTGCCTTTCCAGAATGATTGTGAACTGTTAATAACTACTCTCTGAGAATGATTATCCAGTTATGCCCCCACCTTATAGTAGCCCCATCTAGATTACATTTCCCTAGTTTAACAACAAGAAGGTCATGCAAGACTGTCAAATGCATTACTAAATCTAAGTATAACACTTCTATCGCTTCTCCCTTATCCATAATGCTTGATATTCTATCAAAGAAAGCTATCAGATTGGTTTGACATGATCTGTTCTTTACAAATCCATGCTGGCTGTTACCTAGCACGCTATTATATTCCAGGTGTTTGCAGATGAATTCCTTAATTACTTGCTCCATTATCTTTCTTGGCACAGAAGTTAAACTGACTGGTCTGTAGTTTCCTGGGTTGTTCTCATTTCCCTTTTTATAGATGGGTTCTATATTTTCCCTTATCCATTCTTCTGGAATCTCTCTGTCTTCCATGATTTTTCACAGATAATAGCTAAAGGCTTAGACACCTCTTCTATCGGCTCCTTGAGTACTCTAGGATGCATTTTATCAGGCCTTGTGAAGGACGTGGGCCTCTGTGGATCTGTCTACAGCACCATTGGGTGTTGGCTTGGGACTGAAGAGACTCATATTCATTTCCCTGTTCTGCCACAGACTTTTTGTGTGACTGTGGGCAAATCACTTAGGCTACGTCTAAACTGCATCCCTCTGTCAGCAGAGGGATGCAAATCAAGCACTTCAAAAGTGCAAAGAAAGCTGGGATTTAAATATCCCATGCTTTATTTGCATAAAGATGGCTGCTGCTTTTTTTTAAAATAGGGCTTTTTCAGAAGAAAAATGGCAATCTAGAGGGGATCTTTTGAAAATACAACCCTTTTTCGAAAGATCTTGTTAACCTCATTTTTGGAGGATTACAGGATCTTTTGAAAAAGGGTTATGTTTTCAAAAGATCCCCTCTAGACTGCCATTTATTTTCGAAAAAGCCCCATTTTGAAAAAAAAGTGGCAGCCATCTTTACGCAAATGAAGCGTGGGATATTTAAATCCCGGCTTCATTTGCATTTTTGATGTGCCTAATTTACATCTCTCTGTCGGCAGAGAGGTGTAATCTAGGCACAGCCTTAGTCTCCCAGCTGTACAGTGGAGTTGCCAACATTTCCTGGCTTGAACAATTTCCGTGGCATAAGGATAAATTCATTCAAGGCTGGGAGGTGCTCAAATACCCCAATGATAATGGGCATATAAGTACCTAAGACAGACAGAAAAACTGGCCCCAGGATCCCTTGTCCCAAAGTGACAGGTTAAGCACCAATGTTGTGTTTATGAGGTGAAGGTTGTGGCCTTCACAGTGTTTTAGGTTTCCTGAAAGTGGTGTGGGAGGTGAGAAGCAAGATGAGGGACGTCTGAGGGGTAGTGGGCAAAATGAAGAATTGGCTCCTAGAGGTTGAGAAGGTTCCATTTCCCTTACTCCTGGTCAGTTCCATTTCCCTTACTCCTGCAGTGTCTGTTCCTAGAGGGTTGCAGCTGCTCTTGGTGTGGGGAATGTCCTGCACAGATGTGAGAAGCAGGTTGCCTGGATCAAGTGGGCTGAAAGAGTCATTTGCCTCCTTTGCTCCCAATCATCTAGTAGTGGTTTTGGTAGGGCACTGTCATCCTTTCTCAGGGAGAAGAACTAGAAAACTGACAGGTCTTTTTTTTCTCTGATTCCATAAGGCTTCTTGGGTGCAATTTCTAAATAGACTTTAAAAACTGAATACTCTGTGTGTGTGTGGGGGGGGGGGGGGGGGGGGGGGGGGGGGGGGGGAGAGGGAGAAGAGTTAATTGTAGTGTCTGCATCAGAGTTGAGAGAACCTCTCTGATGGTTCATGTTTGGTTTACTGACAAAAAATACTTCTGTCAGAACAGGGAAAAACAAGGAATTAAAACAATCAATTTAAAAAGTGTATCGGAGCAAACTAAATTAGTTTTTAAAGGTCTATTTACAGAAATACCTGTTCAGCCACTTTATAGCAATACAAATCATTACTCACCACTTCCTCAGCCATTTTAAGAGGAGTAATTAGATTATGTATGTGTTTATAACCCTGATAGAGGCAACGAAGATTACTTAGTCTCCTACCACTTCTAACTTTAATAAGCAGCAGTAACCAATTATGTGGGTATGCTTCTATAGCACCCTTGAGAAATATAGTTGCTGCAGTGTAAAATGAACTATGGGTCTTATGGCAAATGAGAGAGCCTGAGGTAAAATGCTAGCTTTCCCAGCAATATCTTGGTTTCAAGAACATGCTCACAATGCTCATGTTTAGATCAGCATGTAGGTGGGATTCTCAAAATCCCAAGGTGATTTGGATGCTGTCTTCCAGTTTTCAAAATATCTGCCTAAGAGATTTGAGTAGTCAATTCCTGTTACAGCTAATGGCAGCAGCTTTGAAAATCTGAGGAATAACCTTTACAATTCTTGTTAAAACCCCTGAAGTCTCCACGCCATTCATAGAAGAGCATAGTAACTTTCTGTTCATTTGATTTTTTTCCATTTTTATCAAAAGCTAGCATTCCCTGTTAACCCTCTGCTTTCAAGTTTATTATTTTTAGTTTCCAGTTAACAAATTGTGTTTTACAAAAATGAAAATATACACACACACATACCTATGAAAATATAATGTCTTTGTTAAATTTTTATAATGCTGAAGAAGAAAGAACCATGAATTTAATGTCCTTGGAAATTTCCAAATTAACTTTTCTGGAAACAACATGTTTCTTTCAATGTCCCCAACTATGACTTGGAGCATCAGTCAATAACAATGTGCCCTCTAATTTTTCCATACACAAGCAGAATGCATTTTGTTATGTGCACTAATATGGAGATGATGTGTGGCAAGGGTAGAGCCAAGGGATTCAGAATATGGGAGGTGACTCATGGCTAGGGCAGAGGGTTGGGGTAAGAGGGTGTGTGACAGTTCTGACTAGGGAGTTAGCCCCATCCCTCCCTAATCTTCAAAACTAAATGCATGTGTGAAGATATATAGCAGGAATAGCAGAATTCTGGGTAATTCAGGTGTACTACTGAGAATAGAGTGCTTGGAAATCGACTTCATGGTGCAATGTCCCACCATGAAAGACAAAAATCAGTTTCCTACGCTAGGGACATTGAAGACTGGAGATTTCAGTTTTCAAAGAGCTGAAAGATGAACTAAAAGTGCCCTTTGTTCCTGCTGTGCTGCTTGTGAGTGTGCAAATAGTTAAAAATGTAAATAAAAAAAACTCTGGAGATTTTAGTTTGGAAGGTGTGCTGACACCATCTTCCTTAATCAGAAAAATATGGACTAAAACCCAATGAAGGAAGATTTGCCTAAACTGAATGACTTTCTTTGTGGTTAGGATTACCTGGATGAGATAGAGGAAGATGCGGATGACATTGTGGCCTCTCATTATCTTAGACATCGTGGAGCCTTGGCAAGTGGATTATCAACAGTAAGTTTTTCATTGGAAAACATCTAGAATTCCCTGTCTCTTACTAAACAGTTTCTTGTTGAAGTAGAACTGGGCTAATACACAGCACACACTGAACATTCCATTTAATTCAATAAACACTTTTTGTAATGATTCATATCCCCGCCTCCTTCCCTACTGCTGTTTAGTAGTAACTTTGAGTTCTTGGTGGTTTCTGTGCATTGTGTTTTAGTATTCCCATCTGTACAGTTAAAATCCCATTCTCTGCAATCCCTAATGATGCAAAGATCCATTTGTTGTTTATAGTGTAGCTATCCTCCCTGCACACTAGTGATTTGGGGTCTGGTCTCCAGAGGCACTTTGCAGAAGGTGTTGAGTGCCCTCACCTTGAAATGGACCCAAAAGAAGGTATGGAAGGGACACTGAATACCATGTTCTTAATAGTAATTAATTTTAACTGTGATGTGAAAAATGAGAAATTACAACTTAAAAAAATAGAGTAGTAAATCTGAAACATCTGGCCAATCAAGATTCTCTGTCAAAATGAGCAAACTTAGAATAGTTGGCACTGATATAAAGAGATAGTGTGGCTTTAAAAGAAAATCCTCTGTCACTTGTAATGATAATCCTCTGATCAGAGGATGTCAAACATCAGGAAAGAAAATGCTTATATTTGATTCTTTTTTAATAGTTTTGTTAATAGGTGGCAGTGAAAATTGCCCAAGTTCTGAGGAATTAGAAAGGGAATAGACACATAGATATCCTTATGATAGAAAAGATTTTCATTGATAGTTGAAGCATTGAGGCTCTTGTCTGTGGGTAAGGAGGGAAGGAGTAAATTATTGCCATTGTTCATGTGCTCCTGACAAGTGATAAAGTGAGATACTACCAAGCTTATGCTTAGAGAGAATAAAAATAGGGATTTGTAGTATGCAATGAGCTCAGTTTTTCAGAGTTAGCTTAAATGTAGTGGTTGACTGAAAAGCTTACAGACTTTTTATTTCATTGGAATGGGATCTCACCTTGTTTTGTCTCTCCTTCCTTCTCATTGCAGCCTTTGAGAGGGTTGTGATTGGTTGGTCTCACTTTGAGAAAAGCTGAGTAGCTTTTTAAACTCCCAACAATTTACAAGTGCTTTCCTTTGTGCATTTGGATTATGTGCCAGTAGCCTCAAAACTCATATGGAGTTGGTACTAATGGTGGCCCTCACCATCCTCATATATTCCATTCTCTAGGCAACATAGTCCAGCATGACTCATATGTTTTATGCCATTTCATATGCTTAGAGTAAAATATTTGGGGATCAGATCTACAGAGAACAGTTCTGCTTTCCAGTATAACTATTGTATGCCTCTGCAACTCATTCCCATAATACATCACAAACAATAGCCAGTAGCCGGAACATACACTACTACCTCTTCACTGAGTACAAAGTCTGCAACCACCTCAGTGGGCCCTGCAGGACTAGAGCAGCCCCCTGCTCGTGGTGGGTGGAAAGCTGCTCCAGCCCTCACAGGTTAACCGGAACCAGTAAGTGTCACCCAACAAGGGCGAGGCTTATTGGTTAACCATTTGAATCCATAGTGGCAAATATACACGGTGCCAGTGGAATGCAGCAATCTCTGGGTTGGAGGGTGGCAGCTGGTGATCTGGACATTTGATGTAAAGGAAATTTTGGGCCACAACACTAGGAAATTAACTCTTTTTTATGGAATGTGATATTGCATTTTTAATGCCCCACACAAAGTGGACAGAATTCCATCAAAGGTCATCTCTGAAAGACATGCAGTCAGTTGCCAGCATGGTATTCAGTTTGCTTTGGAAAGAGAAAGGGCTGAGTCAAACTTCATATTCCAGTGTCCCAAGGAATTCAAGGAATCGGAGTAAAGAGGTTTGGGTACTTCAGGCCAGATCAGCCCCTAGTAAGCAACTGTAACTGAATCAAAATCAATTGAGTAAAATCACTTAAACAGGTTGAATTTGATTCACTGCCAACACCAAAGGCTTGCTAGTCAGGGGCGGCCCGTCGATATAGGTGAACTAGGCGGTCGCCTAGGGTGCCAAGTTAAATGGGGCGCCAAATGGTGGCGCAATATCATTGAGGGGTTTGGAGGTGGGGGCGCTGATTGCATGGTTCACCTAGGGCGCCAGTTGCTGGCAGCTAGTCTAGGGCCGCCGCTGTTGCTAGTCTATAGGTTTTATAGATTAATTTCTTTCCTTGGTCTTCTGAACCCTAAGACATGATTTGCAGAAGCTCATACTCTCTTGATAAGGGCCCTTAAATGGTATCTACATTTAATGAACATTTTTCATGGCGCTTTCAGCACCAGCTTTTTTCTTTCTATATGGATTCCTTTTGACCTTTCTCCTAATCTAAATGCAGCCTTCCTTCTGCAATAGAACTGAGATGATCTCATGCCTCAGTGCTTCTTTCCTCTTCATGTCCATCCCAGCATGCTTATTAAAATCACTGCATGATACGGTAATGGAAAAGCTTCTATCAGCAAGCAGCTGTTCTTCCCTCCTGGAGGGGATCAGTTTTCCAAGTCTGTTGTGACCTACTCTGAGTGTATATCATTGATTATATTCCTTATCTTTAATATTCATGCATTTCTGATTTTATTTAGTTTATTCTGTGCATCTCATTCTTCAACGTTGTTCAAATTTGCTTGTGGCTGAATTTTAGCCTCTGATAATGAATTACTAGTTACTGTACTGTGGCCTAAAATAAAACTGTAAATGCAAAATATGCTCTAATTTTATAGAAAGCCAAGTAAGGAGATTAGTGTATAGAGACTTATTAGCTCTGAAAATCAAAACCACAGTATTTTGGCTAAAAGTGAAGAGATTATTTTTCGTGAGTTCCTCCATTGGACATAATAACTTGTCATGATATGGCATCAGAATGATTTCTTGTTCCAGTGTCTTATATTTTACCAAAAAGATGTAAAATGCTAAGCTGATAAATACAGGGGCTTAGGTGTTTAGTAAAATGAAGTTCAGCACTCTTTGATACTCCTTGTGGTATTTGCGATTTACAGTTATCACATGATTATATTTTCTTTAAACAATATTTATCATATTTAACACAACTCTCAGCATAAATCCCACAAAACAAAAGGGTTTTATTGTAAGAAGTGAAATATTTCAGTTATCAAATGTTTTCTCAATTAGTCTTTGTAATTTTATGAATGGTTTGTTAGGAATGCAGGGATTTTCTGTTTCAATTCTGGACTCCACTTGTGACTGCTTTAGCTATGTTCGTTTCCCCTTGTATTCCTCAACAGATTCAAGAACGGACTCAGATTAATCAAAGAACAATCCTTTTTTCCAAAGTGTTGATTTAACATAAACATGTGAGGAACAGATTTTCAAAGGCTGCCACTTATATCAGTACATTTCTGTTACATGAATAAATATATATTTTTGTGCACAGAATAAATAATTACATTCAAATTTAAATGACCCCATTTATGTGCATAACAATTGAGATGTATAAATATTAGGGGTGCACCTTAGATAACACCCTTCAAAAATGTAGCCCTAAGTGTATTGAAACTAGACGGAAATCTAATCAGTAATGCAGACTGTTGATTGCATGGTGATCTGAACCAGTCCTATCGTAGGAGTTTGAGCTAATGTGTATAAATCACTACAAATACCTTGTTCTGACTGGGAAGTGGTAGCTCCATACCCTTCTAGTGTTATAGCAGAACTGCAGTACAAAACATACAGATAGCAAGAAAGAGCCAGAGCACTTTTATGATGTATAAAATTAACATCAGACTTTTTCTCTTAAAAAAAAAAATTACTTCCTGGGGTTTTTTTTGCTTTTAGATTTGAGGTATCAATAATATCCACGCCGGCCCTTACTTTTCTTTCTTTGCTGCAGGACCTTAGCAAGATGTTTGGAGGGCTTAACGAGTAATGTCACAGGAGGTTATTGCTTAAGTTGTGCCTCCGACACCCTTCGCCCTCTGATTAGAAAGGAGCTGGTGATCAATTTATAAACTCCTGTAACCTCACCGCTGAGCAGTATTCCCTCTAAATTGGAGGCAGCACAGCTTCACAGGTGATTAATCTGCCCAGCCCAGTCAGTCAGCTCCATTCATGGAGCCTTGAGCCTCTGACTGGGTGGGCCTGATTAATCACCTGTGTCAGGGAACACTGCTGGGGAGACCCTTCAGTCACCTTGCCAAGGTCTTTCATCAGCAAGAGGAAAATGAGCCTGGGATATTCTTGTTACTTCATTTTTTCACAAAATTTGGGGCCCATTTTAAAGGAATAATGAAAGGTAATGTGGGAAAAGGTTGTGTTTATATGTAGCCTTAAAAACAACACAGAATTAACCTCTCAACCTGCAAGTATTAAGAGAAGCTTGATTTAATCATAATTCTAGTTTCTTATGAAAGCCCCAGTGCTGCAAACACTTATGTGGACACTTAAATGTTCACACAAGATCACTCATTTCAGTGGGAATAGTCACATACAGAGTTGACTCGTGTGTTTGCAGGATTAAGGACCAAAATGCAAATCCGCCTGACAAGCTAGTATTCACATTTAATTTGTTTGGAGCTACCTTAGTATTACAGATTCTGTCTAAGTTTGTAACTAACTTATATTGCTGCAGTTAAGTAGGTGACACTTTTTCACTTATTACATGGTTATGGAATTCATTAGTGGAGGGGGATTTAATTCCACCTTAGTCCCTCACTGCTATAAGTACTATATCACTATGGTTTAGCAGCACCTCACTACATGTTGAACCTCTCTAGTCCAGCACTTGGGACCTGACGAGTTCTGAACCAGAGAATTTTCCAGACCATGGGAGGTCAATATTGTCTAGCAGCATTACCAACACTTCCATTGCTTACTGGGCTTTCAGAGGACATTGAGGGGTAAATTAGAGCTAAATAACAGCACAGAACACTGAGAGCCAGGACTGCAGGCTGTAAACAAACTTCATGGGACCGCAGGAAATTTGGTCACACCCATGAAAAGTGAACATCCAGCTATTCAAAATCATTCTGGATGACAGATATTTCCAGACCAGAGATGTTTCCAGACTAGAGAAGTTCAACCTGTGCTATACATACCTGTGTAGTCTGTAGAGCTTGTCATTGCTTTTCTGAATTCTTACTGCAGCTATCTAATGCTATTTTCTTTTGACCTTTGCACTGTCTTCCTGAAAGAACTTTTCTGAAGGCTCTGACAGGAAATGCTCCTTCTTAAATGTACCTGAAGCAGATGGTGATACTGTGAGTTTTCTTGCTTCCTCTGAATTGCTTTCCTGATATTCTAGAGTTTCCCTCTCATTCCTTCTCTTTTCTTTTTGGTTGAGATCTTTTTTAGTGGCTGAGATAGGCTTTATACATACAACAGTTTAAAGACACCAAACATATTAGATATGTTTTTGATCAATATTATTTAACAACCCAACACAAAATGTATGTCAGACTTTTTAAAAATGGGTTTCTACAGTGTACAAACTGTTTCATTTTTGTATTACAAAGATTTCATTCTTTCCCAGTAAGTGTATTAGGGACGATTAAAAAATTTGTGACATGTGCTTGTTCTCTTAGAAGTGCCCACGATTAGGTGACATTGCTGTAAAAAGGTATATGTTTTTATGTCCTTTCCATTAGGGGGTTTCATATAATTTCTTCTGATGCACCTGGTACTGACCACTGCCTAAGACAGCATACTGACTGAGAGGAACCATTGGGTTGCCCGAGTGTGGCACTTCTCTCTTTCTGGGGCTTGCTATGTGATCATAGACAATTTACTTAATGTCTGTGTTTCTCAGTTGCCCCATTGAGAAATGGTGACCTTAACCACCTTTATAAGTCACTTTGAGTTTAACATATGAAGAAACACTCTGCAGGCATTTGAGATATTGTGATACCTTTCTATAGTAAGCAAGTGATAATTCTATTCGGCCTTTGATATCCTAGTTTTCATAGCAGGTTCAGCAGAACAGTAATTTCAGGGCTTTCATTATTTGAAAAAAAGCTGGTTCTGCAAAGAGAATGATTGAGCTTCCAAGTCATCTTCTTGGTCTTTATTTCAGACTAGCATTAACAGCATGATGAGTGTTTACAGTGAAACTGGGGACTATGGCAACGTGAAAGTCAGTGGAGAAATACTTCTCCACATCAACTACAGCTACAAAACTGGTGCCCTACACATCCTGGTAAAAAACTGCAGAAACCTCGCCATAGCAGATGAAAAGAAGCAAAGAACAGATCCGTAAGCACAGAGAATTTTCTTCTTGCCTTTTCCTACAAGTGCTAACATTTCTGGTGTGGTTTTGCCAGTTGGCTTCCACAGACTTGGTTGTTTTTATTCTCTGGTAATAATTTACTTCTTGATCTGCAGCTATGTCAAAGCATACCTTCTGCCAGACAAATCTCGCCAAAGTAAACGCAAGACCAAAATCAAAAGTAACACCACCAATCCAGAGTTTAATGAAACACTAAAGGTGAGAGCACTGACATGCCTGTAATCCAAGCTAAACTTTGCCATTAAATTAATTTGTTGTTGTTTCATTTATTTATACCACAGATTGGAAAATTGATTTTAAAATTGGGAAATGAAGTTAAAAATGAAAATATTTGAGTTAAAATCTCTAGCTGTCATAATGATTGAAGCTTTTGGCTTTTTAGTATGGAAGGAGAGTATTTATTTTGTTTTTCCTTTCCAGGTACAACGTAACTTTTAAAAATAAACCATTTCCTTTTTACAGTTTCATGGGAGTGTTTCACAGTCCTTAAAATCCCCTCTCCAGTGAGTTTCTAAGCAAGGGTGATGGGAGTTTGTAAAGTACCTAAATGACCTCACAAGTCCCATTGAAAGTCAGCGGGATTTATACTCTGAAGTCCTTCAGATCTTTGAAAATCCCACCTCAAATGTTTAATTTTTTTTCCTATGGAGGCTAATAAAAAAGAAGTGTAAAGAAGTTTCCTTTTAAAGGGGCTAACATAACTTTTCAGCCAGTATAGTTGGCCTACGCTGGCTATAAAATCATTTTAAAACTATATACATCTGGTCTGGCCAGACTGCTTACCAATGGGAGACCTGTTTTATAGAACTATTTGTAAAATGGTTTATAGTATAGTTGGGTCTGGTCTGCACTGGGGAAAAATGAGTGAGTATCCATCTCATATCTAATGCTGTTCTGTAGCTCAATCCTAACGTGATTTTCAAACTTTGTATAAATGGGCCCTGATAATCTGATGACATGTTTATATATATGTTCTGACAAAGGTGGCTTACTCAGACTTGTGAGTAAGAGCTAAAATAGCTAGATTCAGTAGCAGAAGAACTGTTTGTCCTAACTGTTCCCATTACTATCATTTAAAAACTCTCTTAGAATTGATCCTTTTGGCCTTTTCAGGCCTTCGAGGCAAAGTCTCATCATTTTAATGGGGGTAACTGCTGGCTTTTTACAATCTGCTAGTTAATATATCTATTTTAATTATCACTGTAACCATTTGGACTTTTGAAAAATTGTGGACATTCTTTACTGAGAAGAGGGTGAATTTTATTTAAAAAGCTTATTAAAGATGCTGCCAACTTTTTTTAAGGCTCTTTGTTATAGAATAGACTTTTATCTTAATGAGTCTATTTAATTAATTGGAAGCTACTTTGTAAAAATTAAATAAATATTAATTTTTACAAAGTAAAAATTTGCAGTGAAAATTACCCTGGTAAAGAAATAATACAGATAAGTAACAAAGCAACAAAAATAATGTAAAAAGGTAAAGTCAGGTTGGATGGTGAACAATTCTCCTTTCTAGATTTCTCTTGAATAATAGCTTCCTGTATCTGAATTGATCTTTACTTGTAAGGAAAATAAATGTTTCTTCCATGCCTCATTTGTCAGCTACCATTAAGTTAGGTTAGTATGTTTATTATATAGTGCCATTATGGAATTGGACTTGACTCTCATTAAATAGTTTCTTTACTCTGTTTTTCTTTTAATAGTATGTCATCAGCCATACACAGCTAGAGACCAGGACCTTACAGCTTTCTGTCTGGCACTATGACAGATTTGGGCACAACAGCTTTCTTGGGGAGGTAGAAATTCCTTTGGACTCCTGGAATTTTGAAAATCAGGCAGATGAATGGTTTGTGCTTCAACCCAAGGTGAGGCTCTCTAGTTTCAGTGGAATAACAGTAAAGCAAGATCAGTGAGGTTTTGTTTTTTGTTTTGTTTTTCCCCCACTGCTGTGACACTGTAAAATGATATATTTCTAATAAACTGCTTCTGGGATGGACCTGCAAAAGAAATAACACTTCTAACAAACCTATGGTCCATGTAAGTATATATATGCCCATTCATAACTAAACAAAACCAATTAAAGAAATAAACATAGACAGAGAGCCATCCCTGTGAGGAGTGGGGGGAACCAGGGCCTGGGACAACTTCCCCCTCTAAACCAGGCCCTGCCCCCCTCTTCCTGCCCCTGCTCCACCCCCATCATGTCTCTTCCCACCCCTTGTCTGACTCCATTCCATCTCTTCCTCAGCTCCCCCAACTCCTCCTCTCCTGAATTATTCCAGGAGCCAGCAAGGCAGAACGGGGCCAGTGGCATTGCCCATGCTCTCTGTCCTGTGGCTCTTTGCACTGTGTGGGCCTGGGGCTATGGCCCCGAACCCTCCAATGCACGGGACAGCTCTGCAGACACATACATCCAATAGTAAATGCAGCCAAAAGGACCTGTTAAAGAAATAGCACATGAAGCAATGGACAGTTTTCAAACAATCACCCGCTAGCCTCTCAAACAGCATCTTTCTTTGTGAATCATTTTTAAGCAATTAACCATTTTCTATGGTAGTGAGATTCAACATTGCTCTTTTATACTTGCTGAGTAGATAGGAAGGTATAGTATCATGCTATTTGGTTCACAAGCCAGAAACTCCATAGAATAAGGCGTCTTTAGTGCTTAACCAATGTGCTCTGTCTTCTGACACCTATGGGATTCCTCACTGGATAGGGCTAAAGTGTTTGTTTTTGGAACTGGAGCAACTCTAAAGAGTTGTTATAAATGTTAAGATTATATGCTTCTAATATGCTTACTGCTCTACTAGCCTGAGTTCTCTAGCCCTGCTCAGGCATCCACTTTATAACTGCATATATAACAGTGGCTATCAAAGGAGGTATGGGCTCTATGGGAAATGGCAGTGGCAAAACCTCCTCCATCGCTTCTTTCAGGAAAGTGCCTGTCTCTGAAAACTGTGGAGTGATGAAATGGGTGTTATTCTATACCTTCACAGAACACCTTGCAATCACTAGAGAGACTGCCTCTGATGTCATCTTCAGCTCTACAGTGCTGTCATCTCTTAAGTGACCAGACTCCGAAGCCCTAGCGTTCTGGGATATTACTCGGGAGTCACCTAGAGTGGAGTATCCGTAGGGACACTATTCAGAGTAGTAGTAATTACTCAACTTGTGCAGTAATGATGGTTCTTTAAGATGTATGTCCCTATGGATGTTCTACAATCCACTCTCCTTCTGCGGGGGGAGAGGTGGTTAGTCTGCCTGAGCTGGCTAGCCTCGTGCCAAGGCATGAGGAGAGACAGCACACACGTGGGTCTAACCGACACTGTTACTGAAATGCTCCAATCAGCAGCGCAGAGACAAAGCCTATAGTGAAGCACCCCATAGAAGGACACATCTCAAAGAATCATCATGATTGCACCAGGTGAATAATTACTTTCTCTGTAGTCAGCACCCTGCACTAGCTAGAGATGAATGCTTTTCCTTTAGAGGGCTCATCTAGACTATGCTGAAGTTTCGAAAGAGGATATGCAAATTCCTTCTTCTGATCTCACTTTCGAAAGCAGAGCTTTTGAAAGTGAAAGTAGTCAGGATACGGTGTTTTTTGGGGACAACTTCCCCCCTCCCCCCCCCGAAAAGCCACATAAACCTCATTTTTTGAGGAAGAGTGGTTTTTTTATAAAGGGGAGGGGAGTTGCCGAAAAAAATGCGTCCCGACTAGTGCTTTCAAAATGCTTTCAAAAGTGAGATCGGAAGAAGGAATTTGCATATCCTCTTCCAAAACTTCAGCGTAGCCTAGACATAGCCTTACTGATAAATTATCATGAGCAGTGCTTTTCCCAGCTTGGTTCCATGATGGCCTGCCCTGGAGCAGAGGGTACATTTATCAGCATTCCTATTTCTTTGTACCAACCCTGGAGCAGTGTAGAATTTTGCTCTTATTTAGAATTGATAATGTTACAGAGAGAGACACATTTTGTGTGCAGGCTAATCATAATGTTACATTATGAAATTACTGGACTGTAAGAGTTGTGGCTCAGTGTCTATTCTGCTTCACATCATTTTTTTTTAATTGTAACACCAAAGGCACTGATGGAGCTCTTTCACTCAGACCAAAAAGTAAAGAGGTCTGAGCATTTCAGCCATTCCAGCTAGGAAATGCCATCTGATTATTTCTGAACTCGTTATAAGAGTTACTAATTCTATCTCATTATTTCCAAGTAAAAGAGAACGAGAATATGTCTCCTTTGTCTGCCAGGATGATCTGGATAATGTTTACAGAGATAATGTTTCTCCATGTTCAATGAAAGTAGGACAAGAAACAATGGGCTTAATCTATAGCAAGGGAGATTTAGGTTAGCTATTTGTTGTTTATTGGGTAGTAGATCTAGATCTTGTTGTTATAGTAACTGAGTAGGTCACTGGGGTCAGCCTGGGCTGGGCTTGTTCTAATTTGTTCTGTGCTATGCAATAAAATGGGCACTTGCATCTACTCAAGCTCTCTGCCTTTCCACTGATTTCTTCCTATACTGTGAAACTCCCCACGACATAGCAAGTGGCAACGAGGATGGGATTCCTGTGCTGCCTCCAGTAACAAAAGTAGAAGTCAATGTAAGGAAACAGACTCTTTTTGGCTGTTCTGGAAGGTGGGGGTGAGAACTGACTGCTACCCTGTGCAAACTGAAACTAAGATCAAGGAGCCCAGAGACTGGAAAAGGGGGGGGGGGG
>CM057845.1:178154799-178186519 GCA_030068395.1 Apalone spinifera | reverse complement strand
GGGAAGGACCCTGACAGCAGTTAAGCAAAAAAAAAAATAAAAAAATAAAAAAAACCAGCATGGCCCCTTTAAGAAGAGGCTTTTTGCCAGCAGCCATCTTATTTTTCTGCTTCAGCCACAAGACAGCCCTGCAGAACCAGGTAAGCAGGGAGGTGGGAGGGCCCCGGGGCTGGGGCTGGTTGCTGAGTGTGTTGTAGGATTGCCAGGTGTCCGGTATTTTCGCCTCCTGGCCGGGAAAAAAAAATCAGAAAATACCGGACATTTTTAGGTGTCTGGTATTTTCTGAATTTTTTTTACTGGACAGGAAGCGAAAATACCGGACTGTTTGGGTCAATACCGGACACCTGGCAACCTTAGTCTGCATGCAGCCAGGTGTCTCTTCTGTAGTGAACTTGTACCCTATATGTTTGTATAGCAGGCTTTTAGATGTTTCAGGTTCTGTCTATGGGAGGAGGCTGTCTAGTAAGATCTCTTTGCTGCCACTGCTTAGAATGTTATTAATTGCTTCTGGCTAGAAAAATTCTATAATAGCTGAAAAGAAGAGAGGATTTAAAGAAAAACTGACCTTTTCCCTTCAGCATATTAGCAGTACCATATTTGTACTTGGAGACTTCAGGCAGCCCACCCCTGTCAAGGATCAACCATGTTTGAGTCAATGTGGTTTTTTTTTTTTACCAGGGGTGTGGTGGTCTCCTCTTTTTCCCCATCATGTTTGCAGATAAAGAGCCAGATTGTTGGCAAATAAAGAGCTAGGCAGCATTTCCCTCTATAAATAATCTTGTTGAAGTAACTGAATGGCAGAATCTGGCCACAAAAAGCTTACATTTTCAAACAGAAGAAGTGGGCTGTGCCCACGAAAGCTCTTGATACCATCTACATGTTTTGTCAGTCTATAAAGTGCTATCAGACCATTTGTTGTTTTCTAAGTTTTTCCAGTTACAGACTAACCCAGCTACCCCTCTGAAAATTTCCAAATTGGTTTTTCAGTATATAGTCTTTGATTTTGTTATTGGTTTGTTTTCTGTACAGGAAAGAAGAGTTTAAAAAAGGGAAGGAAAGGAGCTGCACAGCTGCCTTCTGGGGGTATGTTAGAGGTCATTATCAAAGAAGCCAAGAATTTAACAGCTGTGAAATCAGGAGGCACCTCTGACACATTTGTTAAAGGGTAATTTTTACTTTCTGATATTTTGCACAGCACATCAAGAGTAAAACTAGCTTTTGCATTGAATCCTAGTTTATCTGATCAGTACCATTTTGGTCTGATAGATACTGAGCTTTACTCCTGAAAAAGAACTTGCACCTCAGAATGGAGTCCAACCTTAAATTCTCTTTTCCTAGGGTATTTAAATTTAAGTAATAATATATTATTTGAAATAAGAGCTTTAATTTTACTTGTAGACTTCAAAATGTGGCTTTGAAATGTAACATTAAAGATAACACTTCAAAAAAAAAAGATGAGTGTGATATATGTACACCTACTATATAAACATGTCTACAACACAGTATGTGTGTATGGTTTTTGCTATATACATATGCCTGATTGTTATTTATCTTTCCAGCATTTAGAGTATGCAGTTTAATATGCAAATAAACTTCCTGAATAAACAACAAATATTTGATATAGGTACATGCTTACATCTATAATATAATCATAATTCTGAGCATGGCACTCAAGGTGTTAAATCAGGGATAAGCAATAATTTTTTGCTGGGGACCACTTCAGAAATTTTTGAAGTGGCCCCGGGCTGCATAAGAACGGGCAGGGCCACAAGCAGAAGGGGTGGGGCCAGGATACTTCCCTGCTTCTCCACCCCCAGACCATGATTGGTCTGGGGGTGGGGGAGCTTGTGAAGTCTTTGCACCCCCCAGAGGTTCCCCCTAGGCGTCCAAGCCCCTGGTGGGGGGAGGAGACATCACGTACTCCCTGTTCCACCCCCAGGCCAATCAGACCGTGGAGGTGGGGGACTTGCAAAGTCTTCTCCTGCCCTGCAAGGAACGTGTGGTGCTTCTAAGTACTGCGTGCTCCTGGCAGGGTGGAGGAAACTTCGCATACTCCCCCTGTCCCGAGATCCTGATTGGCCTGGGGGCGGGGGAGCAGCAGGGCCTCCGTGGGCCAGATCAAACCTCTTGGCTGGCCGGATCTGGCCCGTGGAGGCCCTTTTGCCCACCCCTGTGCTAAATGAATGAAATGTGGAATAGAATGTTCCTCCTTGCCATTTTTCTGTCAGTAAAAGCTTTCATAGTTGCATGTTTTATGTACAGTGGTGTGTTAGTTATAGTCTGCATGTTTTTGTTCAAGTGAACACCTCAATCAAATTTCACCTCTTCTCTGGACATAGCTAAGCCATTCCTCCAAGAATGGTAAATTGTTCCTGGGGTCATAAACATATTTCTGAGGAATTTTTTTTTACTTTTTTGCAATAGCTAAAATTGTCTTAAATGACAAATTGATTTTTGCAAGTTTCCCTGGAGCAGATATACCTAGAAGTCATTGTAAGGTTTTCACTCTGCAGCTCCCATTCACATGATCTAAGTGCTGTTCTGTCAATGTACTCAAAACATTTTTTGAGGTACAAAGAGCAATCATAGGCTTATTTTACATTGATTTGCCCAGTGCAGCTTTCTCTGTGGTTGGCTTTGGTTATGAGAAATGTGTTTTTTGTTTAAATAGAGAAACAAAGAAAGATTATCTGGTCACCCACTCTCCTCTCTGCAGCTTGTACACACATGAGATGTGGAGTTTACACCAGACTAAGAGGATTTTTTGTTTTTGGAGCCTCTTGTTTACAAATTGGCAGCATATCACTGTTGCTGACTCCCTGAACTGTCTTTGGTTAGTTCATCACACACATCTGTTGTTGTTGGCATTGGTTGTTTTATGTAAGTGGAGTTTGAACCAGTTTCCTTTGGACAAACAATTTTCCATCAGGTTACCAGGTTTTTAAAAATATATTTTCTATAGCTCAGATCATCCCATAAACTGTACCGGGGGAAGGGTAAATTCACTACTCTGACTTTAAAAATAATATATTGTGTTTACAGATTTTCAAGAAAAGAGTACTCTGGTAAAAATAGAAGTCTTATGGAGTTGAAAAAATCATCAGACTTCATAGCATCAGAATCTTTGTGTTTTAGTGAGGAATTAGATCTGTGGCGTAAATGTAAACATAAACTAGGGATGTTAAGGACTAGTCGACTATCCGATAAGCAAGTCGGATAGTTTATTGGATAGTTGACAGGATAGTCAACTAGTCGCTTCCCCCCCTTGCTGCCGCTATTAGACAGAGGCAGTAAATGGGGAGAAAGAGGAGGGTACTTCAAAACAGCAGCGCCACACAGAGGCCGGGATCATCTGGAGTCCCCAGCTGACCCCAGGCTCCGTGTGGCGCTGCCCCCTTTGAAATGCCACCACGGCATTTCAAAGGGGCAGCCCCACAGAGCTTGGGATCAATTGGGGAGTCTCCAGCTGATCCTGGGCTCCGTGTGGCGCTGCCCCTTGGAATGACGTAGGGCGGCGCTGCCCCTTTGAAATGCCACTATCGACTAATTGAATAGTCAATGCAAAAATGCATCAACTATTCGATTAGTGAAATACATGCTACTTAACATCCTTAACATAAAGTTATGTCAGTGCAGAGGGGATGATACTATCTCACTGACCAGCTGCTAAATTCCTTCTCTATCACCCACTTATTTTTGCCCAAGTTCAATTAAATGTGTGTATCATCATATAATAGTGTTGCTTCTCACCATGAATCTGAAACCCTTACTTACATGGAGAGGCATTGTTTTCCATGAGGAATCCCATTGAAATGTAGAGTTGTGTGGTTAAAGGCAGCGTCTGAACCTGAGATACAGGAAAGCTGATTCAATTCCTGTCTTAGACCCAGACAACCTGGACAAATCACTTGATCTCACTTCAACACAGCTTTTTGGCATGCTTAGCTTGACTTCAATGGGTTCTTTGCTGATTTGCAGTTGGAATTTCTCTGTGCCTTGGTTTTCCATCTGTAAAATGGGGATGATATGACTTGCTTTCTCCTGTTTCTCCTGTTTTGCTCTGTTTTGTCTATTTAGAGGAAAAACTCATCAGGGAATGGACAGTTCTTACTATATCTTTGTACTGCATTCAAAACTCAATGGGGCGCTGATTTTGGTTGGACTTCTAGGTGATACTGTAATACAAATGATAAGGATGACTGACCTGAACTCCCATCTACCTGTTTATTTTCCTCTCTCTGTCTTTCTTTCTGTCTCCCTCAGGTATCTGCTCCCAGATAACAGCAGAGCAACAAAACATAAAACTCCTGTAATAAAGAAGAGTGTGAACCCCCACTGGAATCACACCTTCACTTTCAGCGGCCTGAACCTTGCAGATCTACACAGTGTCTGCCTAGAATTGACAGTCTGGGACAAGGAGTCACTCTCCAGCAACATCTTTTTGGGAGGTGTCCGTTTGAGCACTGGAAGCGGTAAGAGCCCTGTTTGGGAATCATCATTTTGTTCATGTCTCATAGCCATGTGCAGGATGGGAATGTTGTGAATGCAGGGCACAGAGGTGTTATTTGAAAGGAAAACAGGGTGGCTTAATAGCCTAAAGGCAATTTACTTCCTTATGATAGCAAGTGAGAGACATGAGTTTGCTACCCACTTGTAACTATGCTTCTGAAGCCAACCAGGACTGAAAGAACTAGGAAAACACATCTTACCATCTGAGATATGAGAATTTCATTTTACTCAACAATAACCCTTCTGGATGATGAACAAGCTGCTGTGGAGAGTGAATCATCCATTCCTCCTCACATTGGTAGATAGTGTTGTAGGATAGAACCACGTTGGGAAATTTTGCTGGTTTCTGCCCACGTATTTTGTGGCTACCAAGAGGAATCTAGTGTCTAGGTCAGGGCTTCTCAACTTTGGAAGTTCCAGGGGCCACAATGATACTCACAGTACATGCCAAGGGCCGCAACTTAAGTGTGGTTGCCTATACATGCTAATATATATGCAAATAGCTTCTTTCACACTAACTGGCATGAGTACAAAGATTACGGCAAAACTACACAACACACAGGCCCCATTTAAGTCAATTCTGCTGATATTAATAAAATGCAATATTTACCTGATTTCCACCCATATGACAGCACTTTTAATGAGTAATGACAGTCCAGGCATTTAACTACTAAAACGCATATCAGTGACTACTTTTTTTGTTTTGGCTCCCACCCACGGGCTGCGTGTACCCAAACTGCATCACGGGCCGCAAACAAACGGGCCACAGGCTGCATATGGCCCATGGGTCACGTGTTGAGTAGCCCTGTTCTAGCCCCTTGGTGACATTCCAATGCCTTTTAGATGATCAGATAAATACATTGCCTTTTGTTTTTTAAACTTATATAGTTTCATTTTTTAAAATCACAATGGGAGGATGTTGTATTTACAGCTAAACCCCAGCCAAATCCAGGCTGGCACATCACCCTTTTTATTACATCATTATTTTTTAGATCATTTAAAAAACTTAGTCCATTTACTTCTGGTTTCTTTGTATTTCTTATTTTCCTTTTATGATCTGCCAGGTTTTCTTCTTCGATAGATAAGTGAAATCTCTCCTCCCCAGAAAATAAACCATAATTTTTGTAAGGCACATGCTTTATAGTGTGTCTTGCACGCAGTAGTGCAGTCAAGGAGAGTGTTGTCTTTCTGTATTCTCTTGAGAGAAACAAGGTGTGGGGAGGTAATATCTTTTATTGGACCAACTCTGTCAGTGAGAGACTGACAAGCTTTGGAGCTGTACTGAGCTCATCCCCAGGTCTGGGAGAGGTACCTATAGTGTCACAACTAAACCAAAGATTGAACAGATACTTTAGCGAAAGTCATTAGCTGTGACACCCTGATTTCCTTTCCCAGACCTTAAGAAAAGCTCTGTGTAAGCTCAAAAGCTGCTCTCTCTCACCAACAGAATTTGGCCCTGTAAAAGATATTATCTTGACCACCTTGTCTCTCCAATGTCCTGGAAGTGATAGGACTACAACAACCCTGCATATACCTTCTTGAAACAGATAAGGAGCCATATTGAGTTACATCTCACTAACATGCCAAAACTCTCCATATTTTTTGCAATTGCAAGGTTTAAGTAACGGGAAGCAAGTTGATTGGATGGACTCTCATGGGGAAGAGCAGCATCTCTGGCAAATGATGATTGACAATCCTGGCGCCTCTGTAGAAGGTATATTAATGCTGAGATCTAGCATGGGAAAACGCAGACTCTGAGAGCAAATGGCTTGCATAAGGATAAACTGATGTGACTCTTAACTCTTGTGGGGTACCACAAGGATGCCCGGCCTTAGTGGAATTCAGTCTGTTGTAACTTTCCACATGTGTAAGTGGGGAAGAAAGACTCCTCTTTGCCTTGGATTTTGAGGCTTCTGAGTTGGATTATAATGCATTCTGCACTTTCCTGCATCCGTGTTCTTAAGCCGATGTTCCTTATACTAGTGAAACTCTTACTGAAGTCAGTGAGAAAGCTACCTGAATATAGAATACAAAATCAGGCTTTGTTTGTTTGTCTCGGGACAGAAATATGGTCTAATAATGTCAACATCCATGAAGAATATGGAGCAAGCAAATGCTTTAGTCATTTGATGACTAATGATTATTTATGGTATACACTAATTTGAAGCAACTCCAAAGTTTGGAATTCAAAATGAGATTAGAAACCACCAGATTCCAAGCAGTCTGAACGAATAATTAACAACATCCCTTCCCTTATATGTTCAGTAATTTGAACTGTTTCACAATAGCAAGCTTTGCAACAAGCATCACTACAAGAAAAACAGCAGCCATTTGGGTATTTAGAAATAGGTGACAGATGTGCTGATACAAAATAACAGGAATGCCATACTCTGTGTTGATGTGTTCAAGGTGTATTTCAGTGCTCCATTCAAGCTATGGTTTCCCCATATCAAAGAGTCTCTTATGAAAACAGATTATTAGACATCGCTAAGCAGCTTCCAGAACTAAGTGCCATCATTTATGGCTGCCTTTTAACTTTTGTTTATAACTCATTTAATAATTCAGACATCATTGTACAGAGGCAGAGAGAAGTTCAAACAATTGCCATAACTCATGAGATGCTAATGTTTTCCTACACGTGCAGTTTTAGGTTTAATGACTAAGGCCCTAATTCCGCAAAGCATTTAAGGAAATGATGTAATTAAGTGTATGTTTAACTGCTTTGCTGACCTGGGGTTTAAATGGGGAAGTTTTCTAAATTGGTTGGAATCCTGTTCAAGTATATCTTGCTGATTTATTAATTACTAATCATGATATGATTAGGAGTGGTATTTTGCTGCTGGAATGATATGAGTCTTTGCACTTATATTACTAATGCATTTTAATATAAAATGTTGTCTTACCATTTCAGTTACTCCTTGTTAGATGGTATAGTTGTTCTTTATTAATTTGGTTTCCTAAGGACTGCTTTATGTAATGAGATCTGTCTTGCTTTCAGTACACAAGGGAATTGCACACACCATCAATCTTAAATTTTCTGCTTGCTAAGAACTAGACTCCCATGTTTACAAACTAGGGATGTAAAATCCTGCTCAATCAGTTAACCGGTTAACCGGTACATTTAACTAGTTAACCGCTTAACCGAGATCCTGAAGGCAGGGGGCTGCTCGAGCCCAGCATGGCATGGTGGGTCCGGCTGGACTAGAGCAGTCCCCTCTCCTCCCTGCCTACATTGGACAAGGAGCTGCTCCAGCCTGGCCAGACTGTTGGTTAACCAGTTACTGGTAAGCATCACCTGGTAAGCTGCTTCCTTGTTAATTGGTTACATCCCTAGTGCAGATAGAGCAGTGTTTTCTATATATGCTGATAGACTGTAACTGTAACTATATATGCTTATGGACTGTACAATGGCAGAACTATAGAAAGGCAGAACAGTTGATCCTTACCAAATATGGTATTTTCAGATTTATGTGATTCACTAAATTCAGCACTTATATGCTATAGTGATGGGCACCTTATACAAACTTCAGAGACCGCAATAAATTGAGTAAGTTAAATTTCATCTGAATGGTCCGTAATTAAGTCTTGCTCCTTGTCATCAACTGTAAATGCATTTACAGTTGCTCTCATCCTTAATTTACTTTTGGGAGCAAGACAGTATCACTGTGAAAAATATTTAGCAACCACAAAAAAACCCAAAACAGCCAATAAAAAACCCTGTCGCCTCCACCGCATATATAAGTCCTTCTCTCTCTGTTCTTCGTTTCTCATGCTGTCAGAATTCAGAACCTAAAGCTTTTTTTAAAGAAGTGCTAACAAAATAATTCTTAATTGAGAGGTAAAAATCCTGTCATTCATAATCTAACAATAGTTGAAGCCCCAAGTTTTAATAACCTGAAATATTAATAGCTGAATAACATCAACTTTAGTTTTGTACCTGAAATTGATGAAACAGAAAAACAGATTTCTAAAAATTTAAGACAAGATTTTGAAAAGTGACAAGTGATTTTAGTTGTCTAATCTGAGATGATTTAAAGGGCTGTGATTTTTAAGAAGCGCTTAACTCATCTCCTCTAATAATCATACCCCCTGATAGTAGCTCCAGTTGGGTACCCAAGTTCAGTAGTTGCTTTAGAAAATCTTGGCTTCAATTTTCTTTATTCTGTGTGTCTGTTTACATTTGTTTGGTTTTGGAATTTCACTCAGGGCAGTAAAAGGAGAGTAATCTGTTTCTAGTCAATTTTACTCTCCTGTTCTAATGCATTTTCAGAGGAGGGGGTACTTTTGTTCACAAAAGCCGCAGTGAATTTATAATTTAAAGTATGCCCTGATACAATCTTTTATTAAATGTTTCTTTTGTTTCACAGTAATTCTTTAAAATTCTTCAACAGTTCTCTCTCCAAAAATACCCTACATCTGGGGCCTAACCTACTCCATCTCTTTAACGGACTCAGAGTCTGGATTTCCCTAAGGAGTTACATCACAAACAGATGTTTATTTTTGGAGTGATTACATTACACTGACATGGAGGCTCAAGCTCTGCTTTCATTTGCTAAATTTGTTGTTTGGCCAAATTTTAAAAAGGGTAACAGCTATTAAACTAAAGAAAATGATTGAGGGTAAAATTCTGACCCTCTTCAAGAAAGTGGGGATTTTGCCATTGACTGTAATTCAAGATTTCACTCTGACCCTACAAGCTTGCGTAGTATGATTCAGATAATAAAGAGGGTCCATCCATTATCTGTAGGTTATATTAAGTATGTGGAATAAGATCCTACATTCCAAGTGGGAAGTATTTCATTTAGGGGGCTGCTGTTTGTTTCTTTGGATTGGATCTGGCCAGTGCAGTAATAATATCCACAGCTTAATACAGTTTATTTTTTGTTTTATTTTAATGTGGGCCTGTCACACATGGCTCTAAATGAATTAATGCTCAGTGAAAAACAATGCTGTAAATCCCAACAGCAACTCAGAAAGCTTTGATCTGGAGCAGTGTCATCAGTACATTTGTAGAAAGCATTTGGTGTGTGGAAAACATTGACACATTAGTAATATCCTTTATGTACCTGTTCTGTCTCTCCTTTATATAAATGATGTATGGGATGGGAAAAAGCATGAGATAACTGATTGCACATCTGGAGTTTTGTTTTCCAGACATTTGATTAATTGTTTATAATTCCAAGCTATTACGTTCTGTGATCACCAGACTGAACACTAAAATGGCCAATAAGGGACCGGGTTAAAGCCTCCCTTATGAATAGATTTGTGGCACTGAAACTACATGAATAATTACTCAAGATTTCTGCAGAAATCTCAATCTAATTACTCTTAAATGTAACCCTGATTTATACATTCTAGTTCTGAATAACAAGACCTGGCACAGTTGATAGTTCTAAACTCTTTTATCGCACAGTTTTGTATTGCTATTTGAGAGCAAGAATCTATTTTTAACAGTATTGATTTTTAAAAATGAGTCAAGCACAATGCAGTGTATTAAAATATGTATTTTTCTAACAATTTAACTACAAAGCGTCATTCTCTACATTACTCTTCCCCAATAGTCAGTGGGTTTGACTTATTTAAAAAAAGCACAACGTTACAAATATTTTAAAAAAACACAGTCAAATACAAATATCCCTGTAAAATGTTGAGACAGAGCAACAAACAGTTCCTTACACTGCCTTGTCTTTGCCCATTGCCCATGCTGGACATTTGATCAACACACGCCTTTTCTTTGCATAGCTAATGGACCATGGAAGGGATGTTGCAAAAATGTTGAGGGTGTCATTCCATCCTCCTTTGAGACTTTTGCTGTCATTTTTTTTCTGAGACCCCTTCGCAAGAGGTTCCAACATCACTTCCTCAGTTGGCATCTCAGCAAAGTGATTTGGTGCCACCATTTCCGAGGGGCTTTTGCTGGCAAACCTGAGAGGCAGGCTTTGGGTGGTAAGAGCTGTTTATCACAGTGCATTGATTAAATTAGAATCCTATTGCATCGTATCCCCTTCTATAAAGATTACGCTAAGGAGACACAAAGGTAACACTTGTGTTTCAGAGTAAAGATTTACATATGTATAGTCTTACATTCTGTATTTCCCTGCTTGGTTAGCCTGTGTAACGTTGTGGACGAAGTTTACAAAAGTACAGTAGCGAAGTAAGCTTTGAATATCCTATATCGCTCATTGAAAAGACCTGCTATATAGGATGCCGACAATTAAAAACCATGTCCCCTCCCTGATTCCATCTTCTCTTCCTTTTAATTCTGGATCACATCCACCATTAAAAAGGGGGTTCAAAGTCATAGTATCACAGTGACTTTCAGCTCACATGCTACAGTAAAGGTTGCACCTGAATCTTCCCTCCACAACTCATCCCTCCTTCTAGACCTCTGTCAATCCTCTACTAAGAATCATGCCTAATAGGTCATATTCTTAAATTCATTGCTGCTTCTAAAAGCTGGCTTCACATGATAAGGACCCTGGGCAGTGCACAGCTGTCACGGGCCCACTTTCATACTAGCCCTACTTCTCTTCCTCAGTGTAAAAGACAGATGAAGTTTTACGTTCCAGCCTGGAATTTTGGTTTTTAGCTCTTTGCAGCAATAGCACAACACTAACACTCAACCCAACAACCACCACCAATCAAATGATTCTTTCTTAGCATTGACCTGCATGCAGAATGATAGTAATGCATTGGAAACCCTTACGCCTTAGGTTTTTAAAAGCAAAACATATTGAGAGACGCTGAGAGCAAAATGTAGGACACCTGGGATACTGGCTGTGGGAAGGGGTTGAATCTGAACAATTCCAGTGGCGGATGGCAAGTTCTGATTAGTAATAATGTATTCTTTCTTAATTGTCCACGAGATGCTCTGGACCATGTTAGCAGATTCCAAACACTGTGCCCAATGGGTTCCCTGCCTAGTGATTGATAGATGAAGGGTGCTGTCTAATGTGGTGGTGATAATGCATGTGGAGCTATGTAGTGTATACTAATGCTAATACATGAACCTGAACTTGTGAACAAGTGGCTTCTTGGTTCATTTTTGAGATTTCCCATCCTGTCAAGATTTTGATTAGCTATTACAGTAGTTCTCATTTGTGACCATGAATTATGCGCCGATGCATGCCTCTAGACTTCTTCTGAAGAACTTGATGCTTTTATGCTTTAGACTGTTTTAAATGGCATGTATGAGATCCTCTTTTACTTATTTTTGGGGTTTAACAACAAAATTAGTCCTTGTTGCAACAGTTAGAGAATATCCTGTGTCCTTTTATTCTGAATTCTTTCCTATTTAGGCTCTGTTGCTTGTTCTCCATTGGGTACAATTAGAGTGGAAATGAACACTGTTAGCATTAAGCAACATCGCATTATAAGCGCTGCCAAAATTTTGCCAAAATGTTTGTGCTCAACATGCTCTTGTCCTTTCCTTTGTACTGTATTTTCAGACTTGTGGATTGTGGAAGAAGGTTGATGGTGAACCCATTTGTAGTTATTGTAAAGCACAATGTTATTTCTCCTACAATTAAACTAATTAAACATGATATTTGTTCCTGTCTCCACTGAAATGCGTTACATCAGTCCCTTCAATCCCCTTACAGCGAACATTCTGTTGCCTTTTTCTGACAGTGATAAACAAGGGACTTCATCTACATGCAGCTAGTAATACTAAATGTATGCTATGATCTATGACCTGATAGGTGTAATTTCACTGTACTTCTTGTGTGTACTTTTCTCTTCTCTTCTCCTTCCTACCATATGCGTCATTTTTTCTCCCTCCCTTAACTGTTCCTTTTTTGTGAATTTTTAGATTTTTTTTTTTTGTTATGAGTAGATTTAATGTTTGTGAAAGGAACATTTACTAGTGCTGGTTTGAGCCAGGAATACATTATTCTTCACTATCCATCACAAAAAGTCTTGGCCCAAAGCTTCAATAAGGACCCTCTTCTACCTGTTACATTATAACAAGCACCCACCTGGTCCTTACTAAATGCATCCAATGTGAAGGTGTCATCCACCTAGAAATTCAGTTGTGTTCAAAGGGTTAACCTTGCAGCTTTGTGTTCTTACTAAGCATTACATGTCTGTATAAGCAACACTGCTCTGTTTCAGGTTCATTCACACTTTCATTCATGTCATACGATAGATGTGGAGTAATGAAATTGCACCAACCTGGCTTTTTCAATATCACTCTGGCTTGCCCATATAAATGTCCTGGTCTCATCTTCTGGATTGCTCTCTTACTTGGTCCAGTTAGCTTTAACTGGCTAGGTTAGTGAGGTTTGTTCTTCTGATCTGACTGACCAAAAAACGAGTCAAGACAGAGAATTCCCACCCCGATAAAGTTTCATCTTCTGATGAGATATTCTGGGCCTGCCTTGCTCACCTGGTTCTGAGCTAGCACAGCAGTCTAGACCTCTGACTGAGTCTGTCAACTTCATAGATGTTGGCAAGACTTACCTATTTCTCACCCCAGCAGGTAACTCAACACTACAAAAAGCCTCTGCTTCTCTTTTTTTCCACAATTCCTATCTAACTAGTGTACACGGCTGGCTTGGCACTTCCCAAGTTGTCCACAAATTTTAAAAAATCTTGCCCCAAGTGTGGCAGAGGGGAGCTTTGTGAACCCTTTTCCAGCTCCTCTCTGGCTCCCACAGCTTCTGCAAATGTAACCTGACGGGTTGGCTTGGCAAATACATTGATAGCCAGCCTGCAAATTCCTATTCATAATTTCCTCCCCTTTTCTCTCACCTGATACACTAGACCCCATTTTCTCTGGGTAAATCCCAATACATATGGACTGACCTGAACCCATTTAAAAAAAAGTTCCACCCAAGTGCTCTTGTGATTTATTAATCTGTATGGTATGCACTTAGTGCTCAGTACAAATGCCAGCTGTCATTCCTGGAGCTCCTGCTTCACTCTGGTATTCCACTGTTTCTGTATTACTGCCTAGCTTTATTTAGATATAATTGGGCTGCTTGTTGGGTTTTAGAGTGGGAGTTGTGTTTATCCACTTACTCCTTTCAGTGCCATGGGCCTTCCTGCTTATAAACTTTGGAGGCTGCAGCACCAGTAAGTGACAACAAGCTACATATCAAAATAATCTCCAGTGGCATCACTGCTTGTACCAGTTTTCTTGTGTGATGTGGATGAGAAACCCAGTGATTAGGGATTAACCCGAAACAACACAGACATGCCTTATGCAGACTTAAAAATGGTCTCCCTTTCTTTTTGAAGCCATGCAGCCTTGCTGCTGATGTCCCCCTTCTAAAATGTCATAGAACCCTAGGACTGTCTGTAATCCCTGTGTCTATGTCCTGTACATTGTTGTAATAATCTGTCTAGATAGTATGACATTAACACTCTCATATGATGTACATATATGAAGTGCATTAAGAGTTGTGTGCTGGAAGTATGACTAAAGTGTGTTCAAAGCAGGCAGGTCAGGGGGAGTTGTTAAACAAGTCTCTCCTAAACAAAGGCGTGTGTATTGACCTCAACTTATAGATAAGCAGCAAAGAGAGCCATCACACTAACAAGGGAGGTGGGAGGCTGCAGGAAGCAGAACTGTTTGCATTTTATCAAACACCACCAGAGTGAGAGAGAGCATGAAGTTTTTACCATCAAAGTCCACGATGCCTTTCTCACTGCTTCACTAAACTTTACTTAGAGGAGTATGCTTCACATGAATCCATTTCAGAGGTGCGCTGGACTGTAAATGAAAGGGGCTGAGAACTCTGAGTTCTCTTTTTCACCTAAGAAGACAAAAGAACCAGCTCTTTAGGGCTTGTGAGGGAGATCCTGCCCAATGGAGTGTGGAGTCAGCCACCATCTTGCTGGAAGATTCTAAGAATGAGAAAAGCCATCTTGAACAAAGCTTGTCCCTTGCTAGGTGAAGTTTTCACTTTTATTTGCATTTCTAACTTTGTCTTATAATTGAACTTTCTTAAAGTCCTGCCTGCTTCTGTTAATACACTTTTTTACTATGAATCTGTACCAACAGCATTGTGTTTGAATTAAAGTAAATGTTAACTCCAGTTGATGCAGCAAGCTGTTAAGTTTTGTCTCTATCAAGTAGCAAATGGATCTTATTCCTGTGAATGTTGCGTGGAGAGCTAAGCATTGTAGCCCTGAGTTGGTCAATTGGAATGCTAAAGGAGCATCCTAGGATGATAAGTTTTGTGTGGAGAAACTAATGAATTCTTTGCATTGGTTTTCATGGCTGAGGACCACCAGGACCAGACGGCATTCACCAAGAGTTCTGAAAAAACTCAAAATGTGAAATTGCGGAATTACTAACTGTGGTTTGTAACCTATCCTTTAAATCAGCTTCTGTACCAAATGACTGGAAGATAGTTAATGTGACACCAATTTTTAAAAGGGGCTCTAGAGATGATCCTGACAATTACAGGCTGGTAAGTCTAACTTCAGTTCCGGGCAAATTGGTTGAAACTAACAGAATTGTCAGACACATAAATGAACATAATTTGTGGGGAGAAAGTCAACATGTTTTTTGTAAAAGGAAATCATGTCTCACTAATCTACTGGGATTCTTTGAGAGTGCCAACAGGCACATGTGGACAAAGGGTGTTCAGTGGTTATAGTGTACTTAGATTTCCAGAAAGCCTTTGACAGGGTCCCTCACCAAAGGCTCCTAAAAAGAGTAAGTTGTCATGGATAAGCAGCGAGGTCCTCTCATGGATTGATAACTGGTTAAAATACAGGAAACAAAGGGTAGGAATAAATGGTAAGTTTTCAGAATGGAGAGAGTTAACTAGTGGTGTCCCCCAAGGGTCTATACTGGGACCCATCCTATTCAACTTATATATAAATGATCTAGAGAAAGGGGTAAACAGTGAGGTGGCATAATTAGCAGATGCTACAAAATTGCTCAAGATATTTAAGTCCAAAGCAGACTGTGAAGATCTTCTAAAGTATCTCTCAAAACTGGGTGACTGGGCAACAAAATGGCAGATGAAATTTAAAGCTGATAAATGCAAAGTAATGCATATTGGAAAACATAATCGCAACTATACGTATAAAACGTTGGGGACTAAATTAGCTGTCCTCACTCAAGAGAGATCCTAGAGTCATTGTAGATAGTTCTCTGAAAACATCCTCTCATTGTGCAACGGCAAAAAAATCAGAGTATTAGGAACCATTAAGAAAAGGATAGAAAATAAGACAGAGAAGATCTTATTGCCTGTACATAAATGCATAGTATGCCCACATATTGAATACTGCATGCACATCTGGTCATCTCATCTCAAAAAAGTTCAGAAAAGGACAACAAAAATGATGAGTATGGAATGGCTGCCATATGAGGAAAAATTAATAAGACGGGGACTTTTCAGCTCAGAAAAGAGACGACTAAGGGAGGAAATGATAGAGGGCTCTAAAATCACGTCTGGTGTGGAGAAAATGAATAAAGAAGAATTATTTACTTCTTTCCATGACACAAGGACTAGGGGGTCACCAAATGAAATTAATAGGTAGGAGGTTTAAAACAAAGAAATTAAAATATTTCTTCACATAATACAGCCAACCTGAAAAATTCCTTTCCAGTGGATGTTGTGAAGTGCAAGACTATAATAGGGTTCCAAAAAAAAAAAAAAAAAACCCACTAGATAAATTCATGGAGGAAAGGTCCATCAATGACTATTAGCCAGGATGAGCAGGGATAGTGTCCCTAACCTGTTTGCCAGAAGCTGGGAATAGGTGAAAGGGGAAGGATCACTTGATGAATCCCTGTTCTGTTCATTGCCTCCGGGGCACCTAGCATTGGCCACTGCTAGAAGACAAGATACGGATGGACCTTTGAAGATGAACCTTTGGGTCTGACTTCTTATGTTATATTCTTATACAGAGCACACAGGTTTGGGAAAGTTTAGGACTGGTGGTGCATTAGAGTCTCCTGCTACCATAAACTAAGACTGGTAAAGACAAGAGTGTGTCTGTCAGCTGGCAAGGTGTTGGATTGAAAGAGGTTGAATCAGAGCTGTCCAATGTTCAGAACATGTAATATATGCTGACTGCTGTCTTGTTCTCCCAAGCAGGAAGCTATGAATAACTACAGCATTTTACAGCACTCAGGATTATAATACAAGTGATGACACAACCTCTCACTGGTCTGAATTGCACTCCAGAATGTAACAATCCCATTCCCTCTTCAGGGAACAAGGCACCAACTTTGCCATGGTTGATGCTTCCTGTTCCAGCCAAAGTGGCCTATAGGGGCTATGCTGATGAAAGGAGTTACTCCTTGAGTCATATGAGTCATATCTGCAATGCTGAAAACACCTGCCAAGCTAGGGAACAAAAGACTGAGGTAAGGATCAGAGCCTAGAAATGATATGGTGTTGAAACTAAATAAGGTGGTCAACTCTCAGAATTTAGTGTTTTTCTCAGTGTTTCTTAAACTTTTTAAGAACAAGGAACACCAAATAATTTTTTTATGAGGAACACCAAGGATTTTTTGTTAAGAAGAGAGAGAGAGCGAGAGAGAGCGAGAGCGGTGTGGGGGTGGAGAGGGGAGAGCAGGGGGGAAATTATTGAGCAAAAAAAAAAAAAGTTGCCTGTCCCTTTAAGGGCAGTCATTTTGAACTCTGTTGTTCTCTGCAGCACCACTGAACACAGTTTAAGAAACACTGATTTATCTTTATTAGTGTGTGCATATGTAAAAATGGTATGTGCTAGTACTAGGAAGGGGTAGAATGCCGCACCTTGCCTCTCTCTTGAAATGTTTACTCCATTTTCATTTGCTTGCTGTATAATTTGACACTTTCTCATCAAGGTACTGAGCTATAATAAATCTGCAAACTAATTTTATTAGTGAGTTGTCTGACAGAGCAACAAGCTATTTGTATTTTAATATAAAAACTAACCCCAGGGGCAGAGGGAGGTGCAAACTTCAACAATAAGGAAACAGATATTTCCCTTTAGATTTCAAGTACTTGAGAGAGAGAGAGAGAGAGAGAACGGTAAGGTTTCCTCTTATAAACAGCTAGTTAGGTTCCCTCTGTGTGTGGGAAAATTATGTCACAAAATTGCTCTGTGCTTAAGAAAAAATGCTATCTAACATAACCAACAATAGCCACTATTTCCATCATAATTTCTTGACAAAGTGAACTGCCTTCCTGGCTTAAAACATTTGGCTTTGCTTTAATATGCTAGTGTTTGCAAGAGGAATTAGTTTCTCATTCGGTGCAGTGTTGGTGTAGAAGCCTTTGTTATGCTCTAGAGTTTGTTGTATGAAACAAACTCTCTCAGTAAAAGATGAGGAATCTCTGTGGGTCCTGCTTCTGGAAACAATCTGTATCCTTTATCACGTATCCATGTTTTAAAAGAAGGTTTTTGTTGAAGTAGGCATGCCTTTTTATTCCAAACCTATTAAATTTCCCTTAGATGTACAAGTATCAGAGAAAAGATACAAGCCAATGTTGTTCCTGCAGGGAGGAATTTTTCTTTTCCTGGTACTTATGAACTGTCTTACTAAATACCCATTTTTGTAGGTTTCTCTAATAACATTGCACAGTGTTATTTCTGCTGGAGCCAAAACAGTGTCGATTAATGTAAGCCTTGGGTACTGGAACAGATCTCCCAAGGACGTACAATATGCAGTTGAATTTACCTCTACCTAAATTCATGGCCACAGAAACCAAAGGATAATAAAAAAAAAACCCATATGGGAGCTACATGTACTCTCAGATGTGGAGTGAAATTGTTTTAAAACACATGTATAGTGTATTCCTAAATTCTTTGTCACCCCAATGAGAGCCGGAGAGTTCAAGGGAGTTTTATACCTTGAGAGCTAGCTTCTCCTGTCATTTTCAATGCTTTAATGCCATTAACTTAATTGGAAGTATGCCTGATGTGCATTTACATAAGTGAGTTCATAATCAGGCGTCATGTTTCTTGATAAGTGAATCAACTTCCGTATAGAAATTGCCAGATCTACTATATATTTACACAAATTGTTCCCTGGGATTTCTGTCTTCTACGTCTGAAGGGCGTGTAAGTGCCTGTTCTTAAGGGACAGCACCACAGGGAATTATCTCACATACTAATAATTGTCTTTGCATCTAGGCTCAGGGCCTCCCCCTCAATCTAGTGACTTTTCCCGGTGTCTTCAGAGCCTTAGTCTAGTGACCGCATCCCTTCCCCCATTTAGGATGGCCTCCGACTCTCCCTCCACAGAGAGGATGCAATTCAAGACACAGACAAAACCAGTCTTCTGGCACCTTTTGTAGTCAGCACGGAGAAGAGCTATTTAACAGCAGAACAGAGGGGCTAGAGAGGATGAAAAAAGTGAGCACAAAAGGTATCCAGCTCCCCCACACATTTGCATTAGAAAGCACAATACCAAATGTCAAATATTTGGTTGTAATTGTTCTTTACCTCCATGTAATCAGGTGCGATAGAGCAGCTGCTTTCATCTAGCACAAGAGGGGCATACATGGCCCTCATCGAACTACTTATGCGCGTCAATCAAGAGCACAACTACATTTTTAACCACTTCAATTAATTTCCTTTTAATGGTCCAGTGATGTCACTTTTGAGACTTACTGGCATGAATAGCAGCTGTATGTACTTCAAAAGTGAGCTGCAGCAGCTTGTAATTCAAAGTGTATTTGAAATTTGGGTGCTGTCCTTTGCTGAGCAGAAGCAGAAAAAGAAGAAATTGGCCCATTGATGCTGTAGGATAATTTACACATTTGCTTGTAAAGGCTAGGTACAGATGGGCTAATTGCCCTTTATGTTCTCTCAGTTGCAGGAGCCTACTGGAAAGGCAAAGCTGAATCAAAGCACATGTAACAGCTTATAAAACAAGAGGATCTACTTTAGATATGTAAAATCCCAGTTAATTGGTTAAACAGTCAATCAGCTCCAGCCCCTATTGGTTAACCAGAACTGGTAAGCCTCACCTAGTAAGGGTAAGGCTTACTGGTTAACCATTCACATCCCTCATCTACATCTCCACCAACCACTACAGCTATTAGCATACAAGACTGTGAGGTGGCAAGTAGCCCTCAGACTGTAGAAGATTTATATAAAAGGGACATTCAGGTATCATCAACTACCCCTAGGGCATGTACTAGTATTCCTGCTGTTTCACAGTTAACTTGTGTATAGAAATTCCCGTGTCACTCACTTTGCTTCCATGGGAGTGACTATTCTTGCATATGACTAGCAGGCTTGTGGGGCACCAATTACAAGTAGAAACCTTTCATTAACTTTGTCTAACACTTCCAATCCTCCTAAGGAAAGAAGAATAGTGTTGAATGGCTTAATTCCTAAATCGATATGTAGTTCAGTGTTTTCACAGCTTTGGGGGTGTGTGTGTGTGAGAGAGAGAGGTTATGCAGAGTGGGCGATCTGAAGATCCTGTCACCAAATGAAACCTTGGTCTGTCTCTAAGGTGAAGGAATAGCAGAACACATCTATTGGGGAGAAAACATTTTTCCATTTACTCATACAGCACTACATTGCCCTTCCTTTCTCCCAAAACCCATGCCTTTCCTGTTCATTCCTCAATCCAGTTAGAATTGCCCTTGATTTTACAAACCTTACAGCAAGATTTCTACTTTACCAGGTGACTTTCTATTCTATTTCTCCCTATTCAGAACTCTGAGTCCACACTGCCTGCCCGCTCTTGCGCAAGATTTCCAGCATGGCAGCGGAAGAGAGGGCTTCTTGTGCAAGAGCTATGCTCTTTTCTAACAGGTGTAAGCCCTCTTGCGCAAGAAGGCAGTGTGGATACCTGGCAGGGGTTTCTTGCACAAGAAAGCCCTACGGCTGTCAAAGTCTGGACCAAAATTTTCAACACTGCCCTCTGTATTTAGATCTGGACTTTTGAAATCCGCCTTTACCCACAAAAGGAACTTTAGTCAAAACTGATTTTGCAAAACAATATTTATTAATAAAGAGTAAGAAAGAAACTTCATTGCATGAGACAGTCATGGCTCTAGCAGTTATTTTGGATAAGTTCTTTAACAGCTGTACAAGGTTTTCCATAGGGGAGTAGTACAAATTTCTGTAAAGATGGCTGAAAGTACCAAAAAGCATCATGCAGCCGACATATACAGAGAAGCTACACAATAAAACAGTCTTAAAAATACACAAAATTCTGTACATCAATGATTTTAAAAAGCCATGCATTGTGTAGCTCTAAGGGGGAATTAGGGATGATCCTACAATTCATGAACAAAGGAAACCCCATAACTCTGAATCAGGTACATGACTGGCCAGTTTCTGCTTGCAATTTCATCTCTTCTTTTCTTAAGGGGAAGGAGTCAATGAGCGCAAAGAGCTGGGCAGCGGTAGCTGGGAAGAGGTAACGCTCTTTGTCCATGCCGTGCTTGTCCATCACCACTACATTGAAATTATAATGGGGGATGCGCAGCAACAACCTGAAAAAAAATCAAGAAATCTCATTTTGAACATCCTCATTTCCATACGGGCCTGTGACTGTGTAATAAGCTAGACAGAAGCATGGATTTGGATGAAAAGTAGAGTGGGAGTAGCCAAGTTACCAGGGACAGAGTTTCAAAATGTGCACCACAGCTGTGCTTCTCTTGGAGAGGAGGTCTGCAGGCAATACAGATCCTAGCATGCACCATAGTCTTCCTCTTAGAGCACACAGCCAGGTGACACTTAGGGACTTACAGCCTGCAGTACCTGTGTCACTATATTAAAGAAAGGTCAAGGCAGCTGCAAACTGTTTCATTGTAAGCCAAGAATAACCGCTGGGCAAGTGGAGAGCCAGGTAGGGAGATACCCACAGGGCTCAGGCATGCCTTTACTTGCATAAGCAATGCCTGGCCATCTACACTATTTACACCTGACCTGGGGAAAAGGGGTATATGTACTCTGCACGCTGCCAAAAGGATCATGCACTCTAGCTGTTCCTTAAGAATCTGCTCCCTAGAAGGTTAGCCAGTGGACTCCAAAGGATGAGGCCCAATCTAGGATGACTGAAAAGCCCCCTACAAGCAGTGAGTGTAACAAATCATGTACAGCTGCCATTCTGCTTGCCCTTCACCCCAGCGACCACTGAAAGGGAAAAATCTCACCCACTGCCAGTCCAGCCTAACTGCAGTTACAGCAGCCCAGGAACCTCTGTAACTGCTGAATGCCACCAACAGGCCAGGCGAGGCCACTGTGGTTTCCCTTTTGAAGTGTCCCTGCCTGTGGCATTCTTACAAATGGGACTTCAAAGGCAAACCACTCCCAGGCTGGTTGCATCGTTCAGCAGCACTACACACACCCACGCTGGGTGCCGACACAGGAGTTTCTCATTTCAGTCTTTAATAAAGACCCCAACTGCCTGCAAGACAAGCAGACATAACTAGGGCTGGGAGGGGAAGAGAGGAGCAAACTATCACAGCTGCTCCAGTGCAACTCTCTACACACCTTAGTTTTAAATGTCATTTGTGAAATCAAACTGTTATTACGTGGACAGGAAGGAGCACTGCAAGGCCTCCGTCTCTGGGCCAGGAACAGTGCAAACTATAAGCCAGAGAGGCAGTGTGTACATTCTAGGCTATAGCCATTGAAAAGGACTAGTGTCACACCACTGACATGACTGCTTCTGTGAGGACTCCTTTAGCAGGAGAAAGTGATGTGAGAAGAGTCTTCCTCACTGCTCAGACCACTTATTTCTCACAAGCAGCAACAAAACAGAGAACATGGAGAGAGTCAAATATTCACAGCATGTTTCAATAGGAAGCATTTTGAAGTGCTAGTTCATCTCTGCATTTTGTTGACATTCCTTCTACAGACAGCAAAGACCAGCTTACAATGAATTTGTAGGACAGGTTGAACCTCTCTAAACCAGCACTTTCAGGACCTTATGTTGACAAACCAGAGAATTTACCAGACCACAGGAAGTCAACATTGTCTAGCAATATTACCAACACTCCCACTGCTTACTGGGCTCTTAGAAGACATTTAGGGGTAAATTAGAGCTAAATAACAGCACAGAACACTGAGAGCCAAGACTGGTGGCTGTAAATAAACTTTGAAACCACGGGAAACTTGGCCACACCAAATGTCCATAAGTGGACATCTGGCTCACTATAATCCTGCCAGACCGTGGATGTTGCCGGACTAGAGCGGTTCAACCTGTAGCTAGATCACAAGTCCAAATGAACTCTGAAACTTAGCTGTACTACAAGTAGTTGACCTCCCTGCCCCCGATAGTAACCCCCTTACCTCAAGATATTATTCAGTACCACCCAGTCTATATAAAATTCATTTTTGGAAGTAGGTCAATGATGTGTATTGTTAGATCCTTTTCACACAAATACATTTTATGGCCTCTGTTAAATTGGGATAAACAACATTCTGCTAGAAAACGGATCCAAGAAACAAAAAGGAATATAGTCCATCCACAACGGCTGAGGTGTAACTGAATGACAATGAGACTTTTCATTTTACCTGAGTTGCAAAGCAAGTGCTGGAGGCAACAACTTTACTCCTATTCTTCCTATCTGTGCTGGAAAGACACCAACCAATTCGATCACTGTAACATGTCGGAGGTCTAAACCACATTGTTCTGGCTGAAGGAGTCAAGAGAAAAACCAGGAATATGCATCGTGACTGATCTTTATTGGAACAGTTGTTTATGTTAAATCATTAAATGCATAATAATGTGATGTTCTACAGAGAATTCAAAATCCTTGTTCTTCCTAAATACTTGTTAATTTAGAAGTCAGCAGTGGGAATTTAAGAATGTTTTCTGGAGTTGTGAAGGTGGCAGTTCTGTTATTAATGGATATTTAGTTTATTAAAAAATGAACCGAAAAGATGCCAATCTATTAAAAATTGTGCCAGCTCTTTACTCTGGCACCCAAACAAAGAATGTGAAATGTGAGCCTGCTTATAGAAAAGTGCTCTCTTATGCCAAATTGTCTGAGAATCACAAAGAGCAGTGGGGGAAAAAAGATTGCATTACATAAATTTAACCGGGTAAAAAGATCACCTGGGAATTGAGAGTTTGGTTGTATTAACTAGATAAGCCACTCTTGTTTTAAAAATAAAATATTAAAACATGATTAAATGGTTTTCTGACATCACACAGCTGGCTTCTGGAATAAATGGGGGAAAATCAGAGTTAGAGCAGAAGTCCAGATTTGCAAGTAACACATAATTATCACTGCTGAAATTTGGGCCGGGGTGTCAGGCGGTAAATGTACAGTCTGTACGGCCATCAATCATGTGGTTCTGACTCCATTCCCAGCTGGAAAGCAATGTCACTCTCTTCTGGGCACTTGCCCATCCTTAGTGCATGTCACAAACTCTATTAGTGTCCTGAATAACATTTACAGTTAGGTAAACTGAGACGCAGTTAGGGTGGGATTTGCAATCTGGTACCCCAAGGCTATTAATTTCAATGGGAATAACAGCCTGTTATCATCATTCCATGTCTTTGAAGCAAACACCACAAAGATGTTTCTCTTCTGTAAAGACTGGTCTTAGTTTACCTTGAGAAAAACACAATTACAGAGTTTATTTTAAATAATTTGGGGCTCCTTCTGCACGCCCTAGAAACAGGGCTATGTTGAGACTACACTGTTTTGCTGATGACTGTGCTGGATTCAGCACTCCTTTGATTACCAGTGTATTAGTTACTTCTGCAGACAGCCAACACAAACCTCACCAACGACTGGAATTTCCCTTAAAATCCTTCAGGAGTTTAGTAAGAATTGGATGGAGACGCAGGTATTTGCTGCTGCTGAGCACATTCATTTCTCTTGGGAAGACAGGATAGGGTTAAAGTAGATCCATGTGAAGGCCAATGTTTGGTCCATGGATCCCAGGGAACTCTACTCGGCCCGTGAGTAAAGTGAGTTAGTTTAGAGCAATGTTGAAACTGATGCTATTTCAGAGTCTTGCATTCATTTTTACTACAAAACTAGCAGCACTTGGGCCAGATCTCAGTGTTATAAATTGGCAGAACTCCATTGCAGTAAGAGGACAAGTCAATGAAGATTGATTGATTCATAGCAAATGAGGATCTGGCTCTCTCAGGTTTTTTTTTTTCCTTCAAAATCTAGAAAAAATGACCATGCCTTACCTGCAGCATTCCCAATTGCAACCTGTAGAAAAAGTTGGCTGCAGTAGGAGTTGATACAATAAGTAGTCTCCGTTTCTCATAAAACTGATCCAAGAGGGCTGCTGCAGTTCTCACAGCGACATTAATATTCATAGCTGGAATTAAAAAACAAACCATGGCACTCTCAGAAGCAGATTCATTTTAGGCAGTAGGCACAGCTATCAGCTGGAGACACATGCCCTGAGAAATAGGCAGAAGCTAGGTATGAATGTGAAAAGGCCAAAGTTCAAGGGTGCAATCCTGGTCCCATTGAAATCCATGCCAGCTTTGCCATAGGCTGCAATACAAGCAGTCTCCTCTCTCTAAGGCTGTCTGTGCTTGGAGCTGGGGGTGTGACCTGCATCTCCAACAGATGCATGTATACTGGCTCTCATTGAGCTAGTGCTCTCAAAATAGCAGCACAAGCAGCAGCGAGTAGGGCTAGCTGCCCCTGCCTACAAACCCACTTGGAGCCTGTGGCTAACTCATGGTGCTGCTCACTGCTGCCTCTGCTACCATGGCTACACAACTATTTTTAGCTTGCTAGCTGGATGAGAGCTAGCACAAGTGTGTCGCCAAGTGCAGACACGGCTTTAGTGCCACCCAAACCTATAGAAGCTTTTATGGCAATGAAAAGTGAATGAGCATACGAGGCTCCCTCTCCACACAATAGGAACAGTAGGGAAGGAAGAATGAATCTGCCTCACTGCACCTGAGGTCCAGCTTTTCTCATGAGTACAAGCTAAGAGAAAATGGACTATGAAAGATAAGCAGCATGGATTTATTTGGGAGGGGGGGAGAGAAGAAAAGTCTTAACAGGATGAACTACATTGGTGGGGAGGTTGTTTTAGAATAAGAAAAGGAATGGAAAAGGGTAGGTATAATACACTGTCTTTTAGTATTTAGCATTTGAAATAAATACTTGTGCAAAATTGGTGCCAATCAGCTTGGCTAATTAGCAGTGTTGTGACCTGAAAACTGCCATAAGGACAAGTAAGGACAGCAAAGTATCTAATTGGCGAGTAAAGATTTTTATTGACCCTCTGTAGGGGGGATGGCTCCCAGAGTTGGCACAGGATTGTATCATATTTAACAGCTTCCTCAGTAATGATCTGTAAGAGGTTATATAAAAAAGCAGCACATTAATGAATGTTAAAGGTGCCACTAAACGGTGTTAGCATGAACCAGTATAATGGGATCTAGAGAGGTTAGGATTATGGATAGAAAATAAGATTCAGCTGGGAAAAATAAGACAATACCTCTAGATAAAAGAGACACCAAACACAAACATACAATAAGAATAGATAACAGGAAACAACCATGCTGACACAGCAGACTAGAGCTGAATTGCAAGTGATCTGACAGCAAAAAATAACCCATGCGGTTTTCAGTTGTATACATAGGTATCATGTCATGGAGGAACAAAATTTAGACTGAGCAGGAGATTTTTTTTTTCCTGATGGTAGGACATACCAGACTGTGGAATACAGGTTGAACCTTTCAAAACCAGAAGACTTTGGTTCAGCAACATCCGTGGTCCAGCAGGATCGTGGATGTTTGTGGACCGAAGACCTGCCATGGTTGGGTGTCCAGTGGCAGGAGGAATGGCAGATGAGAGCCCAGCCAGGGCCAGGAGTCCAGCTGGGACAGTAGCAGAGGGGCTAGCAAACATTTGGGACCAGCCAGGTCCTGAGGGTGCCAGACCAGGGTAGGCCAACCTGTAGTTTCATTTGGCAAATAGTGGGATCCTGATTGCTTGAGGAATTCAAAATTTAGCCTGGATTGGAAATCATTACCCATTTTTTTTTTTGATTCTGTAAGGATCCTCCTCTCCTTGTTTTTAAAAACACAAATTTATAGTCAGTCCTGCACAACACTGGGCACATTTCTAGAGCTTAAAACAGAACTGATTTGAAAGAGTCTTTAGGAATCTATTATTATTCTATTCCTGAAGTGGCAATGGAGAAATTTTAAAAAGCACTATGCACAATACTTTTTAAAGCTGTCAGATTTCATGATTTTGGATGACATTTTCAATCATGCATGAGTAACTTTGGTGTCTGAGTTACATGCCTAAGTCACTTAGGTGCTTTTTGAAATTTTACTCTCTGTCATTAATGTGGTTTCAACTGGCCACTAGTTTGTTTTCCATTCCTTTTTTAAAAAACTGTTGTGTAATGTTGCTGCATGCAATTAAATAGTCACTTCCGTGCTGGCTGTAATGAGACCGGAATGAGAAGCTTGTAAAGAGCTTTGATATAAAAGGCACCATGTAATTGTAAGGTACTATTTTCATCCAGGGATAAAGTTGCAAAAAGAGGCAAATGATCTAGAAATCAGCACAAATTGGTGGATCTATGTGTGTGCACTTGTTACTTTTAATGGATAAAACCAATGTGACTTTACCTTCCCACTCTCAAGCCAGTAACAATCATCTTATTCCAAATGCCACCTGAGATCTAGTTTGAAAGACTTGCCTGTCCCCAGTGTCATTGTAGGGCATTCAGGAATCAAATGTGCATGGATAATCAATTTTATCAGCAAAGACCTGGTTTCTAAAGAGTGCTATGATAACTAGAGGAGAATAAAAGAAAACTCAAAAGCCAGAATAAGGAAATCTTTACACACACACAATGCCAGTGGAAGAAAAAGAAGAGAAAGTCAAACTTACAAGGAGATGTGACAGAACTGATGTGAGGGGAGTAAGAAGCTTTCAGGTAATTAACAGCAGAGCATGTTGGCTTTTCTCTGTCAACTCCAATACACTGTATGCTCCAAAGCATTACCAAGAGACATGTGAAACCTGCTACAGGTGGCTATTCATTAGCAGAACTATCCAGGTTGGTTCTATACACACGAGGGCCAGCCTTTGAACAAATGACAACATCTGTGTCATACACATAAATCATGAATCTGTGTGCAGTGTCACAGGAAAATCCTTTGAGCAATTAGTACAAGCAAACCCGTTTGCTGACCTTTCAGGAGATAAAGTACTCACGTACATGTACAGGTTGGCTCCGTTCCTGACCAGCCTAAATTGTACTGGCACACTCTGGCTGGGCTTCCCTGCAACTCATATCCACCAATGCAGGAAAACTCACACGTGGCACCATAGTTATCTCCATCCCCTGAACATTTTATGTAGCCATTTTCTGGGGCATTCAGTTTGCCACAGCGCCTAACTTTAAATACAAAAAAGACAGAACGTCAAATAATCCCCCATCTCCGGAGCAGTGCTACTAATAAAATTATACTATACTAATAGTAAGTTGACATTCTGGCTCATTGCTTTAATACCAGCTTTCAAAGAGAACCAAGCACTTACTGCTTTTTTTAACATATGAACTTAGCTACTATTTTCAGCTATTGATGCCTGGATCATGTGTACATACACACAGATTTATATGTTAGTGACATGGGGTTGGGGAAGAGGAGGTTGGAGTTGATGTCCAAGTTGGAAGAGAGCCGCAGCTTTCAACTCTCTGACCGAAACAGCTGTTCTCCCTGACAAATAGTCTCCCTGTAGTTTGTCAGACAGCAATCTTGTCTGACGTCTGAGAAAGTTCACCTCCGCTGTGACTCACCTGCTGATCAACAACTATGGGAATAGGTGCTGGGGTGACATAGACCAGGGAAGGCCTGGATAATGGGAGGAAATGGATAGGGGAAGCAGAGGAAACAGATTTGGGAAGCAGAGCTGCTGAAGGTCAGGAGCTGCTTGGTAGAACTCCTACCTGTCCTATAGACCCTTATCTGACTCCTCCACAGATCTCAGTTCCCTGGCTTGCTAATGCTTAACTGACTTGAGCACTTTCAAGTGACATATGAGAGAGAACAATTTGCCAGGGAGGAAAATGTACATGCATGCAGAGATTATACAGAAGTACTGCTCCTCTCTTAGATCCTTAAATAAATATTCATTAGTTTTGTTTACACAATTAGACATTGTTCTTACCTTTGACTTTAACGAGAAATTTGCAAGTGCCTTTGTTCTCTGCTCTGTCATACACAGTGTATTGGATTTTGTGGTCCCCTTCTGGAAAATGTGAACCAGGGGATGGGCCTTTCAAAATCACACTAAAAATGAAATAAAATAGACCAGATGATCAAAAATTAAGTACGATAATATTTTTCTACTGGAGAACCTCTAACAATCTTTGGGTCGAAAGCTTTTCTATCATTGGGGAACGTTTAGATTGTCTGGCTATAGAATGACAGAAAACAAGATGAGGATGGCAATGCCCACAAAATTTAAGACGAAGATGATTGATTGGCAGAGTCTACAATATTTAAGAGCTAAAGTCACAACAACATAGCTACTCCCAGCAAAGTTATCCACTGCTTTCAACAGCTTAGAGCTAGTGTGACTGGCATTACTGTAAGACCGTTGTCAATGGCATTTTATTCATTTATTTGAATTTCAAGTAACAGTTAAACAAACTCATGCCTTTTTCCTTTCCATGGAACCAAAAAAACCTGGATGGAGAATTTTGATCAACTGAGTCTCACTCTTGGTAACAGGGAAGTAAACTGTACAAGATCTGAGCATCAGTCAGGGCTAGTAGAATACTATCCTTTGTTTGCTTGCATGTTTGTCCCAGGATATGAGAGAAAATGGATGATGAAATATCTTTTATTGGACCAACTTCTGTTTGTGTAAAGTATAAGCCTTCAAACTCCACAGAGATCTGTGTACCTCGGAAGCTACTCTCTCTCACCAGCTGAAGTTGGTCCAATATAAAATATTACCTCACCTATCTTGTCTGTCTCGTTTTTTAAAAGTTATCTGCTAAGAGTGCAGTATGCCTTTTGAGTGCTACTTATAAGGTTACCTCTCAGTGCCAGACTACACATACAAAATGGGTCAGAGGAATCAAGATTTAATTTCTTTCTTTCCGTAGTAGAAAAGTAGGGATCTCATTGCAGGCTTCTGCTCAGTTGCTCATTTCCATCCAAAGTATATCTTAAGAGAATTCTAAACTCTCATGGACCAGGGCCAGACTAAGTATGGTTCAAGTCGTACTGGATCCACCCAGGTCCATAATTTTACCTCAAGAGCAAGCCCCCTCTAAGCCAGAGTCTGAGGGCTCCATGCACGGAACTGCCTGGCTAGGGGAGGGGCACTTCTTCCTCAGTGAGAGAAGCAGCTTCCTGCTGAGGACAGAGCAGCCAGTCTCTCCCAGCCGGCAGGGACACCTCCCCTCCCTTCCAATGTGCATTACTTTGCATTATCGACACTGAATTTCATCAGCCATTTTGCTGCTTCATCACCAAGTACATGAGATCCTTTTGAGCTCTTCACAGTCTGCTTCGGACTTAACCATGTTTCCCCAATTGTTTGTGTGGTTCTTTAACATGCTAACAGGCAAGAAAAAACATGGGTGGGGTGAGGGAAAAGTTGAAGGGGAAAGGAAATGTGATTGTAAAACTACAAGAAGTGGCAAGGTCTCCAAGGTACTTGCAACTATATTTAATTTATTTTATAGATTTCAAATTGATGGTGTCACTTTAAAAGTAATTTACTAAAGAACTCAGTATCATTGGCAACTATGCTGTATTATGTGAAAGAATAAAGATGCAGATGAGATTGTTATTAGCATGCAGTAATCTTGTTTACTTCAACATGGTCACAGTTTTCCTCATCTCACTTTTAGTATACCTCGGGCCAGGACTACATTGGGGCAAAATCAAGCTAGCATAGCTGGAATCAACATTCCTTAGTTTGAATTTCCATGGCCTCCCCATTACAGGGGGTCAATGGGAGAAACTCTCACCCCAACTTCCCTTACTCCTCACAACCTGGTGGAGGACTAGTCGACAGGAGTGCAATCAGCAGTTGATATAGTGGGTCCTTACCAGATCCACTAAATTGACCTCCTGGAGATCAATCCCTGCAGCATCAATCTCCTGGTAAGAGAAGACAAGACCTAAGAGGTGCTGTAGCAAAGTATTGCCCTTAGGAGAGAACAGAGCCATAAAAGGCCCTTTGCAATTCTATTTATTGCAACACTGTTGTGGTAAAAAATGCTAACAAATTTATTTCATCAGCTTTAAAACTACATGATTATTAGCTAGCTATTTATGTGCCAACTCCTAAACAACCCACTTCTCTCCAACAGGGGGTGTCTGAATTGCCAACTTTTCTTTTTCAGCTACGCCTGCATTATAATTTGAAGGGTCACATGAACCAAATAGCTACTGCTCACTCCTTCACAGAACTGATGGGGAAGGATGCTGGCCAAGCCTGTCACCTAGCTCAGTAATAGAGGTGTGTCCAGACAAAGGCAAAGCAAGTGACTTTAGGTTTCACTTAGTACAATATACAGTTTAACCTACTCTGTCAAAATACCATCAGCAGTGTCCCTTCCTTCCGGGGTTTCCCAGAACACTCGAGCTGTCAGCTTATTTGGCTCAGCCGTTTTCTCCTTCACACTTGGGCACTGGATTCTAGGAGGTTCCGTATCTGTTAAAATAGGCACCAGAGAAATATACCCAGTGTTTAATTCTTTTCACCACTGTTCACTATTTTGCTCTCAAAGTACATTCTGATCAAACTTTACACCCCGCTGCCTAGACAAGGTGCTGTGCTTAGACAAGAAAAAACACATGCACAAGTACAGGATGGGGGATAACTAGCTTGGCAGCAGCCCTGCTGAAAAGGATCTGGGGGTTGTGGTGGATCCCAACCTCAGCGTGAGTCAGCAATGCGATGCTGTTGCAAAAAAAGCAAATGCAAGTTTAGATTGCATTAAGAGAAGCCTAGTCGTGGCAGGTATAATTAGCCTTAGGGTTCCCTAGTGTCACCACCACCACTCCAGCAGCAGACATCTGTAGGGCTGCCAGATGGTTTAACAAAAAATACTGAACAACCCTGCCCTCCCCCCGCAAAAAACAACAACAAACCACTGGGAAAAAAAAATTTCAGGGGGAAAAAAAAGGGGGAGACCAAAGTTGCTAAGCAGAAAAAAAAAGGGGGGGGGGGAGAGCCCCAAAGTTGATAAGCAAAAGTTGCACCACTCTGTCCAGTTTGGGATCGCACATTAATCGCCAATGCACCCACCCCTCCCCCTGAGCCAGGCCCCCCAGTCTCCGCATCCCAATGCACTCTCCCCT
>CM057845.1:178122301-178150274 GCA_030068395.1 Apalone spinifera | reverse complement strand
ATGAATTTAATGGGTAGCAGGTTTAAAACTAATAAAAGAAAGTTCTTCTTCACATGGAGTGTAGTCAACCTGTGGAACTCCTTGCCAGAGGAGGCTGTGAAGGCTAGGACTATAACAGAGTTTAAAGAGAAGCTAGATAATTTCATGGAGGTTAGGTCCATAAAAGGCTATTAGCCAGGAGATAAAATGGTGTCCTTGGCTCTGTTTGTCAGAGGCTGGAGAGGGATGGCAGGAGACAAATCGCTTGATCACTGTCTTCGGTCCACCCTCTCTAGGGCACCTGGTGCTGGCCACTGTCGGCAGACAGGATACTGGGCTAGATGGACCTTTGGTCTGACCTAGTACGGCCGTTCTTATGTTCTATTACTATACAATTAACAGTGTGTCTAGAATGCACAATATTTTAATATATTTATAAAGGGGAATTCTGATAACCCATCAGATTCAGAAAAATATTTCTACAGATTTAAAATCTATCTATTCCATGAAGCACTCCTGCTTTTAATTTCTCTCTCCACTCTGAGTTTGTAGTCCTCCTCTATGTCCACCTGCCATGATTTTAGTCTGTCAACTCCTCAGCATTCAGATATTTGGCACAGTTGACGTATAAAGCACTATGTTCATCACAGGTGCTAGGTAAATAATGTCTGAAACAGATGCAAATAAGTTATCTATGGCTTCACATATACATAATTATTTGTAAACTCAAAATGGGGATGAGAGTCCAAAGATTAAATAGAATTAATTCTAAGACCAACTCCTGCCAGTTAAGTTTCTCCCCAGCCCAGCAGTGACATTAAACATAAAAGCTACTCATAGACATTAGCAATAATACACAGATGAGTTTATCACAGAGTGATACGTATGCACAGACAAGTACGATCTACTCACGTTTACACAAAACTTTCCCAGACCAACGCTTGTTCGACTGGCAAATAAGCTGCTGAGGACCATGCAGTTCATAGCCTTTCTGACAACGAATATCACATCTTGTCCCCAAGACATTTTTGTAATATTCTCCTTGAGGTGTTCTACAGTTTGCATTACCATGTTTCACCTTAATGGGAGAACACCAAGGCGTGTCTGGCAAAAAGAATGGAAAAACAAACACAGAACACACACATTTTACAAAGACCAGTTGGCTTAAGTCACAATTGCACAGTCATTTTGTTTGATGGTGTAGGGAGAGTTTATTAAAAAAGAAAATGTAAAAAAGCACGCCAAGAGATGTAACTTCCTGGCCTGATCCAGCAAGATGCTAAAGATATTGCAGCATCAGGCCTCTAAAGGTAAACTGTCACGCCTGTTACAAATTAATGGTAGTTTCTATTAAACTGAGTGTCTATATGTCATGCTGGTGGAATAAGTGTGCCACCACGTGGACAGTTTGATGTTCATCAATATATATATATATTTTAATACCTCGCAGAGGATGCATTTATCTTCCCTTTGGTGACAAAAGCTGACAATCAAAATGCAAGTTCATCCCCAATTAAGCTTTATCTTTATCTGTGGCATGATTTTATTTTCCTCACTCTCATCTTAATACCCTTTTATTCAAAAATTCCTTCAGAACCAGCAAGTACATGCATGCCAGGGCACCAAAGAAACAGACATTGCCATTGGTGAACTCCATGAAGGTTCAAGCTCCCTCACATTTATGAAGGGCATAGTTATATACATAATATTAGAGAGAAGTCAAGTTTGGTTGCTTGGACACAAGAAGAACAGAGACCCCAGGTGTGTGTATATATGTGGGTGTGGGTATTTCACTTGTGCTGAATGAATTTCCAGTTTCCCTCTCAGGTGCCAAATTGAGCCAAAACTTACCAGAATGCCAAGAAAGCATGTCCCAGATGGCCTTATCAATTCCACGATATTTCAAATTGCATTTAAAATATCCTAATTTTCTCATCCTGATTGTGAAGAAAACCTTCTAAATGCAAATGGGCGTAATGTTGTCTTTCTTACTAAATCTGTAGATCTGTCTCTCCAGGTCTGATTAGGGATGTTAAATTGCAGTTAATCAGCTAATTGAGTAGTCAATGGAATTTCAATAGGCGGGGGGGGGGGGGGGGGGGGGGGGGGGGGGGGGCCTTGCTAAGCCCAATGTGGCTCTACAGTTTAAATGTAGTAGGAGCTGGTTGCACTTCAGTTAAACTTAAGACACACAGCAGGGCTAGTTCCCGGAGGAGGCATGAGGGAGGACTGAATAGTCCTGGCTTGCACCGGCTCTGAGATGCTGCAGCTCTGCCCCCTCTTATTAGTTGACTACTCCCTTACATCCCTAGGACTGACAAACTGAAACAAAAGCTCTTAGGGCACATCTATACTTATCGCAAGATTGATGCTGTGGAGGTCAATCTTCTAATGTTCCATTTAGCAGGTCTAGTAGAGACCCATAAATCAAATGCTGTGGGCAGCCTCTGCGGGTGTCCAGTACTCCTCCTTTTGCAAGAAGTAAGAGAAGCTGACAGAAGCTCCCGTTGGCCTCCCGCCATGTGGACGCTGCCAAGGCTCGGTTTAAGGTAAGCTGACTCTAGCTACGCGTTTTGCATACCTTTATCCGACCTTCCTGATCTAGTATAGACCAGGGCAAAAGGGCCTCCGTGGGCCCAATCCGGCCCACCAAGCAGGTGGATCCGGTCCACAGAGGCCGTGCTGCTTCCCTGTCCCCAGACCAATTAGGGCCTGGAGGCGGGGGAGCATGCGAAGCCTCCCCCCGCCCTGCCACGAGCACGTGGTTCTTTGAAGTGCCATGCACTGCTCACAGCGTCGGGGGGGAGGGGGGAAGGAGAGCGGAGGAGGCTTTGCGTGCTCTCCCACCCCCAGACCAACCAGAGCCTGGGGCGGGGGAGCTGTGTAAAGCTTCCTTTGCCCTGCCCCGGCCCTCAAAGAGCTCGTGGCACTTCAAAGTGCCACAGGCTCCTTGCAGGGCAGAAGGAGGCTTCCCACGCTCCCCCGCCTTCAGGCCCTGATTGGCCTGGGGGTGAGGGAGCGTGCCAAGCCTCTTCCACCGCATGGGTGCCTAGCAGGAAGGAGGGGTGGCGAAGGGATTCCCTCACCCCCAGACCAATCATGGTTGGGGATGGGGTAGCCCCGCCCCTTCCTGTTTAGGCCCTACCCCTTCTGGGGTGGCCTGGGGCTACCTCAAAAAATTTTGAAGTGGCCCCGGGCAAAAAAATTATTGCCCACCCCTGCCTTAAAGAGTTAAGAACTAGCTCCATCAGTTCTGAGTCAATGTTAACACACAGTCTCCAAGCACAATGTAATACACTTAGGCACTGGGCTTGAATACGTCAGCCAATATCTTATGTGTTTCAAGATGTGCTTATGTTAACTGATGAATGTACACTCCATCTTGTGTTATTTCTTATTTCTAGCACAAGTGTATATACATGCATGCACATATGGAAACAGACCTGAGCTGCTAAGTTCATATCCTGATCTTAAATGGTTCCAAAATCTGAAGAGTTTGAATCTGGGTTTTGGTTCAGGCACATCTTTACAACATGCCAGCATGCTTTTACCTGCTCTTGAAATGTGGCATTCATCCACCAGCAACTCTATACAATCATTCAGGATGTAAAGAATACCTTGCCCAAATTCAATTTAGGGAATGGAGGTACAGAGATCCCATCAGGAAGTCACCAAGCTTGGGGAAGACGGCCCAAGCAACCAGTGAAGATGGTGTAGGGAGTGGGAATACTCCTCAGCTTAGCCTGATGCTAACTGTCCCCTTTTAGAGATTTTAATAAGAGCTGATTGTGATGCTTCTGGGATGCTCTGGAGTTTGAAGTATCCGTCCTCTCACTTGGATTTCCTCAGCATCTGCCCTTGGCTTCTCCGTTCCTTAAGCACTGTCAGGGGTCTAGTTTTCCTGTCTCCTTTTCTGGGCTGCACTCTGCATAAGGGCTTCTCCTACACTGCTCAGCATTTCATTTTTATGTCCCAGCCACAGCTGGATTAAGGTCTTATATGCCCTAGGCACTCTCACAATTGCAGGCCTTTAAATTAGTTTATATATAAATAAGGGAGAAATGCCCTATCATCTATTGCCTGTACACCTTTAATTTTCCCCTTGAAAGTGGCTCACGATGTGAGAAATTCAAGGTACTTCATTCTAAAATAAGAAGGTGTGACCAAAGACAAAGAAAGGCACATTTACATGCAAGTTGAACAAAGCCATCTTGGACAAGAGCTTTAGCTGATTAAGTTAAATTTTAGTCTTAGAAGCATTTTTTACTTTTGTTGGTTTGTAACCATTTTTATCTCCGTTCTTTCTACTTGGAATCATTTAAACCTATGTCCTTTTGTTAAAAAACTTGTTTTGCTTTTACCATAAGCCAATTCAGCGTTTGGACTGAAGTGGAGCATTTGTCAACCCCTGTTATGTTAATAAGTGCAGTGTACTGTCTTTTAAAGGAGCAGCGAATTGAACTCCTGCAAGTGTTCAACAAGAAGGTTAGACACTATAGGACAGACAGTTTTGAAGAAATTTGGGATTGGACAATGTTGGGGTTACCCTGCTTGTCTGCCAGCTGTTGGTGTCAGGACTGTGAGCCACAGCAGCATAGCATTTAAGAATCTCAGAGTTTCAGAGCAAGCAGTGACACTACCCATTTTGGGGGTAGGTTGAACCTCAAAGCATCACAGTGGGTAACCTAAAGCCTTGCACATGCAGTGACGGTGCTTAGAATCATCAGATATGACAATGCATCTGTTTGTTGACTAAAGATAGCAAATTAGTAAGTTTGATTTAGCAGTTTTCTTATTTTTGAGTCAATGATGAATATTTTTAGGGCCTAAACTTTGTAGGCACTATGCCAATTGTGCCTAATGGATAATCTGGCTTTGATCCCACCAACCCTTGCTCTAGTTCCCTGATGCTAAGTAGTTCAAATTTCAGTGCCTATGCTGAGCTGCTCCAAGTTGTGCTGAGGACTGGAGCCAGAACAGAAGAAACACAAAAATGTCTGGCTACGTCTAGACTGCAAGCCTCTTTCGAAAGAGGCTTGTTCGAAAAAGAGTGTCCGGAGTACAACCAGTACCTTTGAAAAAGCAAGCCGTTTTTTCGACAGAGAGCACCCAGGCATTCTGGATGCTCTCTTTCAAAAAAGCACAGTTTGCATTACGTAGCGCCTTTTTTCGAAAGAGCACTTTCGAAAAAAGGCGTTCTTCCTTATAAAATGAGGTTTTCCACGGTCGAAAAAACTGCCACGTTGTTTCGATTTACTTTCGAAAGAACGCAGCAGCAGTCTAGATGCAGGGGACGTTTTTTCGAAAAAAACCCTGTAGACTACACACCCTCTCTGAGTCCCCCGCTCACGCCCATTCCAGAACTTTGCATACAAATGGAGAAACATAGAAAACTGGCCTGAAATATGTGCTTCATCTTCATCTTCCTCTACAGCAGGGATGGGGAACTAAAGGCCTGGAGGCCGGCTGCGTGTGGCCCCCAACTTGCCTGAATCCACACACCCCCCAGCATTAGGGAGCCCTTGCTGATGCTCCAGCCCCTCCTCACCACCACACAATATCTACTAGTGCTGGGCCCCCCTAGTCTCTGGTGTGTGAGGGGAATGCGTAGAGTGTCTTTCTCCTTCTCAGCTAGGAGCCACATCAGTAAGAGTTGGAGGATTTTTTTTTCCTTACTTGCATGCGGCCCCCAACTGATTTTTCTGTAGGTCAGTGGTCTTTGGCACAAAAAAGGTTCCCCTCCTCTGCTCTAAGGCATCAAGTACCATCTGTTAGCGAACATACCCCACGTTTTTTGCCATTTGAGTGTAGAAATCCCTGTATAGCCCGCAGTAGTATAGCCCATGGGGGCACAGGGCGGGGTTTATTCGGGTGCGGATATATTCCTGCCTGCCCCCACTCCTGTGCACCATGGCCACCTGCAGCCTCCCGCTGCTCCAAGGTGTGGCGAGGGGGCTACAAGGAGGATTTGCAAGGGGGCGCAGGGGAGATTGCAAGTGGGTTGCCAGGGGGCATGGGCGATTTGCAGCGATCTGCGGCGCAGGCCACCCGCCGCCCGGGACAGAGCTCCGGACTCGGAGCCTCCCACTTTGCATCTCTGCTGGGGATGCCTCTGCCCTGGCTCCGGAGTATTCCCAGAGAGCAAGCCGGGAAAAAGTTATTGGGCTGTGCCCCCCCGTAAGTTTCCCCGCGTTGTTCAGCCACGGGCTGTTCAATCCGGCCCCGGCTCTTTGCAGGGGCAAAGGTGTTTGCAGCTCTCAACCCCAGATCAGCAAAGGCTCAGCTGGGAGGGGCTCTCAGAGCTGGGGGGGGGCCTTCTCCAAGGCATGTGCTGTATGGCCTGCCCGGTATTGTGCCCCGTGACGCCTGCCTGTGAGCCTGGTCCAGGCGGGGGAGCACTCACCCCCCTGGTAGCTTTCAGAGGCCAAGCCTCCCAGCGGGGAAAACACTCACTGCCCGCTTCCCGCGCAGCCGCACTCACCCCCAGGTGAGTAAAAAAAGTTTTGCATACCCCGCACCCGAGTATAACCCGCGGGGGGGGGTGAGGGAGGGAGGTTTCGGGGTTTGTAAAAACGAATATAACCCGTGGGTTATATTCGCTAAAATAGGATACTGATCAGACATGAGAATTAATGGATCACAGGGAGATTTGGAATTTGGCCACAATCCTGGAATTAATGCCCATACTAACCTATTAAAAAAAATTTAATGACTATAGATGGTCAAGACTATACTTATACATATTCAAGAGAAATCCTCCATGAGCAAAACTTTCATTAATACATGCTGGGGCACTGATTCAGTACATACAACTGATGGTGTCAGCTACCAACCTTTCCTAGGCATCCAAAACAACTTATTTTTGGGGAGGGAGGGGCGTGCTATGAGGGACAACAAGTGAGTTTTCCAAAGATGTCTTCTATCCAGATAACAACTTGTGACTGTATAGCTCTGGGATTTGACAAGAACACAGCTAAGGAGGTAGAAGTGTAGGCCAAAAAGAAGACAAGCACTGAAACATCACATAGCATGCAATATTCAGAAGGTATATAATGAGCCTTTATAGGATCTGGGAGGGTTTCCAGAATCTCATGCCTAAACAGTGGCAAAACCACAAGAGCAATCTAAAAGTTGTCTTTTACAAATGGAATCAGTTTCATAGATATTTATTATTGGCTCTGTTGTTGCTGTCCATTAATTTCATCTCTGCATTGCAAATGTTTTTCCTTATGCTTGGGACCAGTTCCATGAACATATTTAATGTGCTCTTATTTAATCTACCACACACATTGTAATTTATTTTCGGTGTATAATTCCTCTAGATAAAAATGGTAAGAGATTTTTAGGTCTCCCCCAATGGAAATTTAAAATTCCACATACATTCTATTGTGCTTTTACTAGAACCACAGAAACAGCACTGGAGAGTGGAAGTAGGGAGACTGAGAATGGAAAAGTGTGTGACTGCCAGGGTTTTAGTTTATTTCACAAAAAACATTTTAAAGGTGTATAGTGTGTTTCTGAAGCGATGTAACTCAATTACATGCTCATGTTCTCAGACAGAACTGCAACAGCCACATGGCTATTTTTAGTGCACTAGCTCAAGTCCTACCAACACACGTCTGTCTATTCTGGCAGGGGGGCTCACTTCCAGCTGCAGTGTAGATGTGCCCTTAAGGGCCTGGATCAAAGTACTGGCTTTTGTGCTGTGGTGAACAGAGAAATACTGCACTCTGGAGGCTTTTTCTCCTCATGGGAATCCTATGTAAAGCAGCCATCTGACAGGTCAGTTAGGGGAGAAACATTCTTCTTCACAGCGACACTTACCAAAGTGTCTGTCAGCACTGTCCAAATGCTGGATTTGGACCAGTATTCCTGTAAGCTCTGAAGGCAAAATGCATTTGGGCTTTTTAATACAATGGGGCCTACTGGTTGATTAGGCACTGTGATGTTAGCTAATTAAAATATGACCATATAGATGACTGTTGCAACCACTGTCATATATTTGCAACAAATCTTGTACAAATGTGGCATATAAGACGCCCATGGAAAGGTTATGATTTGCTGAATACAATTATTTTATTTGTATACATGTACCATTTTGTATTTGAAGTCTATTTATTGGCTCTGCACTTGTATTTCAAGTATGTTCACTCTTGTGGTAACGACAAGTTAGTTAGCCAGCACATCTTGAAGGGACTATTTAAATTAAGTGGCTCATCAAGGAATATTTAACTTACAATGGAAGATGCTTACCTACATGGAACATCCTTTCCTGTGACTAACATGCTGCTTAGGGTACTGGTCATGATTTATACTATGTCTAGGAGAAATCATGCATGGACAGATGACTTACCAAACTCCACCTTATTCCCTGTTATTTTCTACTAGCTGTGTTGAGGGCTTTGTTTGAATAAACAATGGATTTTCCTCCACACAGCGGAAGCTACAAAACTACTATTTTGCCTCTTTCCTACTCAAACCTCTGAACAATGAATTTGTATTAATGGAAGCATTTTAACCAAAGGACTGGGGACATACCAGTGATTTGGAAGCAGCTATAGACGTATCAAGCCAGCAGTTTATTTCATCATTGCCTCAAGCCTGACCCAAGAACTTTGCAATGATTGTATGCATGCAACTCCTTTAACCAATATAACTCTCACCTTTCCTTTTTTCTGTAAAAGAACTTTTAGATTGTAGATACTGTAGGATTGGCCACAGTGTGATTAGTGGGTAAAATCGGAGGCATATCTTGACCTGGATGTGTGGTTGGTCCTTTGAGATCAGATTAAATTGATTTTAATTATTTGATTAAATTGTTTTTACATAACCACTCATCAAGTTTAGTGGTTTTGGTAGTGACACAAGGACTAGAATGCCTAAGGAAACTGCTTTTCTGACTTTTTGTTAGCCAGTGTGGTGAAACAGAAGCTTACTTTTGTTGCTGGTCTGGTATATCTTATCCCATCAGCTTTGGGAATTGTCTGCCCTGTTTCTCAGCCATTTGTCCTGAATTTGGTATTCTTAGTTGTGACCCACAAAGGCATGGTTACAGGAAGATGAACGGAGGGATAAGAAGGGAGGAAGGGAACACTTAGCTAACCTGTTGGAAAGGAATGCAGTAGGGGATGTTTTCTTGGAAGTCTAAGTTAGCTGAAAAACATCCAGATGAGCATCAGGATTTGGCATGAGGTCAACCCCTAGCAAATAAACTACAGGGTTTAATTTGCAGACATTGTGAACTGAAAATCTGATAGGTTTACAAAACTCTGCTTAATATGCAAATACGCACCATGCAGTGTGGGCATGTACTAATGTACATTTTTCAAAAGGTATGCATAGTGATTAGTATATTTGATACTCTGAAATTTTTACAAGGAGAGATGGTCCATAACCAAAACCCTGGATAAGTTTGGTGAACTTCTGATCCAGAGCCAATCTTAGCAACTCAGGTCCATGTCTGTTTTATTTTTATGTTTTAAGTGACCCACTTGTCAACTCAAATAAGTGCAGGCAAGTTAATACATTTAGGTCTTCTCAGCTGTATGTCTTTGGTTTTGGGATCCGAGTTGTCTAATCTGCTACTAAAGCTCACATCTGAGCTTCCAAATTCAATATAGTTTTTAATATTTGTGTGAATACACCACGGTGTTTCCCAAACCACTGTGACATCCTTGCAACCACTGAAAGAATTTGTTTTGGATCACTTTTCTAAAAGACAGTTCTTAGGCAAAGTCTACATTTTGACCACTTATCCACAGTCCAGCCAGCATTCCTTTATATTTACTAAATCATGTGAATTCTTTTTTTTAAGAATCTACAGAGAATTAAATATTAAAGATAAAATCCAACAAATTTACCATAAAAAGCTATCAGTAAATACAGTTTTTCTGATTATACTTTTACATGGAGGATTTTCATACTGAAATACACTCTGATGGGGTAGCAAAATAAATAATTATAAAATAAATAACATAGGATGGGTAGTAGTCTATATCTTCTCCTTTGGTACTCATAAATAGCTGATGTTTGCATGCATATCCTGGTGTAAAAATCCTGTTTTATTCTCTCTCCAGTACCAACATTAAGGAAAGCTACACTAATACCCAATATTTCTAGGTTCTCAACAATGCAATATCATGTCTTCTTGCAAGTCGATAGACAAATTTATTGATGCAAAACCTCAGTAAAATGACTTTTTTGGATAGAGACGAGGGTATGAGGCTGAGTGTGGAACCAGATTCTTCAAGACCTGAGTACAGATGTGTCAGATTCGCCAGTGATTTTGCTATCAGATCACACTGGTCAGTAAACTTGTTTGGAATAGGAAAGAAAATCTTAATCTGATTTATATACATGCAGAATTCCATTCTCTCACTAAGGTGACAGCATATTTTGTTTAACGTCCATTTTGTTCAATGCATGTTCATTAGTGAACACATTTTACTCATTCCAAGTTGCAAGATGAACCTGAAGTTAAGGATGTAAAATCCTGTTAATTGGTTAAATAGTTAAATGGTGATCGATTAACTGGTTACATGGTTCCTCCACCCACAGCATGGTGTGGTGTGACAGGCCTGGCAGGACTGGAGAGGTCCTCTGCCTGTGGCACGGTGGACCCAGCTGGGCTGGAGTGGCCCCCTGCCTGTGGCACAGCACAGGGCTGCTTTAGCCCAGTCAAGTCCGCCACATCACGGGCTGCTCTGGCCAGGCTGAAGCACTCTCCACTTGCAGTGCGATGGTCCTGACCAGGTGGGAACAACCACTCACCTGCGCTGGGTGGACCAGCTCCTCCAGTTTAGCCTCCAATTAACCATAATTGTAACATCCCTACCTGAAGTGTCAAGGACTATATTAAGAAGCTTCTAAAAATCTAGCTCTCTTTCATGTATTTCCATAACTTACCATCAACAGGTCCAATTTGAAACACTAATTATCATTAATGGCTTTGGTTATGGGATATGAAATAAGCAGAAAATGACAATTTTCATGAGCTAGCAGCTTGATTTTTCAAGAGTAAAGACAATAAAAACTAGCAATTTACTCACATAAGCTAAACAATACACAGTGCTCATTCCATTTTCCATTGTTTAGAAAAAAATAAAAAGCTTATCTTCTCAGAAACATCTGAACACAAACACGAAGCGGGATCATTCTAAGACTTTATGATGCAGGAAGGAAAGAGAGAAGCTCTCCCAGCAACCAGCTGATCCTTTTTAGCACAGAAGCCAAGCATTCACCTTTGTATCTATTGCGCGCATACACATCTTCGTCATCTTCTGTGGGTGAATATCCCGATCCTACAATACAAAATGAAAAGAAAAACTGCAGCAAGAAAGGAAATATATTTTAAAAAAAAGAATAGGAAAAGCTCTTGCAGAGACGTGCAAGTAAGATTAGAATGCAACAACCTAAGCAATGCTGACAGCATAAGCTTCCATGATCATTAGATTTATAGTGGAACCAGTTTATAGTGAATTTGGAAAGGGTAAAACTCTATAATTGAGTAAAACGAAAACCTCAGATTGCTATTATGTAATGTATTGCAAAATGCAAATCACAATTTGTCATAGAAGGAACTTCTAATGTGAAGTTATTTGACAGGGGGAGTCAGACAACACAGTGATTTCACTGTAAGATGGTTCCATAGTTAAGTGGCTGTTAACAGCCATCATGCCAACCAGCTGTAGTAAAACTGCCAACCAACCAGCTGCATTAAATGCCTGTGACTGAAGAACAACCATAGTAAAATAATGATTATATTCCCTGTAAACATAATCCTACCCTATCAAAAGGTTTTTTGGTGTTGCATCAAGTCTTCCTTGGTCACTCAAGCTAAAGGTTGGCTTACTTTCACCAGCAGCCTCTCCTGAAGTCAAAGTCACAGCAGCTTCCATTGGCTAGGCAAAATCAATCTGTCTTGCAGAGGTACATAACATCATAGACAGTGTCTGAACACTTCCCTCATATTTAAAAACAGAAACAGTAACTCTCCTCTTCTGTTTTCCTTCAATGCCAGCCTCTAGGAAAAACAGCTTTATTAATGTACAGTTTTTACTTTCAGGTCTGCACTTCCTGTGTGTCCAACTGTCCAAGCCTATTTATGTCTGCACATGGGAAGGCAAGCTGTGCAGACCCTTTGATCTTACCCCATCTCTAAAATAAGAAATGCATTTGTGAACCATTCAGGGATGTTGAGAAGGTTCATTACGTAATGTTTGCTCATTGTTTTGCTATGAAGTGCTAAATAATGTTATTACAGCAGTAATTAATATGGATATTTTAGGAGCACAATGCTATGTTTAAAATACATCTATGGCATGCTTTATATTTGGCAGTGTCTTGCAAAAACTGGCTGCATCTCTCATTCCAGCTAAGTACAAACAAAAGCCACAAAATGAAACACTTTGGTTTTAACAAGAAACTATTATCAAGATTCATCTATGGAATCTGATGATCATATTTGCTTTAGGAAAAATGACTTCGGTATTCACAGAATAATCAGCAAGTTTAAATTTGAGGAGGAGAGTCTACTTTTTCATATATATTTTATTAGAGCATAACATTTAAATAGATTTAAATTCAGGCCAAGAGAAAATGATTGGTAATGACTGTCCCTAACTATCAGTCTGTACTTGATAAAGAAACTCAGAGAAACATTTGGCAAAAGGAACTGAAACAATACATTGGACCAATGCAGTACAATTCTCAAATGTACAGACCTCACTATTATGTACAGGGAATAAATTACATTAGATCAATATGTGAAAATGTATCAGTGATAGGCAACCTGCAGGCTGCATATGGCCATTTGGAGTTCTATGTGTGGTCCATGAGACATTTTGTTTACCACTGCCCACGCACGGCGTTGTCAGATTCTGTTAGTTTTTGTCTGTGTAGTTTTTTTTCCCCTACCGGTATTACTGCAGTGACGTGCACGTAAAATAAGGGCACATGAAGTGAGGTGAATGCTGATTGTCCAGAACATTGCGAGAGCTGTGCACTCCCTCTGCAGCCAATCAAAGCACTACTACAGTTCCATCAGCACACCCCATAAATTCTAGGTATGCAAGCTCAGTTAGCAAAACTACCCTATCCTGGAAGACCATCTTAGTTATGACAATTTTGTGGCCCACTGAGATGGAGGGCCATTCATGCAGTCCACTCACTAGCCCAGATTGCCCCTCACTAATTATACCCTTGTGTGTATTTTGTCAAGCATAAGTAAATGAGGCACTTGTGTACAAACGTCCTTACAACATTTTTAAAAATACATTTTGTGAAATAGACTTTTGTCATATGACTGCCAAATACGCTTAAAATGTTCTAAACTGTGACCCTGATGCAGCATGCTTCATTGGCTCCAGTTCATCAAAGCACTTAAGCAAATGCTTCATTTTAAGTATGTGAGGTCATCAGTGGAACTACTCACAATTAAGTGCTTTGCTGAACAGGGATGGAGTCAAGCATATGGTAAAATGTTCTGCTGAATGGGGACCTACGCACACAGATGTAGTCTATGGACAGTCCCACAGACTTCAGCAGCACTTCTCACATGCTTTGTTGGGTTGGGGCCTGTCAGGGCTGTTTCCCACTCTGGCACTCGAGTGCAGAAGATGGGGGCCTGCAAGAGACCTTAAAAATATCTTGCCTCGATAGGCTCTGCTTACAAAAACTCACCAGAGTCACAGATTTACTGGCCCTGGGAGATAAGATGCCACCATCAAGTGAATTAAAACCCTGAAAACCAGGAAGAAATAGTTGAACTTGTTCCCAAGGAGTACCCCAAGCTTTTTTACTACAAGAGAGTTTGAAAAAAAGAGAAAAAAACCCACAGGAAAACAACTGAAATCTCTCATAGCTGACCTCTCAGCCTAGGCAGGCACACACACAGATCTCCTGTTACTTTTCAGGACATAAGAATCAAATAATCGCTTAAAAAAGGGGGGGGGGCAGTGATTTTATTAAGAAAACAAAAAGATATACTTGATAAAACATACTTGGTTGCTAGGTGTTACAGAAGAAGTGAGAAAAGAACAGATTAAAACACAAAAAGACATAGGCTCTCTGGGCTGCATTTTAGATACGGTGAATGGGGGTGGGAAAGCACATGGAATCCATACAGAGAAGCTTAACCAAACAACAAAACAAAGAAAATACCCCAATCGTGACTAATATACATTTCCCCCCCTATTTACTCACAATCCCTTCACAGTCCCGCCCATTTCCATGCCCCAGATTTACTGGAGCCATGGTAATCCTGCCTGGATTTAATCATCCTCCCTTTAGCTTCCGGTTTTTAAAAGCTCACACAAAGGGAGACTGCAAGCAGGTAATTTTTACAATTCAAATTTCCACACTGCATCCCACTGGTTCTTCTGACTCCTGGGCATCATCCTTAGCTACCTGAATTTAACCCTTTAGTCACTAAGTGCTAGCCAACACTCCTCCTAATCATCACGGGGCCTTACTGCAGTAACTGACAAAATAAGGTCAAAATTATGAGATTGTGATTACTTCACTGAACCAGTAGGCACTACAATAAAGCGTTCAGATTCACAAACAGTGCATTTTATGAATAAACGGTTCAATTTATACATACAAAGTACAATGCCAAAACAGGCAGGTAACAGGTTTTTTTATTACGTCTCCAGAGTCATTAATGATCTCCACATACATGTCATGTCCTTCATCTATTACCTATTAATGAGGCATGCAAGAATGTATAGGGGTGTGTGTAAAATGCAGAGTCAGTTTACAAACATGATTAGCTAGACAGGATCTTCCTAACAGATTGTATGATTTTATGGCAGAAGGAAGATGGAGGATACCAGATTGTAGAGGACATTTTAAGAGGACTTTTGCTTTCCCTCAGTTTGTTCAGAAGTTCACCTTCTATGCTACAAGATTCCCTTGTGCACGGCAGGCCACAGAGCCATACTAAGCTTCTTGCTCAAGGTCACCAGGGTTACAGTAATCAATTCCAGTAATGACCGCAAACGTTTCTGTTGGGTAGGTAGCGCATAGCAAGCAGTTTTTAAATGTTATAGGAAGCCAAGCTGAAAAGAAGAAGAAGAAAAAGAAATGACACTGTGCTGTCTCTTGAAATTGAAATGAGATTCTTAACAATTTTGATGATAAAATGTAGGAGAATACTCATTACCACTCAAAGCACTTATTTTTTATTAAGAGGAGAATTTTCTCTCTGGAGCTCCTCAATTCAGTCTGGCTGGCAAGCAACAAGACAAGAATTAAAATAATTATTCAAAATGGGCAAAAGTTCAGCATAAACAATACAAGTTTTAAACATTAAATTGGTGGTGAGGGTTAAATACAAAACATGAAATGTTAGGCCTGGAAACACTTCTACATGTGAGTACCTTTACATGCAAGGGTTTCAGTTAAACTCCATTGGACTATTCATATGCATAATGGGAGTGCAAGCAGGAAATCTTTGGTCCCATTACTGGATATGCCTTATACCTGCAAGTGGTTTTACATGGATGAACCTGGAGTTATGTGGAACCCTGTAACGGAATGAGGGACTGCATGGTGCAAAAGTCCATCTGCATGAATCTGCTTGGATCAGGACCTAAAATTACAGTCTCTGAGGCAGGGACTATGCCCTCCTCTGTACATGAATAACATCTAACACATTACACTGGAACCTCAAAGTAATGAACACCAGATTTACGAACTGACCAGTCAACCATACACCTCATATGGAACTGGAAATACATAATTATGCAGCAGCAGAGATTTTTTAAAAAGCAAATACAATACAGTACTGGATTAAATATAAACAACTGATACAAGGGAAAGTTTTAAAAAAATTGGACAAGGTATGGGAATTCAGTGTTTATTTACATTAAGATGAAGAAGAGCAGCATTTTCATCTGCACAGTAAAGTTGGAAAGCTGTATTCAGTCTATGTTCATTTGTCAACTTTTGAAATAATTTTGTTCAGATTTATGAACATTTCAGAGTTACAAACAACCTCCATTGCCGAGGTGTTCACAACTCTGAAGTTCTATTGTATATTGTGTTAACATTAGAATAAATAATAAAGTATAGCTAGAAAAAGGAGGGGTCGGGCCAGGGACCACAGAGTTATTTTCACTAAGACTAACATGAGAGGGAATCTTCAAGGACCACTTCTGTGTTGTCAGATTAAGCCCACAACTAAAATAACCTTCATATTACTTGAAACTAATCATAAATTTCCACAATTTGTTGAAATTAGACAATGTTAGCTTTGGCACCAAAACATCAAACAGGACTACACCACTGAGAAGTGGCCCCAAACATGGTTACAAGGTAAAATAGACTAAAGGTTTTATTCTTAGAGGCAGTATTCCGTTCACCAGCTTGGCACTAGGGGGAAGAGACAAACTTTAAAGAAAAAATCTTATAAACATTACTGAAAGTTTGTTTGTTTTCCTGAAAGATTTCCAAAACGGTAAGAGCTAGAAACACCAAATTTTGCACAGATACTACTGATTTCCTAACTTAAATAACTGGATTGGTTATATCTCGAAATCGGTTCCCCCAGAGTTCCAATTGGGCCCACTGATAATTAGCTTTTAGTACGGCCTGATCATAGGCATTTGCTGGACTCTTCTGTTAAGCGTGTCACAAACGGCAACTACGAGATCCTAGAGGATAAAGCATGTGGGCACCTGCAGCACCATCAAGGGAAAGCCCATGGGGTAGAGCCTGCAGGGGGGCAGAGAATCAGCAACCTCCCCTATAGTAGGGCACCAGCAGGTCTCCAGGACAGACCCAAACGTGGCTAATGCTGGCTGGGGTCTAGCCTTGCTAATTGTGGCTGGGAGAAGCCTCCAGCTATTACAGCCTCTCAACATGTTCACGCAGCTGGGCTCCGACTGAACCTCTTCTGGAAATTAAAGTTGCTTCCCTCCCCCCACACCCAAACGAGCCATCCCACCACTCGCCCTCCTTTGGGCTGTGCGCGTTCTCCTGGCAGGGCTGTGTGCATTATCAGCAAGTGCCACAGGCATTATGCACTTTGAAGACTTCAGCTCACAGTACAAAGAGGTGGTGGGTAGGAGGACAAGCTTTTGAGCACCGTGGAGTCTGAGAACTGGTACACTCAGAACACCCTATTCTCATTAGAACAGGTACATTCAGATGCTGCATGTTCTGATCATCTAGAGATCACTAACTGCACCTGGTCTGAAGGTGTTTCGCTTTGTCTGATCAATGCAACCGGTCCAGCTGCCGCTAGGAAGTCCATTAGGTTGCCACATGGAGAGTGCACTGAAGGCATTTGGGGAGTGGCTACTTGGGGAGCAGTGATTTCCTGCTGCTGCAGAGCCCAGGAGACATCCCCTCCATTTCTCAGGGGTTCTGTCAAGGAGGCTGCAGGCATTGCTTTGCATAGAGTCTTTAAGGGAAGACGGGCCTTCCTGATTTGTGGGGATTGAGAAAAGAGACCCTATGGGATTTGTCATTTTGTAAGCACATCACTAGCTATGTTAATTTCTTAAAGTAATATATCAGAGAAAAGTATTTCCAATAAAATATGCTATGTTAATGTAATTGATGTAGTTCATTCATCACACCTTTTCCTATATTTTCCCCAGGCAATGCCGGGTATTTCTGCTGGTAAATAATAAAAAAAAGTTTGGGTGTGCTTCCCAGTGCTATTTTTGCCACATAAGATGGACATATTACTTCACGATTTTCTCTCCCACTCATTCTTTTGTTCAGGATTTGCCATGATGTGTGAGGATTATATAAAATTACAGTACAGTACACATAGTAAAATCAACAGCCAAAGACAATATGCCACTTGCAGTTTTATAGTCTACTGAAGTTTACAGCCTTAAATACAGTACCAATTTACTTAAATACATCTTTCTGAGAGGATCAGTTCATTTCACATTTTGAGGCTTGATTTTTTTAAAGCACTTCAAAAGCCAGATTCTAAATTCAGATGTGTGGCATATCTCACAGGGGAACCAAAATAACAACACAAATCTGCTGCTAAGGTCCTTGCACATATACAATCTAGGAATTAAGGGTTTACTACTCTGGTCTACTGTCCCTATCCCTGACAATACCTGAACCTTCTGAATTATGCCATACCCTTTATTCTAGGGAGTTAATATTTTTTTTAATTATATAACTCACAGTGCAATAGACCCGACTGGCCTAGACCCACGGACAGGAGACTACTCCAGTTAGGTGCCAGTTAACCTGTCACTTGTAAGTGTCATCTGGTAATGGTGATGCTTACCAGATAACCAGTTACTCATTAATCCAATTATGAGTAAACTGTACCATAGGAAACAGCGTGGAAATTACTTCCCAAACTGACCAGATGACCAGTTTACACCCTAAAGCACAAGAACAAAAAAGGGCTAATCTGTTTTCATTCATCAATTTTTAATACTGCAATCAAGTCTCCTCTAATTTTTCTCTTTACTCACAGTAGAATTTTTATGTTCTACAGCAATACAAACCATGTAAAAAGCATGACTAGAGAAGCTAACCTGTTTTGTCTAATTCTGTAGACCCTCTTCCGGGAAGGCTGGGATAACTAAATTTTGAGACCCTGTAAGTTGGACAGAGATATTAGGGAGGAAGGAAACGAATGCAGGAAGAATGGTCACCAATTTTGCAGAAGGCAGTAATTGTTGTGAATATAGGTTGTATATGATTGTATCAGAAACATACACTTCTTATTTATAGTTTGCCCTCTGGTCACAGTTCTGCAAAGCACTTAGGGTTGAGTCTTTTTCGAAAAAAGTGGCTTTTTTTTTTTAAAGTCACCTGAATCTAGACTGTCTTTGTGTTCTTTCAAAATTAAATCGAAAGAACGGGGCAGTTTTTTCAATATTGATAAACATACTTTTTCCAGGAAGAATGCCTTTTTTTGAAAGAGCTCTTTCGAAAAAAGGTGTTCTTGAACACAAACAGGGCTTTTTCAAAAGAGAGCATCCAGATTGCCTAGGTGCTCTCTTTCAAAAAAACAGATAGCTTTTTCAAAACCCTTGGGGCTGTACAGAAGATCTCTTTTGAAAGAGGCTTGTAGTCTAGATGTACCCTTAATAGAAGTCATTGGAATTTAAGCACGTGCTTAATGTTATGTGTGCCTCTAAGAGGACACAGCACTTCACAAAATATACTGAAAGATAAAACACAATTTGGCAGTAGAGGAATGAGTAGCGAGGAAACATTTAACTAATTTCTTCACATCTAGCTTAGTCTTTGAGAGAGTCACACAAATTAAGGAAGGCAGGTTTGAATCTGTTAGGTGATTGTATTATTTTTATTTATTCAGATTCATTCAGTGCTTGAATGGGTGGATGAATAAAAATTGGGATGGGAGATACTTTTTAGGGAGTGCCAACTGAAACTGAACTTTTATTGTGTGTTCAGTTTGTATAGAATAGCTCAGACAGGCCCAGTTCACATTTGAGATTACAATATATTTACTAAAGTATCAACTGAGCTAGAGAAATCAATTCACAGGACTTTTTTTTTTTTTTAACCAAAGCAATGATTAAACATTTTCATTAATATAAACAGCAATTCTATAAACACAGGATGAAAATAACATATCCTGATTCACCTTCCAACCCCACTGTAACTTTTGATGATAAATACTATATAACATCTGACCTGCACATGGGGTGCAATAACTGGCTACACTACATGCTATTACTTGAGTAAAGTCAGGACAACAGTCCTGAGCATGAGTGCGGAGGAACGGAGTACAAAACAGAACATGGAAGCTGCAGAGAAGCTGCAAAGTTTTTATGTATTTATTATTATTATACCAGAATTCCATCAGACTGTGAGGTGCTATGTATCAAGTGTACCGTAGTGTGTTCAGAAATAAGAACCATGCCACTCTACGCCCCACATGCACCACAGTTATATAATTATAGTACGATGATAATATAATTATGTGGTATTTTGTACAAAGTATGCCTTGTAAAGTATCATTCTAAAAAATGTTAATTTGTTGAACATTCATATCCTGTTGGGTTGTATGTGTTATCATTGCATGTGAAGTTTTGCTATATATGTATTACTGAAAAATGTTGTGAATTTGGAAAAACCCATGGCTAGCCTTTCGGGCACAACAATGAAGAAGTTAGTTAGTGCTAATTCCTCACCAGAATGACAACGGATCATGGGAAAGATTTGTCCTCCCCTGGGAACACGTCAGTCATCCTAAGAATAATGGCTGCCATTGCTTAGCAAGGCATGCAAGGACATGTGACCACACAACATTGAATTCCATTTTGGAACCTGTATTTCTCCACAAGCTGGGCCGGAAACTTAGGTTGGAACAAAGGATTCCCACCCTATGGAGAAACTATCTAAGGTGAGGAGTGATGTTATGTCATCTTCATTCCCCCACAACCCAACACACCAAAAAAGTTCTGGAAGACACTGGATTTGGACTAGGGAACCCAGGATGCACAGCAAACACAGCCTGTGCCTCAAGAATCTGCAAGTCTGTTTGTATCATCAGTCAGGATGAGATACTGCTTATCCAAATCCTATCTAGTACATAAGGCTTAGATTGAATTTACAGTTAATTTTCTGGATAACCTGCTTTGATCTGCTATTACTTATCTCTGTGTGGTTAATAAACTTGTTTTAGATTTTATCTTAAGCAGTGTGTTTTGAGTGACGTGCTTGGGGAAAAATCTCCACTCAGCTAACAAAGACTTGGTACATCTTTCCCAAATTGAGAGGGATGTGAACTATATTAATGAACTTGCATTGTACAGATCCAGAATTATTTAGTTGCCTACTGCGCAGGGGTTTATACTTCAGCAGGGCTACAAGGCTGGAAATCTGAAAAGTTGTGTGGTGCCTCCTGCTGTTGTGCTGGGTGTTAATAGGGCCTATGTGTGTTCACTTTTTTTGACTGTATCCCTTTAGCACATATCGTCATACCAATTTTCTTCCACAATTTGATCTGAGGAAGTAGGTCTGGCCCACAAAAGCTCATCACCTAATAAACCATCTTGTTAGTCTTTAAAGTGCTGCATAGTCCTGTCTTTTATTTCAGCAAGAACAGACTAACACGGCTACATCTCTATTATTAGCAGAAGAAGTGTGAGAGGCGCCATCCCAGCTGAATGGTCAGGGAGCACAGCAGTTCTAATAGGTCCCAGACTGCACCCCAGGTGATACCACCAATTACAAGAACTCAGTTCATTCATCTGGCATGGCTTAGAGTTTTTCCAATTAGTTCATACTCAGCCTGGAAACTCAGACACCCAACTTTCAGAAACCTCTAGAGTTCTCCTTAACTTACATACTCATGTGGAAAACAGAGATCAATTCTCCTATCCCCTTTGCCTCAAGCCATATGCCAGAAGTTTCCTTCTACTGCTTGCAGCTGTAGGTTATTTCAGGCACAGAAGAAAATTCCTTATGAGAAAAATCTCTAAGGGCTGTCTGTAGCTCCATTTACTCTCAAACTATTATTTAAAATGCTCACCTAAGATTTTAAATGACTGGTTTTAACTTGCATTCAAGAGTTAGGTTTTGATGGATATCATGAATTAAAAATACACCATATCTTTCAAGCTGACACAATGTGTGACTGAAATGAAGAACTGAATACCATGCAATTAATAACTTCAAAAGAGATCAGGGATGACTGATAAATGTATGTTCCATCAGTATTTTGCTTAGACACAGGAGACTTTCATTCTTATCAGGTTACACAGGAACTATGAGTTGGAAAACAAAATTTGGGATGCATAGCTTAGGTTCTCTCCAGAAAGATTTTGACACCTGCCCCTTGGTAATTTACTGGGCCATAAAGAAATTCTGCAGATGATTTCAGCCAGCAGAGATATGAATTGAGGGCTGATATATTACCACTTCACCAGCATATGTGAAAGTTGACTATGAAAATAACCACTGAATTATTTAATAGTAAATGAAATCTCAGCTCCAGTCACACAGAATGTCCCTGACTATTCAACCATCCCTCCTGTGATTGCCTATTGGAGATTTAAAACAAAAAGTTACCCCTCACACAGTGAAGAATAAAAGCTTGTACGGGTAGCTTTATTTTCATGAATGTATACAGGTAAGACTTTTCAGAATGTATTGTGAATTGACAAATTGTACATTTCCTAGCAGAAGGTCATCCTGACACTACTGTACCCTAAAAGATTCAAATTAGATCAGGTAAAAATTGATTTTCAAGGTATCTAAATAACCTGTCACTAACACAGAACATTTTCTTCCCTCCCTCCAAAATGAGTGGTAATGTAATTTTTATGCTGCATATAGGCTGTTAAGGAACAAAGTATGTAATAAACTGGCTTGTATTTTGTATGCAAAATACTCCCAGTCCCTCAAAAGACTCAGAATGTGATTTAAAAAAAAAAGTCATGTGAGACTGTTGAGTATCAGGAAAGAGAATTCCAAAACATGTCATACAAATAACAAACACAAAGCTACAGCTAGTAATACAAGCTATAATTCCACCAAGTGGTATCCCAGAGCGAATTTTCCTTCTAATTAATTTTTGGCTACATAATTGTTTGTTTGTTTTTAAATACAGTTAGAATATTGAAATATGCTTATCTCTATTCCATATGATATTTTGCACCTATGGTACACTCTTCAGTACCTTGCAAGGTCAGTTGGGGTTCTAGTAGGCTAACAGCTATGAAAGTTGGCATTAGTGGAACAGATTTTTTTAATTTTATTTTCTGATTGGTAACCTCTGGTTTTGTGGATCAAGATAGAGTGACAGCTCTGTTGTGGTTGATATACTCTACGTTTAAACACTAGCCAACAGCACTGATCTGGATAGGTATTGCTATGGCCTCATCACTGTAGTGTCTGATTTTAAAATTGTAACATACTGAGGACTGAGATCTTGTCTCTCTAAATGTTTGTACAGCTTTTAGGCCCCTTACCTGATTGGAAACGTGCAGCCTAATGGCATCACCTGCTGCTCTTCACTCAGGTACTGATTTAGGCTAGGCATTGAGGAATTTGGAAGATGGTGTTGTTCACATTTGATATAAAATGATGCGGAGCTGACTGTTTTCTGTGCATTGCTGACACTTCTGCCCATGTTGTCTCATAAGCTGTCCCAATGGTCTCTCTGGTTTACTAATATGAAGAGGACTAACCCTTGTGTGATTCCACGGGTTATTGCTGAGAAGAAAGGACAGTTGCCCATAATGATTTATAGACCATATCTTGTTCAGTGGGGTTTTGTTTGCTCTTTCAGGCTAGTGGAGGTGGAACAGGGGCACTCAGTAATCAATGGCATTAAATGTCAGAGAGGTCCAGCAGAAAAGTAAAGTAGAGATGAATTACCCTTTTGCACGGACAGAAGGAAGTAACATTAGAGCAGCAATTTTCAGCAGTTACACGATTACAAAAATTAACACATTTTAACATCCCTAGTCAGTTTATTGCATCCTTTTTGGTTCCCTTCATTGAAGGACCAAGTGTTTTTTCTACTCTCTTTTATCATCGAGGAAGGGGAGGCGGTAGAAGTGCAATTGCAGGACTTGCTGGTAGTTAAGGTTTTCATAGTTATTTCTTGTATGACTGAGTTGAAGTCTTAGAAGGAGAATAATACATTTCTGATCCTGCACTGAGCTTGCTGATTTAGTAGACCATGAGGCTAGCCCAGATGCAGGTAATCTTCTCTTTGTGATAGACGTTTCCATCAAAACTGTTTTTCATGGGAAAAATTGGGTTTTCAACAAAATGATTTTTGTGTGTGAAAAGGATCTGTTGTCTAATGAAAAAAAATTGACATTTTGAAAAAAACACACCAAAAACCAAAAACACAAACACCCCATGAAAGCCAAAAAACCCCCAAATATTTAGAAATGTTACTGCAGTGCCTCATGGGAGTTGTACTTCATCTTCCTCATGCATGCTCTGATTCTCCTCCCTGGGCTATGTTTCACATAGTGCATTGTGGCTAATAAGTCTCATGATGTGCCACAATGGCTCAACAAGAGATTTAACTGTGGTATGCCATAACAGAGAGGTATTCTAGCCTTTGGACTGAGCCCACAGAGAAGAATGGGGATCTGAGCTACTCATATTACTGCTCCTATCAGCACCATAGTGGTATTTCCAAATTTAAAAAAAATGAAGTGAAAAACAAAAAACTGATTCAAGTGAAATACCACCGCCACATGTATCAGGAGAAGTACTTGTGTGGCAGGAGGCTGGGGAGTGTAAACTACTACAAAGAAGGAGGGCACAATCAAATCAATTTTAAAACCACTGATCTATAGGAATCTTTAGTAAACACACTGGGCAAAGCCACTAAGGCTGTGCAAAGAGATATAATACACATGAGTGTGACCCCTACAGGTGATATGGCTACTGCTTTCCCTTTGGATTTACTACCAAGGTAGTAACTTTAGATAATAGCCAGGGCTACAAAGGAACCCTAATAGCAGGAGCTTCAGAGGGGTCTGACTGGCAGTGCCCTCTCAGCCACCCATCCCACTTTTAGAGTTACACTAGCCTTTTCTAAATTACCTTGCAAAGAGCAGGCTATGGAAGAGAAAAGCAACTACAATCTCTCCTTGGTATATCTGTCAACAAAACAGCAAGAACGTTTCTTTAAGAATAGTCTATTTGCCTCAAAATTCATTAAAGCAGTGTGCCAAATGAGCAGCATCTATTAGTTTATTTCTTTTGTTCAGTCTGAAAGAAAAGCCATAAGAATTTGATTTTGATATAAGGAATTCTTCAGCGGACAATGCTAGAACAAAGGAACAGTGACCATGAATTGTCACAATCCCATGAAGCAACAAGTCAAGAGAATAAAAGGTTATCAATTTGCTCAAATGTAAATCAATAAAATGTAACAGTTATTTGATTCCTTAATTTACAAAGTCAAATGAAAAGATGGTGTATATAATGTGTGTTTATTTAGGTGAACCATTCCTTCAGCAACCTGACAGTTTACTGCATGGCCAAATCAGTGTATTGCTTAGTTTTGTGATTTTTTTTTTTAAGCCATGGGTTACATATACTAAAAAGGGAAAAGGACAAGGTGGGTGAGGTAACATCTTTTATTGGACCAACCTTGGTTGGTAATAGAGACAAGCTTTTGAGCCACACAGAGCTTGTCTGCAGGTCAGGGAAAGGTACTGAAAATGTCACAGCTCCAATCAAGATGAAACAGATTGTTTAGCATAAGCAGTTAACACATATTTCAAGGGAGCATTCAAAGTGAAGTGGTCTATTAATACTCCTCCAGTCATAAGGGACAAAAGAAGGGGAAAAAGCAACTGGGTTGGTTGTTAGTGGGTTACAGCTGGTAGCAATATGCCATGAATCCAGTGTCCCTCTATTAATTCCATGATTTTCAGTATCCGGCAGAGCTCTCATGCTTATCTTTTGGAAGTGCTTTTGAAAACTAGGAGCCCTAGACACTGGCATCACCACAGGCCTTTCCACACCAGCAGCAGCAGTGCAGTGAGGAAAGTGAGTCAGGCATGCTTACTTCTCTCCTCCTCGTTCCCTGCCCTCCAACTACTTCTCCTTTGCTACTTCCATCTTCTCTGGTTCCTTCTGTCCCTCACTACTTCTGTTGCTCCTTCGACGCCACACTACATGGACACAGTTGATTCAGGGGCCTTCTCAATTGCACTGTCTGCTGATACAGCCTTCCTCCCGCTCTCTCCTCCACTCACAAGCTCATTTCAAATCTCAGCTAATCATGCTTTTGCCCTCACCCATTCCTGCTAACTTCTCTATCATTTAATTCTGTAAAGCAGAATTTCTGAATAGCTTATGACATGGATGAAGTTTCATTGTATCAAACGTAACACTACAGTGCTCAATGTGTTACATAAATATTAGTGTTCTCCGGGCAATGTGTTCTGCGAAAGCCATTCTTTAAAAAAATATTTTTATTATTTTAAAAGAAAGTTTGGCAATCATTACCAACACCAGACAGTCAGCTGGAAAAGAACCTCACATACTAATCTCAACCATTTGTCATTATTGCTTGCCGTAAACGAATACAGTCCCTTGATTACTGAAATGTCAACACCTATTTAGTACGGAATGCCAGAAAGGTCCAAACATCATACACACTGCATACAAAGCATCCAGAGATCCTATGAAGGTTAGAAAGGAGATTGGAACAAGAAGTGTAGACAACATTCAAAGAAAAACAGCTGTCATCTTTAAGGGTTTATAAAAAGATTTACAGTTTTGTTTGTTCTTATAGTTTTTATTGACGTAATTTTATAATCTTCATAAGCTATTGCTTAACTAATGTTTAAGATATCCCGTATCTCAGGAATTTTTTTTTCCAGAGCTAGGAGGGGGAGAGGAAGAGAAAGAGGAAAAAGCGACATATTGCCTGCTTCAGAGAACATAGAATCAGGACTCAATTATATTTCTCACCACACTGTCATCATGACATAGAGACATCAAAGTCTGAACAATTCACTCAAGAACTTTAGTGTTTGCACATTTACAGACTTGCTGACAAAATTTAAGCTTCTCCACTAAATATGATGGACTTGATAAACACATGAAGGGAGCAAATTCAGGCCCGTACGCAGGAATTTCTGGGGGGGGGGAGCGTCAGCCATGTAAGGGGTTGGTGGCTGCCCCACTCCTGTGACCCAGTCCCGTCCCCAGCCTCACTTCTGGTGGTGGAGGGCAGAGAATCAGTTCCTGCATTCCCGTAGCTAGCCAAAGCAGAGGGGGAGGAAGGCTGCAACATGCCATCCCAGCCTCACGCTTACTTGTAGGACCATGGTGGGGTGCATTCACACCCTTCACACACACCCCACCTGTGTACAGCCCTTATGTTAATTTCAATGGATAATCCACAGGGGCAAAGTATTAAGGCAGTAAAAGGAAACACAGGAAAATGCTCTACAAAGCAATATTAAAAGTCATAATTTGTAGAGCAAGCTGGAGATAGCAGAGATCCATTTGGGGACCAAAGATTGGAGATACCTAGGACTGCCCCGTGTATGTAAATGTCAGAGTTGCGTGGCAAAGCACACTAAAATACATCCTAACGTGATGGGAAAAAAGGCCTAAACTCCCTATCAGAAATCACCTACCTCTTATAAGAGGGGAAAATGGAGGAATGGCCACAATCTTAATAGTTGTGGAGGCTTGAGCAATGGTGATGGAGCACAGAATGCAACATGGCATTAAAAAGATAAAGGTTTTAATTTCTTACCTGATCTAGAAGCCAAAACATGCAGAAAACAGCTCTCAGAATTATTTTGGGGAAATGTAAGAACACTGACGCTGCAGTTCTGTACCCACTGAAGAAACAGTCTCTCATGTCAGATGTGAAGACAGCAGAGCCCCTAGAAAAAGCTTAACAATGGACTGGACCACACACACCGTGTCATTGCCAGGCAACTGACTCAGATTTCTTGACTGAGTGCATTTATTTCCTGTTTACAGTGCTGACAGAGAGCCTGATTCTGAATCTCTGAGATCAATACAACTTTTTCTACTGCATTACATCATCCATATCCATAATTTTTTTTTTTTTTTTTTTTCAAAAAGGCATGAAAAAGGCTGAGAGCCCAGATAGCTTTCTTCCTCATCCACCATCACGGATAGAAGCATGGAGCCTTCACTATAATTCTATGCACTATTGCCACAAGTGTTGTAAGTGCAGGATGTATATAAAAAGTTATTAGAGGTCAAGAAAACATGGCCTATGAGAGAAGACTGAAAGAATTGGGTTTGTTTAGTTTGGAAAGGAGAAGACTGAGAGGGGCCATGATAGCAGTTTTCAAGTGTCTAAAAGGGTGTTAGAAGTAGGAGGGAGACAAATTATTCTCCTTAACCTCTGATTAGAGTTGCCAGGTGTCTAGTATTGAACCGGACAGTCTGGTATTTTTGCCTCCTGTCCGGTAAAAATATTCAGAAAATACTGGACACCTAAAACGAGTCTCTAACTATCATCTTTGGAAAATCATGGGAGACAGGAGAGATTCCAGAA
>CM057845.1:178104398-178122201 GCA_030068395.1 Apalone spinifera | reverse complement strand
TTAATAAAGACAAATGCAAAGTGCTCCATTTAGGAAGGAACAATCAGTTTCATAGATGCAGAATGGGAAGCGACTGTCTGGGAAGGAGTATGGCAGAAAGGGATTTTGGGGTTATGGTGGACCACAGTTGAATATGAGTCGGCAGTGTGATGCTGTTGCAAAGAAAGCAAACATGATTCTGGGATGCATTAACAGGTGTGTTGTGAGCAAGACACGAGAAGTCATTCTTCCGCTCGACTCTGCGCTGGTTAGGCCTCAGTTGGAGTATTGTGTCCAGTTCTGGGCACCGTATTTCAAGAAAGATGTGGAGAAATTGGAGAGGGTCCAGAGAAGAACAACGAGAATGATTAAAGGTCTAGAGAACATGACCTATGAGAGAAGGCTGAAGGAACTGGGTTTGTTTAGTTTAGAAAAGAGAAGATTGAGGGGGGACATGATAGCAGTTTTTAGATATCTAAAAGGGTGTCATGAGGAGGAGGGAGAAAACTTGTTCATCTTGGCCTCTGAGGACAGAACAAGAAGCAATGGGCTTAAACTGCAGCAAGGGAGGTTCAGGTTGGACATTAGGAAAATGCTTCCTAACTGTCAGGGTGGTTAAGCACCAAATTGCCTCGGGAGGTTGTGAAATGTCCATCATTGTAGATTTGTAAGAGCAGATTAGATAAATACCTGTCAGAGATGATCTAGATGGTGCTTGGTTCATGAGGGCAGGGGACTAAACTTGATGACCTCTCAAGGTCCCTTCCAGTTGTAGAATTCTATGGCTCTACCTTCCAGTATTTGCAGAGCCACAAGAACCACATCAGCACCAAGATTTCATGGAGGACAGATTGCTTTCTTGCTGTGGGACATAGTGAAAAAACAGCTTAAGTTACTGGTAGCACTCACGGAGAAGCTGCAAACAGCAGAATGCTGCTTCTGGGCCTGAGAAACGACCAGTGAGTGGTGGGATCACATCATAATGCTGACTTAGGCTGATGAGCATAGGCTGCAGAACTTTCCAATGTGAAAGGCCCATTCCTGGACCTATGTGCCGACCTCACCCAGCCCTTCAGTGCATAGATACCAAAATGAGAGCTCCACGGATACTGGGCTAATGAATAGCGATCCCACTGTGAAAAAATGCAACGTTGGATTATGGCTGGTCAGTGGGAAATTTGTTTTGTAGTTGGAAAATCCACTATCGGGGCTGTTGTTATGCAACTGGGTAGGGTCATTAATTACCTTTTTCTATGCAAGACTGTGACTCTCAGCAATGTGCAAGACACAGGGTATGAATTTGCAACAGGAGAGTTTCTGAACTGCAGGGGAGCAATAGATGGCATGCATATCCCTATTTTGGCACCTGTCTACCTTGCCCCAAGTATATCAATAGAAAGGAATACTTTTCTATGGTTATGCAGCACTAGCAGATTACCAGGGATGTTTCACCAACATCAGCTGATCTTATCTTCAAGAACACATGACTCCTCTGAAAACTGCAAACAGAGACTTTCCTGACCAGCAGATTACCACTGGTGAAGTTGAAATGCCAGCAGTGATCCTGGGGGACCCAGCCTACCCCTTACTTTCCTGGCTCATCGGTCACCTCAACAGCAAAAAAGGAAAGATTCAACTACTGGCCTGGTACGTGCAGAATGACAACTGATGAGCTTTTGATAGGCTCACGATACAGCAACAGCATTTATTCACAAGATGTGATAATTTTTCCATAGAGAACCAATGGGTTATAGATACTGTGTCTTGCATAGTATCTGTAAGGCAAAGGAGGAAAAGTTGCCCCTGTGATGGAGGTAAAGTAGCTGTCTGCTGAATATAAACAACCAGATGCAAGAGCTATTTGGAGAGATTAACATGGAGCTATACAGCTGAGGGAGGCTTTGAAAAAGCACTGTAACAGCCAGCCCCAGGAATGTGTTGGTGTACTGTGCTCTGACCCTCTAGTTGGAGGACCTTTTAAGAACTGTTTGGTACCTGGTGTATGTACATCTATGAATAAGATGCTATTGATGCGCCTATTAATTTTGAGGAGCTTGCTGTACATCTATAATTATTACATGGTGTTTGTCATTGAGTCTATGAGTTCTGTCACTGTAAAAAACAAGCGCGTGCTTTTTCTACCACTAGGCATTCTCCAGAGTATGTTGTAAACTAATAAAGATGAATTATTTTCCAAAGAAGATGATTTTATTGAGTAGCACAAGTGCAAAGAAAACTTGCAGAAGCAAATATATAAAAATGTGATACATTAATTAAAATTTCCAGGGTTTTAAGGCAGGTGGACAGGCATCAGATCTGTGTGACCCTTGAACAATAGAGTTCAGAACTGTGAACAGAGTGGTCAGCATTAGGCACTGTCAGACAGCTGACGGAGCACTGTTAGCATTGACAGAGGAGTGTTGACATAGGTAATACAGTGAATACACTCACAGTGCTTCAACCATTGATTATGGCTCTACACCATTTGGGGAGGAGGTATTACTGCATCACTATAATAGGGCACTACAGTGAAAGCTTTGTTATCCGGCACTCTGTTAACCAGAAAACTTTGTTAACTGGTATTGCCTGCAGCCACAATACTATCACATCTTCAGGTGCACAGGCCTGGCTTGGTTTACCATGATTGGCTTAACAATTTTTTAGTTAAGAAGTACTAATCATCTTTAACTCAAAATAGAAATGTGAGACCAACTGCCTCACACTACAGAACTACCAATATTAAAAACTTGAGTTTTACTATTATTGTCCATTGTTTTTTCCTAGGTTGATGGGACCCTCAGATAACCGGAATTTATAATAACCGGAACACCCTAATCCCCGAGTGTGCCGGATAACACAAGTTTTACTGTATATTGCTTAGAGACAAATTTAAATGAGAATGCATGCATAACTAGGTTGATGCAAGACAGCTTATGCTGACCTTTGCAGTATGGATGAGGCCTCAGAATCTGGAGCAGCCAGCTGTAAAATCCCATTTAAAATGTTAACCAGTTAAACTGTTTAGTGGAATGTGTGTCAAAGAGCTGTAAATGAAACAAAAAGACAGATGGGGAAGATGGTAGATATGAAACTCCAAGGCACAGTGCTAGTCATGGATCTCATGCTTTCAGAGATTTCAGGGAACAAGGAGATCCCTGATCTAAAAATAGCTCAAGAGCTCTTTAAAGTTCTGTAACTAAATAGAGTATAAAATCTGCATATATTTTCAATTATGATGATGTGCAGCACATATAATAGTAACAATACTTGGCACTTATACAGTGATTGTCAGCCAAAGCTCTCAAAGTGCTTTATCGTGGAGGATAAATATCATTTACAGAGAGGGAGACAGACAGAGAGGCCTAAATTCTCAAAGACAGTTAGTCACTTAACAGCCACTGAAATCAACAGGCATTAGGCACTGACATACCTTTGAAGATCTGAGCCAGACGGGTTAAACAGTTGTATCCTATCAACTAAAATGATACCTTCAGTACATTGTCTCTTCTATTCTAAAACAGGAACAAGGAAAATATACTGGAGACCAGGCAGTTTTCTACAATGGACAGATGACTGTTCATACAAAAGGGAGAGGTTTAATCTTGCTTTGACTATTTTTTTTAAACTGATGTTCCATTTTCTCTAGAAATCATATCTGTAAATATAACTCCATTTCACATAACATCTGTAAGATCTGGAAAAGCATATGGACAGAGAGCTTACTTAAGATTTTGGAGACTGAGTTTAGGAGGAGATGCAAGTGAAGCAAGTAGTGGCAGAATGAAATTAATAAGAGCCTAGCCACAACAGCAACACAGCTAAGAGCCATATCTATTCAATGTTCCTGCTGTTACTTGGGAATATTGCATATGAGCAGCTGGGGCAGGCTACTGAATATCTAGCTTTCCCAAGCATCAGCAGAGATACACTGCTGGTTTGGAGTTCTGAATAGGTATTTATGGGAATAAAAAGAACCCCAAATCAGACGGTAGTGTAGGGGAAGAACAGTAGAATCTCAACTAACTCAAAGCTCTGGTGTGGAAGAGAAAATTCTCTTACTTCCAGGAGTCACAGGTACAGTGGAGAGAAAGGAAGAGACTTCACATTTATCAAACGTTTACTAATTAAATATGGAGTCCACAGTCAGGGTTCAGAGACACTCAATAACTACTCCTTTCACAGCAGCTGGGCGCATGTAGAGGCTGGGAAGACTGGATTTCTCGCCAGGGCACTGTCTCTGGAACTTGGAGATAAACATATAATCTTTGGGATCTGTCTCTGGAAGGAGCATTTACCCTTCAGCATAAGGGCATGTCTGGTACATTGACTGTTTTCAGTCCTAATGTGTCAAACTTGTAAAGCGGTCAAATGAATGCATATTCATTTTGGCCTGTTTTACTTGTGACACAGCGAAGCCAGACAGAGAGAATGCATATCTTCAGATGAGAATCAAATTAAATATTCCTTACAAATATTCAGCAATTACTTTTAAGCATTTTTTCCTGACCAAAAAATAAAAACTTAACTAGAACTTATTTAGACTTGTAACTGAGTTCTGAAACAAGTTGGAGACAATGTCTCATCTTAGGTGGCAAGTCCATGACGACAAGTCTGACAAAGATCCTCTGAACGATGCCAGCATGGACCACAATCTCTGGAAGGTTTAACAGTGGTGGTACAGTCAGACTTGGTTAACACTGACTCAGACTTTGCTAGCCCACACTGGTTACATGTAGGTTTTGAGTAAACCATTCATCAGGACACAGCGGTGCTGAAGAAACCTGACTGATAGGATGACTACATAACTACATTCAAACTCTAATGCTATTCTTAGAGTCCATATGTACCACATGCCTACTTCTAATTCCTTAAAAGGAAATGCTATTTCCTGAAAAGTCAAAAAAGAGAATGAGGGAAAGGGAGGAACATCCTGTATTTATCTAGTTTTATTCCAGACTAATAATCTACACATCAAATTTGTCATGACATCCCTAGAAATCTCAGATGTATTTATATTGTACTTCTGAGGGCCTGCTGCTTTAACCATGTCTTCTCAAATGTAGGATTTGAATCAAGGTGTCCATGCAAATGCTGTCTACTATGTAAGTAATACAATTTGTCAATATCGAGAAAAAATACATTTTCCTTCTACAATGGCAATGGTCTCATCTAACTGTGGCAACTTCACGCATATTTAGCATTCACACATGGCTACACTTTAGCCACGCTACTTTCTGAAACCAAAGATCATGCAATTTATGTCTAATTCATCTTCAGCCATGTAGCTGTAAAGCTCAAAGCTGTTTTCTGTCTTCTTAAAGTATTTTTATACATTTATAATTCAAAATTGGAAGCTGTATGAGCTAAAAATGCAGGAAATATCAATAACCTATTTCAACATACCTATATCATATATAGATGGCTAATTATAGGAACTATCAAACTACATTCTTCTCAAAAAAGCAAATGCAATTTATTGTATCAGAGAATACGATTATTGTGTTTCTGAAAACTATCAGCAGCATCAAGCTGTCAGGTTCCGTTACTCATGAAGAGAAGTGTAAATAGCACATGAATGTTTTGTTACATCAAGACTTCCCAGCCACTTGTATGCTCTTGTTTTAAGCAACTCAGGATAGAGTGAGATTGATTAAGCGATCACAGAAAGGCAAAATGATGCGTGAACATGTGTAGCAGCCATACACTCACTATTTTTACTCATATGCGCTGCCTGATTTGGACAGGGCCTAGTGTACTGTACATAAGAACAGCCATACTGGGTCAGACCAAAGGTCCATTTAGCCAAGTAGCCTCTCTGTAAACAGTGGCCAATATCAGGTGCCCCAGAGGGAGGGAACACAACAGGTAATCCTCATGTGATCCCTCATGTGATCCCTCTCCTGTCACCCATTTCCAGACAAACAGAGGCTAAGGACACTGTTCCTACCCATCCTGGCTAACAGCTATTGATGGACCTAACTTCTGTGAATTTACCTAGCTCTTTTTTGAACCCTGTCAAAGTCCTAGTCTTCACAAAATCCTCTGGCAAGGAGTTCCACAGGTTGACTGTGCACTAGGTGAAGAAAAACTTCCTTTGTTTGTTTTAAACCTGCTACCTATTAATATAAGAACTAGGGGTCACTAAATATAATTATGGGAACAAGTAAATACATTTTCGTCATTTACTTTTTCCACACTATTCATGATTTTAGAGACCTCTATCATATTCCCCCCCACCCCAGTCTCCTCTTTTCGAAGCTGAAAATCCAAGTCTTTTTAATCTCTCTTCATATGGGACCCGTTCCAAACCCCTCATAATTTGTGTTGCCCTTTTCTGAACCTTTTCCAATACCAATATATCTTTTTAGAGATGAGGCGACCACATCTGTATGCAGTATTCAAGATGTGGGTGGACCATGGTTTTACACAGAGGCAATAAGATATTCTCTGACTTATTCGCTATCCCTTTTTTCAATGCTTCCTAACATTCTATTTGCTATTTTGACTGCTGCTGCACACTGAATGGATGTTTTTAGAGAACTATCCACAATGATGCCAAGATCTCTCTCTTGAGTTGTTTAGCTAAATTAGTGCCCATCATATTGTATGTATATGTATACTGTGGCCAACAGAAATCCTTCCATTGAATGGATTTTGGAGCAAGCCCCTGTTGACTGAACAGGATACATAACTTCACCAAAAAAGTCCTATTTAATCCACCTGAACTTGGAGTGGTTTGCAATGGCTCAGCAACATGTTATTTTTGAAGGGGCTGCCATGGTGAACTGCACAATTTATGCTTTAATTAAAAAAAAAACTAGCTTGTGTGATTATGAAGATGCTGCTGAGAAGATGAAGCAAGCATAACCAATGCAATGCTACTGGCCTGAGTCGACCAAGGGCCAGCAGGAACAGTAGCTTGAAGAGGTTTAAACAGGCCATGTCCCTCTCTCAGCAAGGGGCCCAATAATGATGACAATGTCGATGTTTTACTTGTCTATTTCACTGCAGATTAACATATGTCTGGAAAAAGAAGGAAGGGTATCCAAGTCCATCCTGACAATGCTGAGCCTGCAGGAAAAAAAATGGTGGTTGCACAGCTCTTCCACAGCACTGCTGATCACAGGGAGGAGGCAGGGTGGAGGCGGGAAGAGGCTGAGCAAGGGAGGAGCTTTGGGGGAAGTGGTGGAAAAATAAGTGTCAGTGCCTATGTTCTTTATTATTTGTGCCATGGTAGTGCTGTGAGACCCAATGACAGATCAGTAGGGTTGCCAGGTGTCTGGTATTGACCCAGACAGTCCAGTATTTTCGCCTCTTGTCCAGTAAAAAAAAAATTCAGAAAATACCGGACACCTGAAATGTCCGGTATTTTCTGATTTTTTCCCCTGCCAGGAGGTAAAAATACCGGACACCTGGCAATCCTACAACACACTCAGCAACCAGGCCCAGCCCTTTGACACTCCCTCCCGGGCCCCCCTGCTTACCTGGTTCCGCAGGGAAGCTGCCTTCTGGCTTGATGAAGAAAACAAGATGGCCACCAGCAAAAAGCCTAAAGACCTGAAGCAAGGAGAAGCAATGCCTTCCCTGGGTCTTATTGCTCAACCGCTCCTCCTTCCTTCCCTATTCTGACTCTGCACGCCCTTAAAGGGGCCATGCTGTTTTGTTTATTATTTATTTATGCTTAATAACTCTCAGGATCCTTTTTTGTTTGTTTGTTTTTTCTCAACTTTGGTCTCCCCCCCCCCCCTTTTTTTGCCCTCAACAGAATTTTTTTCCCCTTTTTTGAGGGGGGGGGGATGTTTGGTATTTTTGGTTAAACCATCTGGCAACCCTACAGATCAGGACTCCATTGTGCTACATGCTGTACACGGAATTAAATGATTTTCCATTCCCCAGAGAGATTACAATCTAAGTATAAGCCAAGAAACAACAGGTGGCCATAAAAAAACAAAACAGGAGGGGCACACAAGATAACATTGAGACAATACTGGCCAGGTATATTATGGGTAGACACAGTCAGTATTCTGTAGAAACCATAGCAAAGGAGAGTTTTAAGGCGGGATTTGAAAGTACAAAGCTTTGCAGATGTTTACAGAGAGCTCATCCTACCTGTGGGAAAAAGTGTGGAGGGGTATGTTTGATAATTTAACAAATGGACCATAAAGGATGGCATGTTGAATATTAGGTGGCAACACATCCATAAAGACAAGCTGATATACAACAGAAACACCAACACAGACTAATAAAACCAGTAACCACTAGTTCCATGAGAAAAGAATCACATTTCTTTTTCAGCAGAAATAACCAATGCCAATATTAGCTAGCATTGGATTGTTTGCTATATTCAGTTATGTATGCTGCTCATCTTAAACAATATGATTATCACTCCCATCATAAAAGCCCTTTCTCTTTTCCTTTCTTCATTATGCAAGAATTTGCATTGACATCAACTTCTGGACATCAAACACTTTTATTTGAAAAAAAAAATGCACTGCTATCAAGTAACCCCCAATTTTATACTATGATTAAGAAAGAATTTTTTTCTTTTTAAAATTTATTTAGTACATTTGACAGCACTTTATGTCAAGACAATAGTTGCTTTTCCCTGTTTTTTAAAACATTAAAAAACAACACAAAAGCAAACAAGCCCATACACAAACAGAAACCTAAGGCAAATGTGTTAAAATATATTACAGCAGAACTTAGGAGCAGGACAGCTTTGCTAGAATGATCTGTTCATTTGATAAAATTGAGCAGTTTCATGTTGACAGAACCCTCTTAAGAACATGACAAATCACCCTGCCCATCTTCAGAGAAAAAACAAACAATGTATCAGAATTTCAGATTATTTAAAGCTCCAGGAAATCTCAATTTATGAGCAGTTATTTAAAGTTACTGCAAAAATCAGAATTATGGAAGTTAAGACATATAATATGGAACCACTTTTAAGGTCCAGCAATATAAATTTTTAGTCTGAACAACTTTTATGGGTCTCCTTTAAATATAATTTATAGCTAGAAACTGTAAACAAGTGCTCACTGCCAGCCAGCAACACTGTGTATACTTTTTTGTTTACTGCACTTAAAAACAAATCCATGCCTTGATTAAAAGATGATTATCAAAACTTCCTAGCATTTCACTCCTAGCAAAATAAAGTAATTCAGAGACTGACAAGAGCCAGTTTAAAATCCAAAAAAGCAAATGAGTGTTCGAGGCTACATAGTATTTTTTGCCCAGATGCTGTCACAGCCCTGTATAACAACAGAGTCATCATCACCTTTGTATCAGAAATAATTCCTTAACGTGACAGCAGCAGCTATCAATGAACAGTTTACTTTGTAGTAAACTCCAGTCTCAAGTTGGATACATACAAGCAAGATGTCCAGCTTCATCAGTTAAACTAGGAACACATCCAGGTAAAAAGAATATACAAGACCATTGCTTGAATAACGGTCACACAGATATCCAAAGCCTGTAAAAATGTCAAAGTTCATCTCTGCTATAATAATAAAATGGATTCCAGAAATCTTAAACTGTTAATAATATAACCATGTAACCATTAACAAATCTTACTGTTATACATTTACTGTCTGTGGGCTGTGCAGTATAAACCAGCTTCCTGGGAGCAGGGCTGGCAGCCGGAACCATTGTGCACTGGGAGCCAGCTTACTAGCACATCAGTTCCCAGCCTCATTTCCGAGGAGCTGGCTGTCACCCCACGCTGCAGACTCTGATACAGAATCAGCAGCACAGGGCAGTAGCCAGCTCCCCAGGAGCGGGGCTGGGAATCAGTGTGTAACCATTACAGAAACTGATAAGTTCATGCTTATCTGTTAACTGTTTAAACAGTTACACTCCTATACCCCTAATGGAATCACTAACATAGTAATCTGTCAGCAGCAGCTCTCTTGCAAGCTTCCTGCTTTGCCATCAGCAGTGTTTGCATACATATGCCTATCCAAGCCATGACGTGCTTGTTCTACATACACTAGAGTCCGTCTAGAAAGGTCTATTTCAATGCATTTAAAATAAGAATTGGCCATCTTATACTCAATGATTTTTTTTAAACCTCACCCTTTTAGTTATATGATCACATTTGATTTCTTATCTGCGCACAGTTCCCAAGATTTTTCTGAATTGTTAGCAGGCTAAGTCTATCTATCAGAGGACTTAATGGCTCTACTGTGGTTCTCGGTGCAGGGAACCTTTCGGTAAGGAAGTGAATTGAAGGGGAAAAATTTAGTCACAGTGCTTTTTTGTCACATGCATCTGACGAAGTGTCTTTGCCCACGAAAGCTTATGCTCCAACACTTCGGTTAGTCTATAAGGTGCCACAGGACTCCTCGCTGCTTTTACAGATTCAGACTAACACGGCTACCCCTCTGATACAGTGCTTTTTTGGTTTATTAAAAAAAAAAAAGGTGATGGGGCCAGCATTGCCCTTTTAAGAGATGTGGTCCCTTTAAGAAACGCAGCTGTTGGCCATTTTCATTACAGAGGCGCCGGTATGCTCCTTTTTTTTCCAGGTAAGCTCTGACTGGAGGTGCCGGCACTGCGTACCGGGCAGTATCATCACAAAAAAAGCACTGGTTAGTCATATGTAAAGTGACTACAGATTTACTGTAGGGATGTAAAATCCCATTTAATTAGTTAACCAGTAAGTAAACCAGTTAACTGATTAAACAGGGGTGAGCCGGGATGGGGGGGGGAGGGGGAGGTCAGGCTGAAGCGCCCATCCGTCTCCTTCCTTCCCTCTCCACCTTCCCTGCTCCGCCACGCTGGAGTACCCTTGCCACACTGGGCTGGGCATTCCACAGGTGGGGACTGAAGCATCCCTCCACCTGTGGGAGGCCCTCATCCACTTGTTAACCATAACTGATAAGCCTCTCCCATTAAGAGTGAGGCTTACCGGTTAACTGGTTAACCGTTAACATTCCTAGTTTACTGCTATTTTGGAGAAATAATACACATTATGCAGATGGGCCATTATATGGGGGTATATTGGGAATCTGATATTGTGTATTCTAAAAACATACCAAAACACCCAGAATCAATGAGAGGCACTCAGATTATCACCTGACATAAATAAGTACACATTTCTGATTCATTTTGCACACTTTGCTATGTCATTTTTAACAACAGTTCCCTGAATATAGAAATCTTTTTTACTGGAGAAACAAAAATAATTAACCCCCCTCTGAAATTAACAAATAGAAGGTACCAGCTAGTCTCTACTTCCTTAAGATACATATGTGCTGCTGCCACTGAACTTCACAGAGGTGATGTATGCACATCCAAAAGCACTAACTGATCCTGCACATACACACAATTTTCTTCATGATTCTTAACAAAAAGACAGCAGACTACATCTGAAAACAATACTCATATACTCGGGCCGGAAAGCTGAAAACCATGTGATTCATAGCTCAAGTAGTGTAGGTATTCCAAGAATTGCTCTAGTCTACAATATGGTTCAGTGGCCAAAAGACTGGATTTGGAAGTCAAAGATGGGGCAAGGTTCTAACCCCAATTTTGCCAATATCCTGTGGCATGACCTTGAGCAAGTCACTGAACATCTCTGCCTCAGTTTCCCCTCTCACTTTTTGTTTAGGTTGAAAACTCTTCAGGGCAGAGACTGTATGCGTGTGTTTACAGCAGTTAGGGTTTCTACATCACTATAACATATATAGCGATATCTGAAAACTATTGTTTTTCAAACATCAAACAAATTAGGAGATTGAGAAATATTATGATATGAGTATATAGACATAGCCTCCTCAAAATAATTAATTTTGAAAAGTTTTGACTGGTTTGTTTTCAGTATTTGATACACTCTTTAAATTGTTTTGATCTCTCTCTCCAAGACAATCTCCCAAAAGATTCAGGACCCATCCACTGATCACTTATGATCTGTTCCTGTCTCAGATCTCTTTAAAACTGTGTGCCTACTTTCTATTAACTTTATTTATATATGGATTTCCTCATTTCCATCCATTGAAAGTAACATGGCATAGAGAAAGATTGTATTTCGAGTTCCTCTCATGAATAGCATATACCCAAGTCAGTGTCTTATCCTAAAAAAACTGATTAAATATATACATACAGGAATCATTTTACTGCTCAAGGCACTGTCTACAGCTGTGTTCTCCCCTGGTTAATGCCCAACTAGAAAGTGCTCAGATACTATGGTGGTGAGAACAGTACAACAACCTATACAGACTAGATCAGCAACCTGTGGGTCGGGATCCCAAAGTGGATCGCAAAGGCTGGTTTAGACTTCCTACAGCCTAACCCCACACCTCACTGCCTGGGGTAAAAAATTAACCATGAGGGCTTCAGTCCTGACAACGGCACTCATGTTACAGGCCCCCTGCTGCAGGCCTGGCCTTTGGACACAGTGATTTCCTGCGGCCCTGCACCTTTAGGGCCCCACGTTGCAATTAACAAAAAAAATTGGGGTATTAGCTGCCAATCAGATTTCTTGCACTGCACAGGTCTTGAGTTGTGCTAACAGTTGTTTTAGCATTGCTTAGTGATTAAACTCCAAGCATCTTCAATATATAAAAAAGGCTTGCCGAGATTATTTCTTACTATTTTGCACTTTACGAAGTTTGTGATTTGGCACTGATATGAAAACTTAATTATTTCAGTTATGTGGATGTTTTATTTTGCCACACTCTGATCCTATGTACTGTAAAACTTCCAATAAAAGACAGGTCTCAAATAAACTCTGGGTCTCTAATACAAGCGAGGGGTTTTGGGTGATTTGTACTAATCGATGCTGGATCTCTGATACGAGCCAGGTTTCTATAGAGACTGGGATGTCAGCAACACGTCATTACACCAGCTTACTGGAACACAGAGTTGACACAATCATCTTCAATCATATTGAAAATGGTCTCAAGTCGCAGAAAATCATACAATAACCTACAAAATGAAAACATTTACCTTCAAGCCTTTCACTGTTAGATGCCAGGAGTATTGACCAGATGTTTTAATAGACGCCGGGTCTTGAATATAAGCCGGGGGTCTCGGACAGTTTGTGCTAACAGACACTGGGGGCTTCTATAAACAAGCGTAAAATTTCCAGTAATGACATCATAGTGAACAGTGCAGATAACACTGAAATAGATGCCGGTTGAAATTTTTCTTAAAATCTAGAGGTGTTGTACAATATATCCAGTGAGCAACCTGTGCTGCCTGGGATGGATTCTGTAACTCCTCAACTAGGTTTGGCTTAAACTAGAGCATCCGCCAGCTGGGCCCTGTTGTCAGCATGCTAACTTGGGCACCACGAACTCTTCAGCCTGCCTGGGGCTGAATCCCTTGGGTTTTGGTCCCAGGGTTCCACTCACGGCATTATGGCTCAGGCTTTGTCCTCCCCCCCAAAGGTGGGCTCAGGCTTTAGCTCCCCTCTCCTTGGGTTGTGTAATAATTTTTGTTGTCAGAAGGGGGCTGCAATGCAATGAAGTTTAAGAACCTCTGGAACAGTTAAAACTTTAGGCTATGTCTATACTGGCGTGATGTTGCGCCAGAGCTATGCAAATGAGGCTCAGTGTGGAATATCGCCGAGCCTCATTTGCATAACTAATGAGCTGCCATTTTTGTGGAAGAGGCTCTTGTGCAAGATGGAGCTGTCTACACTGCCCCTTCTTGCGCAAGAAAAACCCAGTGCAGACAGCTCCATCTTGCGCAAGAGCCTCTTCTGCAAAATGGCGGCTCATTAGTTATGCAAATGAGGCTCAGCAATATTCCACGCTGAGCCTCATTTGCATAGCTCTGGCGCAAGATCGCGCCAGTATAGACACAGCCTAATTGTGCTGCTGAACCCACCTTTAAAGCCTAAGACTGTCTAAGAAAAAAAAGATCAGAAGAGGGAATTTCCACAGGAAGAGACTACAAAGAACAGAAGCCTCCAAGAAACGGTTCCATTTATTTTTTTCCCTCTCTTCATCCCTGGAAAGAAGATTTAGCCAAATACTAAAAAACGCTCTGGCACTTTTAATGTTCATGAAGAGCACAACAAACTCCTATAATGCAGACTTCATCAGAAAGTCTTTGCCATCGTAAAACTGCACAGCACTGAATTTAACCATCTCCAAAAGCTGTGTTACCCTGTTGGGATTTGATCCTGTTACAAGGAATCCAGCTACAGTACTCTGAAACTGATGCTGTAATAATTTTGGTGATTAGCAAAGTGATAGGAAAATACAGAGTATGGATAATACTATGGGATCATCACAAACAAGGCTAAAGTAATCTGGCCCCGAAGTGGTTTTTACTGACCACCAGCTGAGCCATCAACAGTTATTCAGAATCTTCATTTCACAATGTCTTCACTAAAGTATCTGGTGTGTGGTGTCTAGAATACTGTCAGAATCAACACTAGGTATAAGCAGCTTAAGCAACTGTTTGGGGCCCCCAGCAGCTAATGGGGTCCCCATTCTCATTTTTTGTATGTGTTGGGGGGGTATTCCTGCTTAGGGCCCCCAAAGGGCAAATACCACCTCTCAATACTGTATACTGTTGAATTCAGAATACAGGGCACAGAAACACAGCGTTGCTAATAAGCTGGCAAACTATACTGTCTCACTCCAAGAGCAGTAGCCAAAACAAACTATTTTCCATGTTTAGGTAACAAATTATTATTGGAATAACAGAAGCTCTGCCTGGATCCAACACAGGGTGCTTTTCTTTATCAGCAGAAATGGTCAACTACCAAATTCGTGGACTGTAACTGTTAAAATAGATTGATGTATAGCATAATTAAGATAGCACAGACATTGATTAGATTTCTTAATTCATCATTTAAAAGCCTATTCTTGTATACTCAAAGATTTTCCATATTTAGCAGCTAACAATTCCAGATTAAAATAATTTTGGGAGGGGTAATCACTTATTTAAAACTACAGTATATTTTATAATGATGGGAAATAAGATTTGAGAAGAAAAACATTTCCATTATATTAAAAGATAAGGCCCATGAGTAATCTCTTAACTATACAGTAGGCTTATCAATGCAGTTGCTGCTGATTTTCACTGCCTGTCTTTGCCATTACAAGAAGAAAAAGGATTTTCCAATGCAGTGGAAGCTGAAACAAGCATACTATTGTGCAGTCAACTCTAAGATCATGGGCAAAGACTTCGATTTTTGAAGTCTGGGTAAACTGAGACTGGACACAGAGCAGCAGTGATATGTTCAGGCTCTTAAAAAGAAAGCCGAACACTGAATATTAGCATTCTCATGCAGATCAGTTAAAGAATGGCATTAACATGACCTGCAGCATAATGTATTCAATTGTTCTCCCAAGAAAAGAAACAGAGTTTGGCAGCAGCAACTCTCATGGAAATGGCAGGGCAGATAGTTCTGTTGCCTTCACTGAATTAGCAATTGATGTTTCTAATACCTTAGTGTTTATTCCAGAAAAAATGCAAATTTGTGTTCCAGCATCTTTGTGTTGGAAGGAAATAAACTGAAACATTCCAACAAAAATAGGCAAATTCCAGCTCATTATAATACACACCTAATTTTACTACCCCCAAATATCAGGACTATTGTTCAAACAGAGAATGCTCCTGGATCCAAAAACAATTTGTATTGCCAATGAGCAGATGTTCTACAGCTGTAGATTCCTGGATTGCATTATGAATCACACTTACCTGTTTACTGCTTCTATCTTCTGTGGTCCCAAACAAATACATCCTTAGCTGAATTGACAAATATCCCTTCGTTTTGAATAGCTTTGTTTTTGTGCATTAATTTCAGATCCGCATTATGTGGTTGCTGTAGGTCAGTTTCTGTTGCTCTTATTTACACTGTTGCCATCTTGACATACATTAATTTGGCAAGATGGTGTTGTTTTAAAGTAGTGGACACCACTACATACTCTGGTTTCCTTTTGCCTTGGGAATGAACCCAAATTTCAGTTTCCAGCTTAAAACTTGATAAAATACATGTGATACTTTGAGAATGACAGCATTAGAGAAGGCAAAAATACTATTTTTAGTACTATGATGGATATAATATACATATTTATGGCCCAGTTGTGACACTCCACAAGATTATTCTATTTCTAAAATTATTTTAGTTAATTATCCTTTAAACAATTAACAAAAACAAATAAAAGCAATCTGCTGTAATCACTAAGAAGCAAAACCACACCACCATGCAAACGTTTTGTCCTTGCCTTCATCTTTCCCTTCCCACCTCTCTCCTTGCTCTTGTTTCAATTAACAGCTGGAATCTGCAACCAGAATCTGCTAATATAGACAGGCCCCCTGTAGCAATATGGCATCTATGCTGCCACATCTGGATATAAATTAAGACCATAATCCTGAAAGCTCTTTTCATCAGGATTTTCATCTTCATTTGTTCTGTAAAGTGACTTTCATAATAATAATTCCCCTAACTTTCTATTGCTAAAATGTCTTCAACCAAAACTGAAAGTTTAAAACAAATGCTTACAAACATGATCATTTTTCTGTTCCAACTGCTATAAGGAGGAAAAATATTCCTATACAGCAGTCCAATTAGCTTGTACTATACCCATTCTTCTTTGAAAATGTAAACTAAGACTAATGCTATTTGTGCTCAGTCACAGATGGAATATGGAGAAGGAAAGCAGTCTTCAGTAGCCCTCTATCAAGTACTGAGATCTTTAAAGAACATTGGGAAGGCTGAGAAGCACTATATTTGCCCTTCTCTCCCATCAACAAATACCACAGATGTGTCATGCTCCTTAGATGAGATTCTATGGGAAGCTTCCACTAACTTTACAGGAAGAAAAGGTCTGATGAGTCAAGGTACCATTCCACTAGGTCCACATCACTAGAGCAAGAAATCCAAAGCAGTAGGTAGGTATGCTGGTTTTGTCCCCGCCCCAATTAAAGAGTTTTATAGCCAGGACTTTGGAAGGCTGATGCTTTGATACATAAATGTGTTTTGGGGTACCACCATGGATGTTTTAAGGAGTTTTAAAACAACAAAAAAATGCACGTTTTAAAAACATCTGACCCAGAAGTCTGTCACAGAGATTTTATCTAACCTTTTTTAATCCCACTTTTGTCAGCATGAGCAATTTTTTAAAAGGTATACAGATCTCCTACCAGTTCCCATATAGCAAGTAAGTAACAAACACTATTTCAAGAGTGTTCTTCTGATAATTTTTATAATGCTGTACCAACACAAGGGAGTTGAAAGAACAAGACAGCCTTTGTTCATTTCAGTGCCATTAGAAACACAAAGTAAATCCACATTTGCCAAATAAAATAGCACACATTTGTCAAACAGTAACAGGGTGCCACAAGGAATGGAAAATCAATAAATATTAAAAAGCCATTAAAACGCAGATGACACTGAGTTTGAGTTTCTGTAAAAACACATGTAGATCACTTAACATTTTACTAGCACAAACTAACAGATCCCATATGCTATCTCTGCCCCGCTCCCCAGGACCGTATTTTCTTCAGAAAGGGCTGACTTCAATGGAAATACAGAAAGCCTTTCCAGGTTAGTAACTGCCTCTCAGTGCCTAATTTGTGTAGGACTAAATCCTGGAAAGACGAGTGACTTCCATGTCAATACAGGAGGGGGCCTGCCAGGGCAACCACAAGAAGTGCCCAGCACGCCCCTACAGTCTCCTGCAGTGCTGATGTAGCTAGACGTTTGCATGAGTGTGTGCGAGAGATTTTTCACAACTAGTCCCACGTCAACAGACCAGCGTTTGAATGAACGCGAGCCCAAGCAAGGAACCGCTCCTAGGTCGGTCTGTGCGCTGGGGAATCAAGACACGTACCTCGCTCCCGTCCCACTGGGGGGGGGGGG
>CM057845.1:178079556-178091963 GCA_030068395.1 Apalone spinifera | reverse complement strand
GAGGGGTTCTGCAGCCTGGCCCTGGCCTTCAGCTGCCTCCCACCCCCCAGCCTGTTTGGGGGAGCTCCAGAAGTTGAGGCCTTATCTATTAGGCCACCTGACGACCCGCCTCAGCACCTTACCTTCAGCAGCTGCTTTATCCTGCATACCTTCAGCCTGGCACCAACTCTAGCCCCGGCCTGCAGCCTGTTTGAGGGGGCAGACTCGGGCCTGCATCTGTCCCCCCGCCCAGCCTACAGCTGCTCGGAGGGGGGAGGAGGCTTCCCTGAGGCAGTGGCCACACTGTCCTGCAGCCTGGTTTGGAGGGAGGGGTTGCTCTGCAGGCTGACCCAACCCTCCAATAGCCCCTCCACGGCTTGCATGCTGTTTGGGAGGGGCGAGACTTTGTGGGCTGCTTCCTCCTTTAGCCCCTTCCTGCAGCCTGCAGATTGTCTGAGGGGCAGGTTCCCCCTTCCAGCTGCCTCCCTCAAGAAGCCCTCTGTGGCCTGCATGCAGTCTTGGCTGGTGGATGAAGCTCTGGGAGCTGTCTCTGGCCTCCAGCAGCCTCCAGCAGCCCTCGCCTCCCGTGTCCTGCAGGCTGTCTGGGCAGGGGCTAGGCTCTGGGTGCTTCTCCCTCCTCCAGTGGGTCCCTCCCCCCGTCCTGCTGGCTCTCCTCGGGGAGGGGGGTGGGAGAAAGGCTCCGCGTTTAGGGAAGGGTGGCTCCTTACCCAGTCTGGAGGCAGGCAAGATGGCAGAGATCCAGCCCTCCTCTCTTTGTGCTACAGCTGCCCCCAGTGACTACACTGAGTAGTCTCTCTTCTCTGTGCCCTTCCCTTTCATGTCAGTCCATACTCTGCCCCTTCCCTTTCCATGTAATGGAAAACAGTCCTATTCCCGGCACTTCCCGTTTTCCAACCAAACCTTGACCTTGATTTAAGTTAGGGGAAGAGGAAGCTGCATACTAAATTTGGTGGTCCTAGCTCTTACAGTTTAGGAGGAATTCTTGAACAAATGGACAAACAGATGCCCAGAAAGATGGATGCACTCTAATATATATATATATTAGATCTGCCTTACAGGTGGTCCATGGCTCGAGCTCAGCTTTTAGACATTCATACGTCCCTTCATGCTCTGGCTACCATTCCAGAGGATATGTTTCCCTGCAGATGATGCATGTTACTCCTTGGAGAAGAGCTGTATGTCTCCTGCTCTCTTTTACCCACATTCTGCCATATATTTCATGTTATAGCAAAACACAAAGAAGATACAAATGTGAAATTTCTAAAGATAGCTATAGTATTTGACCCAAGATTTAAGAATCTGAAGTGCTTTCCAAAAGCTGAGATGAAAGATGTATGGAGCATGCTTTCAGAAGTCTTAAAAAAGCAACACTCTCATGTGGAAACTACATTACTCGAACCACCAAAAAAAAAAAAAATCATCCTTTGGGTGGTGGTATCTAACTCAGATGATGAAAATGAACGTATATTGGTCTGCACTGCTTTGCATCATTATCAAGCAGAACCCATCATCAGCATGATGCAAGTCCTCTGGAATGGTGGTTGAAGCATGAGGAACATATGAATCTTTGGCACATCTGGTACATAAATATCTTGCAATGCTTGCTATAATAGTGCTATGTGAATGCCTATTCTCACTTTCAGATGACACTGTAAAAAAGAAGCAAGCAGTATTATCTCCTGCAAATGAAAAACAAAATGTTTGTCTGCGTGATTGGCTGAATGATAAATAGGACTCAGTGGACTTGTAGACTCTAAAGTTTTACATTGTTTTATTTTTGAGTGGAATGACATTTTTGTACATAATCCTACATTTGTAAGTTCAACTTTCATGATAAAAAGAAGTACACAAATTAGTATATAAAATACTATTTCTTTGGGTTTTATAGTGCAAATATGTGTAATAAAAATAAATATAATGTGAGCAGTGTACACTTTGTATTCTGTAATAGAAATAGATATATATTTGAAAATAAAGGAAACAAAAAATTTAAAGAAATGATTTTCTATTATTGTTTACAGCACAATTAATCACACAATTAATTGATGTATTTTTATCATGATTATTTTTTTAAATTGCTTGTCAACCCTATTAATAATTTAAAGCCAGATCCTGCAAAGATGTGTCATGAACACAGGCAAACCATTTAGTTGTACGCTTAATTTTAAGTATGTGGGTAGTCCTGATGAAATCAATGAAAACAGACTATGAAGTTAATGGGACTACTAATTTCCTTAAAATTAAGTGTGTGCTTAAATGCTTTGCTGGATTGGGGACATAGTTCTCATTCCTTTTGAGTTCTAACCTTACAAATGGCTCCATCCAAGGTGTTCCATGCACTCCTATAAAGAACTCCATGGATAACCACTCTAAGTTTTCATCTGAGTAAAATTCAAAGTGTTGAATTATTTCTTTCTTTGAGGTACTTTGTATAAAGTCAAATAAGAATTATGGTCTTGATCCAGCTTCCACTGAAGTCATCAGAAAGACTTCCAATGATTTTGATAGGAGCTGAATCAGATCCTAAATATGTGCTAGATCCCACAAACCTTGAAAAATATTGGCTCTTATTTATGCAAATCTAATTCAAGTCAATACGAGTAATCATGTAAGTAAGAGTCTCATCAAGCTCATCACTTCCACTTTTCAAAAAATCGTTTAATCTAAAATCCTTAGCAGTTCTCTAATTTATTCATTGTTACTTATACAAGAAAACAATCTGGTATCTGTTTTAAAATTAGGGATGTAAATTCCTGTTTAATCAATTAATTGGTTAAACATGCTTAACCTGTTAACCATTTAAACAGCGGTGGGCATGGGGCCCTCTGGAGCACCCCCCACCCTCAGCATGGCACGGCAGGCCAGCCAGGCTGGAGTGGCCTCCTGCCGTGGCCAGAGGTTGCTCTGGCTGGGCCAAGTCCACTGCTCTGCACTGCTGGTGGGTGGGGAGCTGCTCCAGCCTGGCTGGGCTGGAGTGCCCTCACCCATGGCATGGCAGGTCTAGCCAGGCTAGAGTGACACCTGTCACAGCCAGGGGCTGATGTAACTGGACAAGGCCCACTACGTTGCACTGTGGGTAGGGGGGGACCTGCTCCAGCCCAGCTGGGCTGCCAGTTAACCGTAATCACTAAGCATCACCCGGTAAGGGTGATGCTTCCCGGTAAACCATTCACATTCCTATTTAAAATAGCTTTTGAAATTGATTAATCAATATTACTTCATTTTTGTTTTGCCAGTCTAGGGAAGATTGTGTGTGTCAGAGGGTTCAGAGTTCATATGCATGTTCTTTGGGAACTGTATAAAATACATTGGGAAAAGACAGATAATTATTTAAAAATCTGGGGATGGGATAAAGAAGTTTACTTTTAAAGCAGGTGATATTTATCGTTTGACAGTATTTTATTCTGCTGTTATTATTTCTGTTACTACAAATTTTGTATGACTATATGCATTTCTATTAGTTTAGAGAATAGCCTAATTTAAGCTTCAAAAAGAAAGCAACATAGCTATAGGAGACTTATTTTAAAACATCCAGCCTCTTTTTCTGCACAGAAATGTTTTCAACTTCACAATATTTCTTCCCCACAATATCTGAAGTAGATCCAAAAAGTAAAACCTCTGGAAATGGCAGTGGGAGAGGCAGGTGAGACATATTGCCTTGCTAGAAGCAAAGTAATATTTAGTCAAATTTTTAACTAAATACTTCCTTGTATCTGTTTTTATGGTGTGACTAATGGGTTATAATATTCTCTTATATTTCTACAGTCTTTTCTGCTTTGGAGAGAGGTTTTGAAGCATCAGAACCTCTGAATGAGAGGGGTAAAATTTTGGCTTCATTTAAGTCAATGGGAATTCTGTCGTCATTTGAGTTCAGTGGGGTTAGGATTTCATCTTGGTGTTTCCATAGCAATAGGTACTGTCTGTCAAATATGTTGGCTACATCTTCTCAGACCTCTTTACATTTTCAACATTGCAAGTAAGACCCAGGTCCTTGAAATGGGGGATAATGTTCTCTCTGTGCCCTCTAAACCATCTCTGTCTTGTTGGTCTCATCTCTTTTCCTTTTGCTTGTCCCTTTCCCCCACAAAATATGTCTATGTAGCCCATAGCAGTCAGAGTTCCAACCTGGGGGCCCATGCACTCCAGCTCATACTACTGTGCTAAGAACAATTGGGCAGACAATCCTCTGAAGTTGTGGTTTGGGCCGGAACATGGACTCTAAAGTCACCTGCATCCCTCAGACTTCAGAGCTCAAAATCCAGCTTAAATCACAACTTCAGGCACAATATACACTGCTGTTTTTAACTCAGTAGCACAAGTCCAAATCTATCAGACCTGGGTTGGAAGACTCACTGCTGCAGGCTGTGTAGACATACCCAGAGGCTCTTCACTAGGGATGTATTAGTAGTCGATTAACTGATTAATCGATAAACAAAAGCTTATAGGTTAATACTATAGACTACACGCATTCCCCTCTCCCTCCCCCCCAACCTTTGCCAGTACATTTTTTAGCAGGCTGGCCAGCAGCCCAGCTCAGTCCCGGCTTGCACTGGGTCCTGGACCTACCCCAGCTGCGGCTCTGCATTTAAAGTGTATTAGGAGCCAGGCAGGCAGGCAGCCCAGCTCAGTTCCAGCTCATGCCGGGTCTGGTAGCTCAGAGACCTCCTCCCCGAACAAAGGCTGCCCAGGGACTATAGAATAGTCTACTAACCTATAAGCATTCATGAGGTTAACTGACTATTCAATTAACCAATATTTAACAACTCTACTCTTTACCAGTCAAATTGTGCTGTCCCCGCATCTCCATCCTGAGTATTCCTAATACTGTTCACATTCTGTCAGATCCACTCTTCCTCTGATTAGCCTCTGCTTCACTCCTTGCTCTACCAAAAACTATGAGCACAGGAGGGAATAACCAGAGGAAGAGGAGTAATCTGCTGTAAAACTGTGGGACATATAAAAACATAAGAAGATGGTATGACACAGAAAGGGAAATATCCAAACAAATGATCTATACAGCAAATACAGGATACTTAAGAGATAACCCTGGTCTCCCTCCATATTAGTAGCTACTTTTAATTCCAGTGGTTTACACATTAAAGTTAATACTACCCATAATACCATCAGAGCATGGACTCATATAGCCGTACTCACTCTAAATACTAGCTTATGTCGTGAGTGGTCCAAGTTTGGATATTCTGCCTCTCTCTCAACATCTTGCCTTGCTTACATTATGGGATCATGGCTCATAATGCTTTCATATGATGTCTTATCCTTTCTATCTGCATATTGGAGTCAATGGAATCATTCATTCAGTAAGTTACTTTTGAATGTGAGTAATATTCTCTAAGGTCCTCTGAAATTCCAAAAATGATTCACAATAATGGATACTCTTCCAGAGTAACTGATTGATGCAAATGACGGGTTTCAGTCTGGTATGAAAATAGGCTCATTTGTGGGGACAAAGATCAAAAATTTCATTAACTGCTCATCACTATTGTTATTATTTCATTAATAGTTAAATTACACAGAACTGAAAACTCAGAGAGTTTACCTTTTTAGTCCTTCCAAGGATTCCTCCAGATACTCTGTCATCACTATTCTGTGAAATTGTCCTTGAAGAACTATTCTCAGGATTAGTGTTGGTATTCTCTCTCTCTTTAAAACAAACGAAGACATTATATTCAACTTTTTTTTCACAACTGAAAAAGGAGACCCATGCTTTTAATTATTTTTAACATTCAGCCACATAAATTAGCTCTGCATCTATAATAGAACAAACAGAATAGAATACACAGTTCAACTTGACACCCAGCCAAACCTGAACAATTCTGCTTTTATATTTCTGACTTCTATTTATATCTTTTTATCATGTCCCAGATGTTTGATATTCAAAAGCATAATTGATATTGATTGCACTGGAAAATCTGTAAAAGATTTTGACTAATTCACCTACAACTGCATATGGTTAACAGAAGACAGTATGTTGCATATGAGTTTAGGAAACATATCCCAACCAGAAGAGGGTGAATCCTGGTGCAAGAATTGTATTTCAGCACAAATGTTTATTCTGTAGCAACAGTCCAGGAAAAGCACAGCATTCAACTTGATTTTCACATAACCAAACTGTCCTCTAGAGCCAGTCTTAATTATATAAACCCCCCTCCTAGAGTCAAAGAACCCCAGAATTATTGGGTATTGAAAAATTAGGGTACTAGGCTGCCTAATTACAAAACAATATTGGACAGAGATGCCCTAGTTTTATTGTAATTAGATGAATGATGTGTTACTTTATGAGCATAACTGATCACTTTATGATGCATCACTTGATGTTCCATCAAGGCAGTAATCATTTTTTATTCCAGAAGTTGAAAAAAAAAAAAAAGGCTAGTCTTTTTGCCACCCACCATGTACATTCCAATGGCTTTCCAAAGAATAACAATTTTCTCTGATGTTCTCAAAACTGTATGAAAGCTTTATGCTTAGTACATCAATGTTGCTGCATACTGTCCAACATTTCCATATTTCATTTGAGAGGATTGTCTCCTTCATGGTGGTGGTGGTAGTGGTAGAAAAAAATCCTATTTTGAGTTGGCTGGTTATTTCCATCTGGTCTAATTCCTTGGCTATGTCTAAACTACATCCCTCTTTCAAAAGAGGGATGTAAATTAGGCAGATCGAAAGTGCAAATGAAGTGGGGATTTAAATATCCTGTGCTTCATTTGCATTATCGCGTCACTGCATTCTTTCGAAAAAAAGACACTGTGACGCGATAATGCAAATGAAGCATGGGATATTTAAATCCCCGGTTCATTTGCACTTTCGATCTGCCTAATTTACATCCCTCTTTTGAAAGAGGGATGTAGTTTAGACATGCCCCAAGTGGTGAAGGAGCTTATGAACTGACCTTCATGAAAAATGCCATCCAATGCTAGTGGGGGCTAGTGATGAAGATGCTTATGATGAAGGGACTGATGTTCTGGGTACAATAAAGTGCAGAAATGTTCATCTGGAATACTGCAGCATCACCCATCCCTTTCTTAAAAACTTAACATGAAATTTTGGCCGCACTGAAGTCAGTGGGAGTTTTGCCATTGACTTCAATGGGACTAGAATGCCACCTGATTAGGTATACACATAAAGTCTGTTTCTTGGTTTATCAACATCAACCAGGAAGGTGAGAATAGCCTGCACACGAAGAACTTAACTGATTGTGTCCTACAGCCTGAGGACCAGCTGGAAGAAGAGTCTGATGATTCAAAGAATGGAGCTAAGTAATCGGAAGATGAGGATCCCTCCACACAAGGTACTGTGCATTAGTTAATATTGTATCTTCTCCTTGTTCACTGTGTATGAATAATAGAGGACAGGGCTACATTGAGCCTGAGACATTATACTCATGGACTCTCCTTCCACTACTATTGTAAAGTGGATGGGGGCATTAGAACTGGCAGAATTTCCCAGAATTCCCAGAGATGGGCAAAATGATGAGAAGAACTATAATTTCCCTCCTGTTCCGTTTTGCTAGTTGATAAGTACAATAATTCAGAAAACCCCAGTCCTAATGCTGTTATCTCTGCAATCAGTTCCCTACAGTTGGTCCAGGACACTGCAAAATTAATAAATTTGGTTTCAATAATGTCACTCACAGTTTAAAATTGGCAGGGTTCAGCTACCATTTCAGAAGACAATAGGAATGGGATAACTCCCAAGTAAGGAAACTGATGGTATGCTAGACTTAAGAGTGTAAAAACATACGGGGCTTTTGAAAATTTTACCCGAGTTAATTTAGGAGCCTAAGTCCAATCTTCAAAAGTGACTTAGTCTTCTACAAACCTAAATCTTACATTTATGCTCCTAACTCACTTTTAAGGTGGGACTTAAGTACCTAGGTCATTCAGGTGCTTTTGAAAATGTTATCCATAATCTTTTCAAGAATTTTGAAACAACATTTTAATTAATCCATGAATGGCAGTCTTTTTCTTTAGTGGCGCAATCAATCAGGCAGCTAATCAGACCCTACAGTTTTCATAACCATATAGGATTAATTTCATCCTCTGTTTCCAAGTATTCCCCATACAGATTCATAGATACTAGTTACTGAAGGACAACTGAAAAAGGCAGGGTGTGAAGCTCTGTAAGGCTCTGTCTCCTAAAAAATACACAGTCAGCTAAGGGTGCGCAGAGAAGTTATCTGTCGGTCTGATACAGGATCTCCAGAAGGTGAGGCAAGGAAAAGCATGGCAACAGGTTCCCTGTGCCAAACAGTCAGCACAAATACTGGTCACTACAATCAGTTTGTCACCTGTCAGCTAGAACTTCAATGAATTATACTTTAATGTTCTGCCTGTGGCAATAAGCATGTTAAAATATAGAATATTCCTGCAAGGTGCATTCCATTATGATAAGCTTCCCCTATTACACATCTCAAAATCTCTTGAGAAAAAAGGTGGATTTCTTGAGAAAAATAAAACTGGTAATTTTGCTGTGATGCTGGCTAAAGAGCATTGCTTTGCGTGTCTTACAAAGTGTCTACATAATTTAACATTTATATAACCTAGATCAGATACATATATAATTGTTGTTAGATAAAATGTGTAGTTTGTATTTAGAATAACTGTAATGGTTAGATTCTGAACAGAAAGTTTTTGTACCTTGCTGAAGTATTTTATTTTCTTGGGAGTTTTTTTCTTCCTATAAATAATAAATAAAATAATTAAATCTGTATGCCATATTTTCAAACCCTTTCAAAAACATTTAAACTGCAACATTTAGGGTAGGGGGGTGAGGAGGACCTCTGAACAGGAGATACTGTGTGTATGTATGTGTAGGAGGGTGGGCAGGGGACCAAAGGCCCCTCATCCCCTGAGATTCATACCAGGGCTGCGTGCTCTTTCCTTTCCTGTCATTGTCAGGGAATGAGAACAAAGTGTACAGCTTGTCAGTCCCCTAAGCTCCCCAGCCACAGTGAAGCATGCAAAAAACCATGCACTTTCCCCTATCTCCCTGACAAAGGGGAACAGCCAGCAATGTCCCAGTACAAATCTGGGGAGCTTGGGGGGAGCTTCAACTCTCCTGCCCCCCAAAAAAGGCACCTGGGAGTGGGTGGCTCAGGGCTGCGGTAATCCTGAATTGGGCATGGGGAGAACCCCCCATCCAGCCCCTTTCACCTGCCTGGTGATTCTGTCTCTTTTCTGTATGGTTTTATGCAGGGGCAGATGAGGATTTTGCGGGGCCCAGGGCAGCACAATTGTGCGGGGGCCCCCCCTTTGACATGGCGGAGGTGCCACGGCACATGCGCGGGACTTCTTGAAGCGCAGGGCCCGGGGCGGCCGCCCCGCTCATCCTGCCCTATATCCGCCCCTGGTTTTATGAGAAGCAATCCCATTTCAGGCACACCTCATTTTCCTGGCAAAACCAAACCCATATGTTCCTTTAAGTTTTGATAAAAGGAAACTGTATATTGAATTTGGTGTTCCTAGCTCTTATCATTTAGGAGGAGTTCTTGAACAAACAGACAAACACTCTCAAATACATAGTAGATTACATTGGTATAATTCCTGAAAAAAGTATAGTAACACTGTAGGTACTAATTCATTGGTACAAGATGAAATAGGATAAAAATAATAATATGCTTGTTCATCAAAGTAGCTAATCTTTTTAAAAAAGAAGAAATATATTTAGCTAGAAAGACCAAGCATTCCATAATATTTTCTTTGGCTAAAAAATAAAATAATTGGATGATAACTGCACCCCTACTGCTATGAAAACCACATATGAATGAAAAATTACTTTGGACTCAAACACAGGGGGTAAGTTTTCCATGCTGAGCCCAGGAGTTTAACAGCATGCTTTAAGGAATTATAAAGGCAAATTTCTTCACAGTACAACTTAAAAGAAATGTATGGTTTACCTCTATAGTTTCCACATTGGTGGTGTTTCTTTCTCCCTCAGGTGTTTTACTGTGATGGTCCTCATTTTCATGCACTTTCCCATCATCCTCATCACCTTCCTCCTCCTCTTCCTCCTCCTCCTCCTCCTCTTCTTTTTCCTCTTTGTCTGTTATTTCTTCATCATCATCTGTCTCTTCATCTTCTGAAGTTTTCCAATCCTGTAAAAAATTGAAGGAATAAAGTTTTAAATCTGTGTGTTCTGCAGCAACGGTAACCAGTTGTCTACCCTACAACAACTTTTTATGCCTCATGTCCTGATCTTAAATGTTCCCTTCAAAGACAGCTGAAAATATGAAAAAGACAAAAGCATTTTATTTCAAAGTATGAGTCATTACTTAGATTCTAACTCTAGAGTCTTATTTTAATGCCTGCTTTAAGTATAAAACTCAACTCAGCCTTAATTCTGAAGCTCTAACCAGTCACTCCATAATACCCCTTTTCTGACAAACAACATGTTCCCTTATAACAGAAAAACAATGAAAGCAAATACTTTTTGGAAACTCTGGATTTTCTTTTATTTGATGTCTGTCTGAATAATAAAATCTGTAATGCTTCCAACATTTTAACAAAAAGAAATTGTTAAATGCCAGGTCTGTTCTTCAAAAAGTTTATTCAAATACTAAAGACATAACAAATGGAACACACTGATTCTCTGTAGAGGCTATCATTCACAGCATATTTGATCTCAACCCAGCAGAGTACCTCTCTATCACCTCTACATATCTAGGCTTTTCTACAAATACCTTTTTTTTTTTTAATAACCAGGGGTGTGACAGGTTGGATCACAGAAATCCCCTTGAGGTTGTCCCCCATTTTGCTGATCAAGCCATCAATGCCTGCCTTCTTGCCCTCTAGAACTCCGCACTACCTCCTGGGCCAGAGTTGGGGTTACTTCCCCCCAGCAGAGCAACACGGACACTGAACCAGCTCAACTCTGGGAGGGCTCACCTGTAAGGGCTCAGCAGAGACCCCCAAAAGGACCAAAACCACAAAGAAATCCATCTTACCCTGTGTAAAAATTTTACAGAGAAAGCTCAGAATGTCAGTCCCCTTTATCAATGAAAGAGAGAGGTGCACAGAGGTTGCTCTCTTCCCCCATTCCTCAGATAATTATTTATACTGGCCTTGATAATAAACAAAAGTATTTTTATTGAGTATAAAAAGGAAGATTTAAGTGATTGCAAATGAAAACAAATAGATTAAAGTAAATTAATAATTTAAAATAAACAAGACCCTGGCTAATTCTAATCCACTAAGAAACTCGTTACTTCCAAATTCTTATCCTCTGGCCTGGGTTTACAGCTTTTTCAGAGTTCTTTAGAGTTTTTCTTCATGTGTATCCTCTTAGGGTGAGCGAGGCAGTTTCAAAGGCCAGCAAAGAAGACCAAGACCTGATAACTTTCCATTCCTTAAATCAAGAGTGGGGAACCTTTTTTGTGTTGGGGGCCGCTGATGCACAGAAAAATCAGTGGGGGGCTTTACACAAGTGAGAAGCAAAAAAAGAAAGACAAAGCCTCACTGACATTGCCCCCAACAGAGGAGGAAGACACTCTCCCATTCCCCTTGCACACCAGAGGCCTAATGGGCCCAGACTAGTAGATTCTGTGTGCATCAGACCCACAGGGAGGGCAACAGGGGCAGGAGGAAGCTGAAGCACCAGCACACGCTCCCTAATGCTGTGGGGGAGCCATGAGCCTCGGGGGCTGGATCCAGGCAAGCCAGAGGCCACATCCAGCCCCCAGGCCTTAGGTTCCCCACCCCTGCCTTAAATATACTTTTTCCCAGGGTTGAAATCCTTTGTTTAGACTCCCTATCCCGATGGAAAAGTACCACAAGGAAGACAGATTACAGTACCAGGTGGCAAGGTCACAAGTCTTTCTAGGACCAAATGAAGTTTGGTCTTACTGAAAAAATAAAACCATTCATAGGCTGCTGGTTTGAGTACCGAGTCATTAAGTTCCTAAAGTATCACTAATGGCCCTCATCAGCATATTTAGGATTAAAACCAGATTATTCACACTTCATACGTCTAACTTCACATACAAGAATGGCACATACACAAAAATAGGATATTCACATTCAGCAGATTGTAACTTAAAATTGATACGTTACATGATTAATTTTGCAAAAAACATCTTTGAGTTATGCATATTCAGGGCTCGACAAGGCAATCTACTCACCCGTGGCAAGTAGATTTTAGCCTGGCACGGCCATGCAGCACGGTCTGCACATGCACAGCGTGCAGTTCCAGGTGGCTGGCGAGCGCTGTAGCATATTTATATGCATAATGCCATGGGACATTTTACAAATGAATTTACATCAGAGAACATGCCTTTGGGAATATTGTTACAAAGAAAGCAATACGTAAATTGTATGATTTACATGACATCATTTAGTCCAATATAAGAACATAAGAACATAAGAACGGCCATACCGGGTCAGACCAAAGGTCCA
>CM057845.1:178068227-178079456 GCA_030068395.1 Apalone spinifera | reverse complement strand
CTGGAGAACTCCCTCTTCAAACTCCCTGTTAGCAGTGCCTGTTCGCAAGCTCCCAGCTTTTTATTTTTATGCATGCACTGGTTTGGTTAGTGTATGGATATTCCTGCGTGATAGCCCTTCACTTCATGCCCAGGCATAGTTGCTGTATCTCCCCTATTTTCTGTCCTTTCTCAAAGCTACTTGCTGTTCAGGGTGAAGGCTATAAATCACCTTTATTGTGTTAGTAAAACAGTTTTGGTAGCATGAAATGTAACTTAAAAAAAACAAACATTCTACCTCCTCTTGCAAATCTACAAAGAACATGTAACAGTCTAATCTAAAATCCTAGCTTGGATGTCTAATGACAAATTAATGGAGCGCTAGCTCCTTGTTTATCATTTCATCATAATATACAGATGGTATTACATCCTCGCACTGTATGGTTGTGTAGTTATCATTGTTATAATACATTTAGATATTCCAAGCACCATTTCATAGAAACATTCAATGAGCTATTGAACATAATACAACGGTCCCAGTTGTAACTCAAATCAGTGGTTCCCAGCTTTTTATTTTTATGAATGCACTGTTTTGGTTAGTGTATGGATATTCCTGCTTGATAGCCCTTCACTTCATGCCCAGGCATAGTTGCTGTATCTCCCCTATTTTCTGTCCTTTCTCAAAGCTACCTGCTGTTCAGGGTGAAGGCTATTCATTAGTGCAGGGCTACTCAACCCGTAGCCTGTAGGCCACATGCGGCCTGCGGCCTGTTCGTTTGTGTCCTGCGGTGCGGTTTGGATTTACGCGGGACTCAACACACAGCCCATGGGTGGGAGCCAAAACAAAAAAGTAGTCAATATAATGGTCTTCTGTTGATATGCGTTTTAGTAGTTAAATTCCTGGACTGTCATTGTTCATTAAAAGTGCTGTCATAAGGGTAGAAATTGGGTAAATATTGCACTTTATTAATATCAGCAGAACTGAATTAAATGGGGCCTGAGTGTTGTATTGTCTTGCCTTAATCTTTGTATTCATGCCCGTCAGTGTGAAAGAAGCTATTTGCATATATTTGCATGTATATGCAACTACACTTAAGTTGCAGCCCTTGGCATGTGCTATGACTGTCATTGTGGCCCCTGGGGCTTCCTAAGTTGAGTAGCCCTGCATTAGTGGGTCTATGGGGCTGGGGTACAGGATCTTGCAGCCAAGCTGTATGTCATGAATATGGACACAAAACCTTGAGTTAATGAGCTCCTTCCTGGGCCTCTAGCTCTCTGGATGAGCTGCTATTATGGGTAGGAACATTTGAGGCTGTGGCAAGAGCAGGAAGGGTAGACAGATTTCAAGAAGCTGCTTACCACTTTACCCACAGCAGCAGCATGTTTCCAGAGAATTATCAGAGTTAGTCCAACTTCATGCAGCTTTCTACATTTCCACCACTTTCCTCTGCTCCACATTTCATGGACCAATGTAGTGCTCTCTAGGTTGAAAAGCATTACCTTCCCTACATACGTGCAGCTTGCACTTAAATACTTATGTATGCATAGATTTAAGGGGGGAATCAAGCCAACTCCCTTTAAACATTGATAAAATCCTAAACTTGGATATGTTTACATGTTATATAAGTGCATGTCCCCCTATTTCGAAGCAGAGAAAATTAAATTTCCAGCAGGATAATTCTGCCTGTTGTGGGGTGGCAGTGTTCATCATCTCACAGATTGTGTCAGCTTAATGTCAATGGTCCAGACAATGTCCCCATGATCCATACAAGGATCTCCTCCCTTCTACCTTGAGGGGAATAATTTCTGCAGCAGCAACCCCTTCTCTCTCTAGACCTAGCAGATGGCATTTTGCTTTCTGTGGAGGGGGCTCAAAGGAGCAAGTTGACATCGAGTGGAAGCTGGGCCATATGGACACAAATAATCACCATACTGATCCCACAGAGATTAGCTTGAAAAGGAAATGCCGGCTGGCAATATAATGTTCCTGCTGAGCCTCATCCATGTTGGGGAATGAAATTTAAGCAGTGGTCATGGGCAGTCATGGCCTGGAAGAATCCTTGGTAATACAGCAGCACTGTAAGGAAAACGGGGGAAATGCAGGAGAGGCAGAATTGATGTGCATGGCCCTGATCTCTGGGGATCTGTGGGGTTTTTGATAGACACTGCAGGCTCTCCCTTCCCAAGAGAAATTCTGATGTGTTGCCTTCACTGAGAACCTCCACCCCCGCCCATGTGCTCCCTCCAACTGATTACACTACAGAAAATAACTTATCTCGTTCTATAAGAACAGTCATCACTCAGGCTATGTCTACACTGCGGGTTTTGCCAGCAGTGAGTAGGCAAATGAGGCATGGATTAGCATATCACCATGTCTCATTTGCATAATTTATGCAAGCGATTTTTGTGCAAAGGGTTTTTGCAGAAAAAAAAAGTAGTATGGGCTTTTTTTGCGCAAAATACCCCCGTCCACACTACTTTTTTTCCCGCAAAAAAACCCTTTGTGCAAAAAACAGTTTGCATTCATTATGCAAATGACACAATATGCTAATCTGCACCTCATCTGCATACTCACTGCCAGTTTCGGCAGTGTAGATGAAGCCTCAGTCAAAAACCCCATACATAACCTTGACACACACAAAAAGGAAATCACAAGCAACCCAAGTGATTTACTATAGACCACTTGTTCATCAAATACAATAAAAGACACTGACCACAGATACAATACTTGGTTTTGCCTAAATTATAATATTTTATGTTACCATTGGGTCTTGCAAACTTGCATATAATTGTCAGATTTCCTGGCAACAAGCTTTGCAGATTGCAAGTGGAGAGCCAACAGTGAATTCCACAAGGAAATCACATAGTGGGCAGTCATCAGCTTCAACATATTGATAAACTGCCAGCAAGAATCATGCCTGCTGGGTTTTGCAACAAATAAGAGAAGAGTGACAAGAAAGTATGATTTTGTTAACTTTTCTGTTTTTACTGAGGAACTCATTAAGTTATAAATAATATTCTCTATACAATAGCTTAATTTCTATGTTACTATTTATTCAAGCTTCTATAAAGTAATGAAAAAAATACTAAGGGATCAGCAAAACCTGCCTTTTCCAGGCCAGCTCTAAGAAGGAAGAATTTACAGAAAAAAAGCTGGAAATGTTTATCTCACAGTTCTGTGAAATAGCTGTGTTATTTATCTTTAGTATGGTACACATGCAGGCTGCAAGTGCGTGTACGTTACATAAGTTGATTGTACTTTAATGCATATGTGAGAGAAGATTACACATATGCACAAGGCTGAATGTCTTTTTAAAAGGAATGCTTCACCTCAACCAGATACAATGGACTTAATACAGAAGCTATTGGGTGAAATTCCACATTTTTAGTAGAAGATATGACTAGGTGATAATTCCTTTTGGCCTTAAAAAAAAAAAATCTATGAACCTATATGCAAGTAAGAGTGAAATGTGTCACTGTGCAATGAGTTAGCAAAAAGCCTATGCAGCACTTAAGTCCTTTTTTAATCCTATTTTGAGGAATTAATGGGTCATAAGTTTTGCGCTGCTCCATTCAAACATGGGAAACCGAATAGCCTTTGGGGGTGGATGGTTTTCTAGAAATTCCAGATGGGATCTTCCAATTCTCAGGAAAAGCAGCCACGGCCTCCTACTGTGCATGCTCTATGCTAGAACCTAGAATGACAGTGGCTTCAAAAGGAACACCTGTTAAATTAAGATTGTTTGAAGAGTCTCTTACTGGAAGAAAGGAGAGACTTCCCTTCTCTAAAGGGCCCAGAAGCTGCTTTGTCTCAGTACTTACCAAAGAGCTTATCAACACAATACTTGGAAGGATATTAGATGCTAGCACACAATTCCAAGTTCATCCATTGAAGCCATAATTGTCTCCAAGACACGTCTTTAAAAGTTCTGTATATCCAGCAAGTCAGCATCAGGTGAGAGATCATGCACTGAAAAAGCTACTAGGGAAACCTAGTTCAAAGTATATTCTCTGTGGTGGATTTTGGGAAGGTGGGGACTGGAGGGGCGGGGTTGCGCTTGTTCACAATAACCTTCCAGTTGGGCACCAGTCTCCACAATAAGAGACTAGAGTCAATATTTTCAGACTAAAGTTTAGCCCAATTGATCTTATTCTTCTGCCTGTGGGTTTGACAGCAATACTCCCTCAGCTGTTATAACTATGCCCTTTACTTAATAGAATGAATTAGGCTTAACATTAGGCAGATTAATGAAGACCTCTTACCTACGTCTTCATCACACCATTATAAAGTAGGTGAAGAATTACGCAGTTCTTCAACTTCGCAAAGTGTGTTTGTAATGCATTTTGTGTTTCAATTTCTAAAAACACAAGCAGCTACGAAGTTAAGCTTCCCAGAAGTAAACATGAATGGGAGGCCTAATTAAGACAGTGAGGTATCTTGTTCATAATCCCAGTTCTAGAGTTCTGTCCCTCTCTTTAGAGGCTCTAGAGGGCAGACTTTCTCATAAGAGGTTTTAAGACTGAACAACATTCTTCACCAGTCCCTTAGCCAAAACCATGAATGCAAGGGGTGTGGATGGTGCATAAAAGGAGGAGAGTTACCAAGGAGACTGGAAGGACAGTTTGCAGGCATATATCTTGCATGTCTCCATAAAAGGAAAAAAAAAAGTAGCCACTTTATGACCTCCTGTCACATTCCTGGGGGCTAGAAGGGTAGGTCCATCTCCCAGGAAAGAGGATCTAAAATGCCCCATACTCCCGGCTGCTGGGTTTTGGCTAAGTGGGCAGTGACCTGCATCTACTGGAGACAAATGACTCTCTGCTATCAGAGAGGTTACAGAAACTGGCACCTTTCATAACAGCTAAGGTCATGCAGTTAAAACAGCTTTTGGGAAGGAAAAATACCTTGTAGCCTTCACAACCACCTTAGATTGGACCATGCCAGGTTGGCAGCAGGAATTTCTTCATCCTGCTTACTAGAGAGAAAACTTCTGCCACGATTCAGAAAGCTTAGGAGAAACTTTCACGGTTGCTCTGCAAACTGTGGGAATGGGATGCCTAGGGAAGAGGCAGAGGGATTTTGAAATAAAATTTAGCCTTAGTTCTATGCCACTGGTTTGGGCTCAGTGAAGGGAATTTTCATGCTGCAGTTTATCTTGCATAGGGGTCTCAACCGCACACTGACTAGAATCCAAATACTAATGAAACCTGCTGAACTGTCTCCTCCTGGCCTTTCCCATACACCAGCTGGGAGGCTGAGTTGCTGGGACCCTCCGCTCCCCCCATGTGTGTCTCCAATTTCTGAAAAAGGAGGAAAGGTGCTGTCCTTCAAATCCTTCTCAGAAAGTCAAGATTTTTTTGGTTTTTGTTTTCAGTTTATCAGTTTTGAGAAGAAAATCTTTGAAACCAGCTAGGATACTCATTTCAGACATTTAGTTGAAAATCTTTTTAAAACCCTGTGAAAGCTCTGCTACAAAGAGACCCCTGCAGACTGCTTTGTGTGACACCTGGAAGCAGAGAATTCTGGGAAATTCTCCCTGAGGGCTGGTCATAAACCTAGGCTCAGAGAAAAGTCCTGGTCTCTCCCCAGTTACCATGGAGAAGACTTACAGAGGAGACAGAATGAGGCTCTTAGCTATGTGCTCTTTGAATGGCCCCGCTCCTCCTAATAAACAGGAATTTAGGTGGAAGCTATTCAGCAGCCCTCTCAATAATGCATGAACAGATTCCCTCACTACCATCCAGCTCATCACCTGAACTGTCCAACACTCTGCCTCTGCTGTACAGGCTCAATCCCAACAATCTCCAACCACATTAACTTCAAAGTCAACAGTTCAGAAAAAGTTTACCACTTACTGTGCCATTTCACACCAAGTCAACCAAAGGAAGCACAAGTATATTTGTGAGAGCAGCTTTACAGTATTACATGACTCAAAAGGCTTTGCAAACAGAAAATCATCTGTTGCTGCATAATTTCTAAAAGGCAGAATTACAAACTGGATTATGCTTTGTCATACATACTATTCCTTGGTGAAAAGTTTGAAAAATAGTCAAAAGTTAGTTCTAATTTTCTGGCTACATTGCAGTTTTAAAGATTGTTCTTTAGAGATGTTTATGCAGCTGTATTTGTTTTGCAATTTCACATAGCAGATAAATTAGTCATTTTTTATTCACCCCCTGGTTTATTATGAACAATTTGCAAACTCAAATGTCACCTTTTTCATATCAGGCTTTTAAATTTAATGCATCACCTTTTAAAGAAATCAGAAACTAGATCCAGTGGGTCAGACCCTGGCTTGCACTATGGTCCCTCAGTGAGCTGCCTGGGTGTTGCAAAAGGGCCAGAATGCTTCCCAAAATAGGTGGCTGGGGATTACCTCACTGTGGGCGAATGTAAAGCTGGCAAAGCTCCTCCCCGTCTTCCAACTGTTAGCAGTGGGAAGGGATGCAGCCAGACCATCCCCAACAATCTGGCAATCATGGTTCAGTGTAACAGACCAAATTAGGCTTTTACAAGCAGCATATTTAAAGCTGTTTGATCTACAGTACATTACATCAAGGAGCCAAACCAATCCAGCAGCCCCTAGTAAAGGGGAGCTGAGTGAGGATATAAATATACCTTTGCTCATTCTATTCCCTATAGTAAACACTTTGGGCTTTGTGCCAAGTACAGCTCAAGCAAACTGAAGAATTGGGGTTTACGTGATAATCTTGTTAGGATGTGGCCAATAGGCTCATGGCTCTTGAGAAATTTTTGAAAGTCAGATTCTCCTCCCATCCCATTTCCCCACCCCCTTTTCCTTAAGGGAATAAACCTCTTTAAAACTTCACAAATACTGAAAATTCATGGCCTATTGCAAAATAAGCATGTCAAGCATCATCCACCCCACTTCCTTAATTTCAGAGGGTCCCTTACCCTGCTTTCCAAATGCAGGAGCCAGGTCTATCCCTGGGGTAGCTTGAGTTGGCTGTTCAGCTCCTCCCAGTGTGGGCAGGGGGGGAGGTGTGTGGATAGGTTGAGAGTTTGAGACATTCACTGCACTCCCATGCAGCAGTGGGACAGAATATACACCTAGCGAGGCCCCGCGAACTAGGTGCAGCACTCAGAGGGCACATTCACACAGCAGGGCTAAACTCAAAATATGCTACATAATTTGAGCTATGTTAATTTCGCAGCTTAAGTTGAAATAGCTTATTTCGATTTTTGGTGCTGTCTACACAGCAGTTATTTCAAAATAGAGTACTCTCCCCCCAACATTCTTTAGAGGTTATCTCAAATTTATTTCAAAATAACAGGCTTGCTGTGCAGACGCACACTGTGTTATTTCAGAATAACTGATGTTACTCCGAAATAACGCTACTGTGTAGACATAGCAGCAGATAGGTCTTGCAGATACGAGGGAGCATGGTCAGCTGAAATGGGCACACAGCACATGCTACCTTCATCATGAGCTATGAGGGAAACACTAATCTTTTTATGAGCAGTGAGGAGCAATTGCCACACACTATCCTACCCAACTGCGGCAGGACTGCACAGAATCCTCTGTTTGGCATATATTTTATTGTTCTAAACTCCAGAGCACCTCAGAAATGGCAAAAACGGGATTTTGCCCTGGAGGGGCTTGTCTATCTAGGGGGAAAGTATCATGCTAATTAAAATGTGATAAGCCCTTGTTCTAACAATATTAAATAGAGGTTTAGTAGAATTCATTTTGACAGATAATAACTGTTTGTTTTATGCATTTTTAATTGTTATCAATTTATATTTTCATGATTGTGCACAGTTATAGATTTTCCTTTTTATTTTTATCAATTGAAATTTTTACAGTTGGGGAAATTATAGAGGGGTGTAAACAACAAGGAGGAGACCATTAATTTTTAATTACAGTAGAAGTTGAGATTCAAAAAGTTAAAGTTTTATAAACATTAAAACAAATCACCTGTCAAAATATAGAAAGTAAATATGCTTAACTCTAGTAAGATTCTTAAGCAGCATTTTTCTTACTTTGTCTATTTGTAAATATATCTATTATTACTTATGACGGAAAGAAATTTTCAACAGCTTGTGTCAGTATGATGAAATAGACATTTACTGATATTTATACATAAAAATCTAATCCTTCCAAGAGGAATTAAATACGACTTTTACTTGAGTTTGGATAAGGCCAGTCATTTTAAAAAAATGCATCTGACTATGGTTAACCCTCAAAGGGTTAGATACATACATAGGTGTCTAGAACTGTAAAACATTTCTTTAATACTCGTGTTCATTGCTCTGATCTTCAATAATTTTTTATAATGACTAGAGATAGTGCTTTCCAAAGCTCTTATCAGTGCTAATAAATTCATTTGGTAATCTTTTAGGGTATGTCTACACAGCAAAGTTATTTCGGAATAACGGCTGTTATTCCGAAATAACTATGAGAGTGTCTACACAGCAATTCCATTATTTTGAAATAATTTCAAAATAACAAACGACTTATTCAGAAATCTGTAAACCTCATTCCATGAGGAATAACGCCTATTCCGAAATAGCTATTTGTGTGTAGAAATAAGGTGTGTAAACGCTCTACTTCTGCTATTTTGAAATAGCCCCTCACCAGGGCCATTCTAAGTTATTCTTCCTAAGGCTCTAAATTCAGATAGCATATCTACATGAGGGAAACCTGCCTCAGACTAATTTTGAGGCTTTCCTGCAGTGTAGACATGCTATTTCAAAATAAGATATTTCTGAATAAGTATTCCGGAATAGCTTATTCCGAAATAACTGTGCAGTGTAGACATGCCCTTATTGAGCAAAGTGCAAGCTTAACATCTTTAAACTCAAATCCTTTCAGCCTTTTACCATTATAAATGGAGAGCCTAATTTAAATTTCTAACTATTAATACTGTACCTTCATTAGTTTCAGGTATTCACAAAAAGCACCCACAGTTTCAGCATCCACCACAGAAAAAGCTGTTCACCCAGTTTGATGACAAACCTACGTAAAAACATGAGTTAAGAACCCTGATGGATTTAAGAGCTTGTTCTTTCAACAAGAAGTCCTGGGGAGTTAACAAATGGAGTGTCCATGCTACCAAGCACGTTATTTTGAAATTTTCCTTTTCACAAGGAATAAGGCTTATTTTGAAATAGTGGTATTGTAGGCACTCCACTGCTACTATTTCAAAATAACTACTCCACAGAGTCATTCAGATTAATTACTCCCCAATGCTTCCTGGGGCTCTAAGTCAAGGTAGCGCGTCCACATTAAAGGAGCCTGCCTCAGACTAATTTCAAGGATTCCCTATAGTGTGGACATGCTATTTCAAAATAGTTATTTCAGGAGTTATTATTTTGAAATAAGTTATTTCAAAAGAATTTCCTAGTGTAGACATGCCCGAAGTTATTAAGATAGCTGTTAAGGTAGGACTTCATTTTGTGGTTCTATAGACACAAAAGTCCCACTACATACTGTAAAAAGAATTCTCACAGTAAAATTTAGGGAACAATTACTAATTCTTGCGTAAGAGAAACATTGAGTGATCCTGTTCTGAGCACAAGGATTGTTAAGAAGGGATGGGATCCACCTAACCAAAAAAGGAAACAGCATCTTCATGGGCAGGCTTGCAAACCTAGTGAGGAAGGCTTTAAACTAGGTGCACTGGGGGACTGTGACCAAAGCCCTGAGGTAAGTGAGGAAGTCAGATACTGGGAAGGAACACAAGGAGGACCCCTGACTCGAATGGAGAAGGTAGGGCGATCAACTGACTATCTAAGGTGTTTGTACACAAATGCAAGAAGCCTGGGAAACAAACAGGAAGAATTAGAAGCCCTGGCCCAGTCAAAGAACTATGATTTGATTGGAATAATGGAGACTTGGTGGGATGATTCGCATAACTGGAGCATGGTCATGGAAGAGTATAAACTGTTCAGGAAGAACAGGTGGAGGAGAAAAGGAAGAGGAATAGCATTGTATGTAAGAGAGCAGTACGATTGCTTGGAGCTCCAGTATTTAGAAGGAGAAAAGACTATTGAGAGTCTATGGGTTATGTTTAGAGGTGGAAGCATCAGGGGTGATGTTGTGGTTGGCGTCAGCTATAGACACCCGGATCAGGTGGATGAGGAGACGAGGCTTTCTTCGGACAACTGAGAGAAGCTTCCAGATCGCAGGCCCTGGTTCTCATGGGGGACTTTAATCACCCTGACATCTGTTGGGAGACCAATACAGCAGTACACAGACAATCCAGAAAGTTTTTGGAGAACGTTGGGGATAACTTCTTGGTACAAGTGCTGAAGGAACCAACAAGGGGCCATGCGCAGCTTGACCTGCTGCTCACAAACAGTGAGGAACTAGTAGGGGAAGTAGAGGTGGGTGACAACCTGGGAAGCAGTGATCATGAGATGGTAGATTTCAGGATCCTAACCAAAGGAAGAAAGGAGAGTAGGAAAATACACACCCTGGACTTCAGAAAAGACGACTTTGACTCCCTTAGAGAACTGATGGGCAGGATTCCTGGGTTGCTTACATGAAGGGGAAAGGAGTCCAGGAGAGCAGGCAGTATTTTAAAGAAGCTTTATTAAAGCCACAAGATGAAACCATCCCGATGCACAGCAAGAAAAGCAAATATGGTAGGCAACCAAATTGGCTTACCGAGGACATCCTTGGTGAACATAAACACAAAAAGGAAGCTTACAAGAAGTGGAAACTTGGACAGATGACTACAGAGGAGCATAAATATATTGCTCAAGAATGCAGGGGAGTAACCAGGAAGGCAAAAGCACAATTGGAATTGCAGCTAGCAAGGGATGTGATGAATAACAAGAAAGGTTTCTATAGGAATGTTAGCAATAAGAGGGTGATCAGAGAGGGTGTGGAGTCTTTACTGGATGAGGGAGGTAATCTAGTGACAGATGATGTGGGAAAAGCTGAAGTACTCAATGCTTTCTTTGCCTCTGTCTTCACGGACAAGGTCAGCTTCCAGACAAATGCACTAGGCAACGCAGTATGGGATGGAGATGGACAGCCCTTGGTGGGGAAAGAACAAGTTAGGAACTATTTAGAAAAACTAAACATACACAAATCCATGGGCCTGGATTGAATGCATCCGAGGGTACTAAGGGAGTTGACAAATGTCATTGAGGAGTCTTTGGCCATTATCTTTGAAAACTCATGGAGATCAGGAGAGATCCTAGGTGATTGAAAAAAAGGCAAAGGTAGTGCCCATCTTTAAAAAAAGGGAAGGAGGACAATCCAGGGAACTACAGACC
>CM057845.1:178026503-178040635 GCA_030068395.1 Apalone spinifera | reverse complement strand
TCCAATGGTCTGGCTGCCCGGAGCACTTCCGGGTTCCTGATGGTGCCGGACCATTAGGAGTGCTGGACCATTAGATGCCAGACAAATGGAGTTTTACTGTATTTGAAAACATCTGAAAAGAAAGGTCTAGAACTAAGGGGAGGGAGAGAAGAACTGCTGAACCGAGGCTAAAAGATATTTGGCCTGAACAATATCTAGGGTAGACATCTGGGTGCTGTGGCAAGTCCCTGAAGATGAGCCCTCCAAGAGCTGATCTCAGTGACTGTATTGTTCTGTAGCATCTCAAGGGTAAGTATTATTATTATTATCAGGGCTTAAAGTAGGTAAGTATTATTATCCTTATTATACAGATTGTGCCTTAGCTCTCTGACATTCTCTTTTCACATATGAGCCTGGGGGGAGGAAGGGGTAGTAGATTGTGTGTGCTCCAGCCCTGTGGTGAAGCAGTACAGGGTCTAGAGCGCCAGCATAGGCTCCCCAATGCTGGGGGGAAGCACCGAGCCTCAGCGGCCAGATCCAGACAAGCTGGGGACTGCATCTGGCCTCAGGGCCTTAGGTTCCCTACTCCTGGTTTAAATTAAGACTAGGATGAAGTTCAGCAGGCCAATGCAATCCAGGCCATTGAAAGTCTCAGTTCATATTTGCAGATTTTCAATTAAAAACAAAACATCAGAAATAAAGTTACTTTTGGGTAAAACTTTTAGTAACACTGTACTTTTTAATTTCAAAGGAAGAAACAGTATTTTGTTTAAGGTACAGAATTGGGAAAGACCCAGGATCTCTTCCTAGTTCTGCCACGGAGACATAAAATGTCTTGGACAAGTCACTTACTCACTCTATGTCTCAGTTTCCTTATAATAAAATGAGGATAACAATTACTTTACAGGGCTATTTGTGAGGCTAAATTCATGTATGTTTGAGTTCCTTATATAACAAGAACTATGGGTAAACAATAGCAGTTGCTGTTCCTTTCAATTAACTCTCCCTGTGAATTCTTTAAACTTCTTTCCCACAAAATGGCGTAGAGAGGAACTGATTCCCCAGCTTAGCATGGACAGTACTTTCCAGCCTTTATTTTAGCTCTGTCTCAGAGTCTGGCAAACAAATACTGGGTTGAGACTGAGGGATAGTGCTCAGTCTCAAGTTGTGATGGTCTTCATTCCTAAAATGAGTGGTTCTCTCACACAAATATAAACAGTATATAGCACTTGGAAGACAACAACAAAACAGAAACATTATGTTTCACCTGTTTCACAGTCCACAGTTTTTTTTGTATTTGCTTCTGTGACATCAGGATAGTTTGCAGTGGATAAACTGAATGGGACAGTGTTGCTGCTAGCACGTAAAGAAGGTTTTAGGGAGTCTTCTCCCAATAGAGGTAATGTTCGCAGCATTCGACAAAACTGTTCTGGAGATTTTTCCTTAAAATTTTTTTTAAAGAAAATGTTGAGAACATTCTAAGACATAAGAGAAAATCACCTTTGCATACTTTAATTACTTTAATATTTGATAAAAGTAAATACTGTAATTATGATAACTGTACACATCAATTATTTACAGTCCCAAAAAAATGGACAGATATAGTAAACTGATGCTTTCCACACAATAGTCAAATAACTGTTCACTATCTTAAAAATAAGCAACAAGAAAAAAAGCTTCTACTTTAACTTAAGAAGAATGAAAGTTTATTTAATCCACAATTTAGGTACACAGAGTATTTTCCCTTTATTTCATATTATCTACAGTCTGTTGAATAGAAACTAGATTTCAGAATTTGAAAGGGCCCAATGCCCTTCATGGTAAAAAATGTAAACTAAAGGTAAAAAGAAGATAACTTGAATATGTCAAAATCCAAAATTTCATACATTTCTACACTCATTTCAAATGTAAGGATCTGTAGAAATATTAAGGAATGTTTTATTACATGATATATAATAATAGTATCAGGACTTAGCACAAACAAAAGCTTGGAAGCCAATTTCTAGAAAAAAAAATGGGCTTGTGTGATTTCTTGTTTCCTCATTCTGATAAAGAAGGGGCCTGAAAAGGTGGGGGTGGGGGGATTGTTTGTTTGTTTTTGCCTATAAGATACTATGGACAACTAGAGAACTAGGGTTATTAAAATGTGTATAGTTAAAAAAAACATGTAACTGTTGAAAATTTCAGCGGTTACATGGTTACATGCAGGGTGGCAGTTGGCTCTCTGGGAGCCAATGCACAAGGGAGTATGCATACCGGCTCCTGCCTGCTGACCAGCACCGTTGCAGCTCCCCACTCTGACCAGCTCCCATTTGTCACCCCATGCTTCTGCCTTTGTATCAAATGTGGCACCGAAGGGTGGCAGGTGGCTCTTCAGGAACTGGTACCTGCAGAGACTGGCTTGTAAGCCAGCTCTCCGTGCATAACGGGAGCCTGCATATAACTGGGCTTATTAGTTAACCGTTTACATGGTTGAACTTTCACATCCCTATGGAGAACTGGTGGTTTTATGTCACCACAGATATCAAGGAAGCAAAACCTTATTCCTTAACCAGTGATTTTTATTCAGGTTTATAAAACAAAAACTAAAAACCTACTTAACTCATACATTAGATAAATAGCCAAGAAATCTAATTTACTTCTCAGAGGCCTCCAAAGGAAGCCACTAGAAAAACAAGGAAGATAAGGTTCAGTGTTCCCTCTAATATTTCCCACCCCTGAGCAGAATGAGTTTTATGTGTGACTATGGCAGCATATGTGCTCCCTGACACAGGTGGGAGACTCTCCCTGAGTGGGACGTTACCTGACTAGCCACGAGGTAGCTGGCCATCTCTACTGTTCATGAAATAATCTTAGTCTCTGGGGAACCCCGAGTCCACAAATGACCTTGTACCCCCGGATTGCGTGACCTAATGGCCCAAGTCAGCAAGGAACCCCCAGTTCACGGCAGCACGGCACACTGGCCCCAGTTAATAAGGAGCCCTCAGTTCAGGGCAGCACAGCCGACTGGCTAGAGTCAATATTGAGTCCTCAATCCAGGGCAGCACAGCCCACTGCCTAGAGTCAATAATATTGGGCAGCGTATGTGCTCCCTGTCACAGTGACACATCACCTTCATATTGATGAACATAACAAAATGTATGTGGAAGGAGCAGCCACGGGCCACATTCCAAAATGAATGTGGAAGGGGGCCAGGCTTGGGACAGAGGGTTCAGTTGCAAGAGTATGAGAGTTCTGTCTGGGGATGCAGGCTCTGAGGTGGGGCCATAAATAGGAGGCTGAAGGCTGGGACAGAGGGTTGGGGTACAAGGGCTTGTGGCTGGCAGTAGAGTGGCTCTGGGTAAAGTTCGGAGCAGACGGTGTGAGGGGGGTTTGGGGCCAAGCTATGGCAGGGGGGCTCCAGGGCTGGAGGGGGGAATTCTGAAGGGGAATCTGGATTGTCCCAACCATGGCAGTGGCTGGAACTCAGGCCCTTAAGTCACTGCTGGAGCCCTGTGCAGTGCACTCCAGGCAGCACTGATGGTTACCTGAGAGAGGTATGGCACACTCTGGGCAGCACTTAGGGCTGGCTGGCTGGCCCCTTCCACCCAAGGTCCTACCCTTTCCGGGGACATGAAGCCAGGGCCCTGCTCACTTGAGGTGGTTGGAGAATGTACTCTTTTCTGCTCCCTTCAGTGATACGATATCAACAATTTGTGATGAAGTTGACAGAATCCAACAACTACAAACACTATAAATTAACTACATACTAACTAAATGCTTAATAATAAAGAGAACAGGCACATACAGTAGGCACTGTGTCTTGTGGAAGGCGATTGAGAAGGAACTGAGGGTGGTTTGCCCATGCAGCCATATATATTCTTTATGCAGGGCACAAGGACATGTGGGGCACTGAATGGGCACTATTACCAAAATCTCCACACCTTAAGGTGCAGACACACCTTAAGTGAAGCACTCACAGGACATTACTCAAAGAATCACCTTGAAATACACATTTGTTTCAAAGAGGGGTGTTGATGTGGTACGAGTAAGCTATGATTTTAGTTTTTAAAAAAGTTTCTTTTTCTGTAAAAAACATAATAAATGTCAGAAATAGTCAGCTGTGAATTTACCCTCTCTCTCCGTCGCATTCGAGCAGATAACGTTCTCTGCAAGGTATTTGTTACTAATGAATCACCACCTGGTTCAGAGATAGTAGCAGCCAAACAGTTTTCATGTAAATTTTTCAGTATTTCTTCAGATCCTTTAGGCCTTGGAGTGGCAAAAACTAGCATGTGACAGCCACCACAAGCAACCTACAGAGTAAACACAACAGGATCTCATTAGCCTGCGTTCATCTTCTGGACACAAGGAATAAGAAATAGGTTATAAGCTCCAAATATTTTCTTCATGCTTAGTTACAAATTTCAATATGGTAAAGCACACAACTATAATAAACAGATTTGATCCCTGGTGACATTTGCTGACCTTTGGATGTTGGTAATCAAACTTCTTGATTCTCATTGTGATAGAGTATGAAACGGAAGAGTTTGAGTCCATCAATATATAATAGTTCTAAACTAAGTACATAAAACATAATAGTTCTAAACTTTTTAAGTAAAATATTTTGTAAAACAGCATAAAACTGGCAAACTTTCTATAGGTTGAATCTTCTAAAAGCAGATACTATGATCTCCTAAAACTGGGACTCTCTAGTCTGGCAACATCTGTGGTCCGGCATGACCATGGATGTTCCTGGAACAGGGAATCTGGCTGGAAGACCCAATGGCAAGAGGGCTGGTAGTTTGAAGCCCGGCAGGACTGGGGCTGGTATGAGGGCCAAAGCCCCAGTAGCGGGGCTGGGAAAGCAGCAGTCCAGACTGCTGGCGCCGCAGCAGCATGGCGGGGAGGGGTGGGACCGGTGGTGGGGAGAAGAGGTGGGCTGGGTGGCCTGTAGCAGGGGACCTTCCCATATCTGGCAAATTCCCTCGTTCAGGACTGGTCAGGCCCAAGGGTGCCAGACCAGAGAGGTCCAACCTGTAGAAGCAAGCAAAAAATTATGCAGCTGTTTTCAAAGGAATTTAGTAAATCATTTTTATGCTAGTCAATATGACATATATATGTTACCAAATCTTGCAAGTTACCACGAGTTTCTTAATATTTTATTTGGAGCCCTAGCTAGTCTGGGAGACAACTTATTACATGAGAACCTGAGCTTTTATTTAAAAAAAAAATTCTAGCCCTCATTGTTGCAGATAAACCTTGAGAACATGAGCCAAGGGGCATGCTGATGGCCCTCATGATCTTTTGGGGGCCTGCTTCAATTTCTGAATGATTTGGATCCAACATTACAGCAATTTTCTTAAATACCAACAGAAAAGCTTTAAAAAAAGTAAGAGAACAATATTGTCTTTTTCTCATCATTTTTGGATTAAATTTTTGTATATATTTTCATGTTACTAAACATTTATAAATAACCCGTATTACAAATAATATTTGATATTAAGGTCCAGACACTGGGATGGAAGTCTATTCCTAAAATCACCAAAATGTTAAAAAGCTTTTTGTTTTAATTTTATGGATTTCTTTAAAGTGTTTGCAACCTTAACATTGCAGTATTGTGTACGCACATAATAATCTGAAGGAAAAACTGACTAGTCTATTTTTATGGTCCAAACTGATCACTGTGCAAGAAGTGAAGCAGCAGATTGAGAAGTGGTAGATACAACTTTTTAATATTATTTCAGTATTAATCTACACTATTATTAAAATACTATCAAGAAATATTACAAATATGATTTTAAACTTCAGATTTCCTTTAGTGAGGTATGTTTATAAAGAGTGTATATTTCGAATCTTGAGAAAAGATAACAAAGCAAAGCCTTACCAAACAGACTGTAAACCTCAAGAAATTAGAACATAAGGTGGGTACGAATTGATTAGTAAAATTCTCTTCTCCAAGTCCTAACTTGCCATGTCGTCCATCTCCAAAAGTAAACATAAGGCCGTTGTCTCCATGGAAAAAGAAACATGTTACTAATGCAGAAGCTTCAGGGGGTAGCAGAGTTAGTCTGTACAGGATAAACTTAAAAAACAACAAATAGTTCGGTAGCACTTTATAAACTAACAGAACACGTAGATGGTATCACAAGATTTCGTGGGCACAGAAGGTATATTAAAAGTATAACTGTTATAAAATATAAACTAGAATTAAATATATTTTGAAACCAAGGAGTATTTAATTTTCAAAAATCAAATCCAAACAAATATTTAAACTTTAAACTGCTGAATATGGTTCAGAAGATAGACACATTTTCAGACAAAAGTATTGTCTGGAATTGTTAATCTAAATAACTAAAAAAATATGCTAATAAAAATGTAATACCACTATGTAGCAAAATTGAGACTGATACATCAGTGGTAGGAAGGAGTTTGTGAGGCTACAACTTTCTTAATAAGCAGAATTGTCTACAGAAATAAGAATATACAGAAAGTCAAAAAGAAAATTCCTATCTAGCTCTTCCGTTGATCCCTCTGTAACTTTGGGCAGTCAGTTAACCTTAAATTAAATTTGCATATTTGTTCTTCACTATGCTCATTTTGTACTGAACAAATTTCATATAATAAATTCTAAAACATCATCATTTTAACTATAATTCAGAATTTTCAGCATACATACCTGCTATTACAGCTGTATGATTTTCCCCACATGCAATGTTACATATTTTATGCTTCTTCAGATATTCCACAGCTTTTGGTACTGAGGTTTCAAAAATAAATGTACCATGTCCAAGTTGCCCATATTGGCCAAGGCCAAAGGTATATACATCTGTTTCTGAAAATTATACATGGAAAGTAAACAGTACATATGTCTTAACTATGACCTTCCTGCTACTGGCAAAACAGAAATCAATCATCCTCCAACTTCATTAAAAAAAAAATGTTTTATCAATTCTTAAAGTGTAATTCTAATGAAAGAGAAAAATCAAAAGGAGAATGAAATTAAGAACTGCCCTCTCTCCAAAACATTTAACAAAATATACAGAAAATAAATTGGCATGAGCTACTATGTATTTTATTTCATGACATATTTTGCATAATAAGCTACTGACTATATGCACACGTGAAAATCAGCCAATGAAAATTATACAATGTTATATATTATACCTGATATCAACATAAGACCACAATTATTTAAAAATCATTATGTATATTTTCCTCTTTAATTGCCTAGTCTTGAACTTCTTGCCACATACAAAACTCTATTACAGGAAACCCCCAACTTCCGACTGCCCAAGTTACGAACCCCCGCACTGACAACCATTTTTGTAAGTGAGGAAGGGGCCGAAAACCCCCGACTTACGTCCTTGGCCCACATTTATGACAGCGTACGGCGCCTATCGTAAATGAGGGTTTGAGTTATAATGCCTCCAACTTGCGACGCTTTCCCAGGAACCAATCGCGTCACAAGTCGGAGGCCGCCTTTTATCTATTATCGAAATCTTTGCAGCTCTGGTATTCCTTAAATATTAAAAATGCTGACAAAGTTGTTATTGCAATATATGTGGAGCTTAATTTTCCTCTTCATATATGTTATCCATACCACTACCAGCAGATGCCAGGAACATTTGCTTTTTGAAAGTTGCTCTTTATTCACAAATCAAGATAATTCAGATGTCAAGGTTAAATTCAGCAAATAAAACGATTTAGAATTTTTTAAATGTTTGTACACGTTGAAAATATCTGATGATTTTTAAGTGGAATTAAAGGAGCCACATATCTTACTACCAACAGAAATGGAGAACACCAGACTTCTGAATGGAAGTGAATATGTCTGCACATACACTGATTTCCTGTGTAAGCAGAAGCACACCAGAAGCAGGATGATTAGCTGCTCCTCATACTTGTGGAGTAAAAGCCAAACTGCAACAATGGGGCAGAAACACTTCCTGCCCGGGGAGCTAGATGCCATGTCAGAGCACCAGAAGCAGAGCAAGCATAAACTCTTCCAGGGAAGACACCAGGGCTCTGCACACCTACATAAAATAACTGAACATTTTTTTGCTGCCTTGTCAGAGGAGCAATAAACTGGAAGCACATTTAAACACAAATCACGCTTTACATTTACTCCAGTGCTATATCTCCCAACCACTTTCCCACCTCCATCTTATCTCTATTGTGGGAGAAGAGGGATAGGGAAAAAACAGAGGTGGAGCAGACCCTGCATTACTAGCTGAACATATTTTATTAACTTCAATTGCACCATCAGGTCAACAAAGAACAGAGGATCAGGCCTTGTAACTCAAATCTGGAAAAATATTTCTGCTTACTAGATATCTTTTCCCCTCACCAATCTTTAAAAACAGTTTTAAGGGTGTCATCTGCAAGATCACAAGGTCATGAAAAAAGTTACTTTGTATATTAAGCATGCAAAATATTTTGTAAAATTATTTTCCTACTATATTTAATATTAAAGCTCCCTCTGCTGGAAGATTCAGTGCTAGGAAAAATTATCCAGAATGGGATCACAAACCATTAAAGTAAGAAATCAGAAAGAGATCCCTTAATTCCAATTAACAGAAGAACTGATAGATAACTAGACTTCCCAGATAAGACTGGATTATTCTTGAAGTAGCTACTTTCTTTAACCAGAACTGAAGACTCACTCTCAGTCTGGAATGGATGTCCCAGGATGCATGAGGTCATAAATTCTAAAGGTCTTAAAAACATTCAAATAAGTCTTGAAATTTCTTTGGAGGTAAAAAGGCCTTTTTTGACATTGCCATGATAAACATGTGATAAGCATAAGTTGTGTGTTTTCTCATATTGTTCTCTAGGTCTACAACTACACCAAGATATGAAACATGTTCTTCTGCAAGGCAAATAAATTTAGCCTCTTTGAACATCTGTGCTTTCAACAGTCAGTTGCAATGGAATGAGATGAAAAGTACTCCCTACTTTCTCAAGCGAATTTTCATCACAATAAGACATTTGCTATAGACTGCAGGTGCAGAAGAAAAAAGAAATACAGGTAATGATCCTCTCCAACACAGAAAAGAAGAATATTTCCTGTAAACAGTCTTTAAGGAATACATAAAAACAAGTATGTCAGGAAACCATCACTTAGATTTATAATGCAATTATTGAGGTCAAGACCTCTATACTGCATTTGCTGAGTGCTTGAGCCTGTAACAGAAAAAACACCAACCAAACAAAAATACTAGGGTTAAAGAAGTACTGGGAACAGCACCTCTTTCTCTGATTCTGCTGAGGAATAACTTCTGTAACTCTACTCAGAATAGAAGGGTTATGACTACATCCTTCTCAGCAATTCCTCATGAAAGGGATACCTGTAAATGGGTAAGAAAGGGAGGTAGTTTTGGTGGCTGGAGTGCAAAGGCATCGCAAAACTGTTTCAAGCTATCTTGAGCACTTACTGTTGAACATGATTCCATACCATGCCACCCTAATAGGATAAAGATGGTCCCCCCAAACATTTTTAAAAGGGAATATGTTCAAAAAGGCTTGAATTAGGACTCAAGTATACCATCAAGCATTCTGTTTGACAGCAGAAAAACAAAGGTACAAGCAGCATAACTGTGCTTCTGGTAATAGGGTCTAGACTGTTATGAGCCACAATAATGTTTGAGATTTCTTTTCATCAGTCTGGCTTTGAGCATGTGGAGAACATATGAAATGCTTTTCTTAAAAAGGGGAGGAGGGATATTTGGCAAATGATCAAAGACCTCAATCTTTCTTCCTCGCTATCACATTATTCATGAGATCTACACCTTCATATAATTGTCAATAGGTACATCTAATCCTCACCTCGAAGTTGGTAGCTGAGATTACAATCTCAAGCAATGGTAGTCAAAGAATCCAGGTAATTTTCACATTTTTGATCTGCAGTGTCCATGGCTAGAGGAAATGAGGATGTAGGGGAACCATGATTCCTTAGAAGAGTGCTCCACAGCTCAGGATGAGATCCATGCACTCCCTGATGGACAGATTTCTAGAAGGATCCAGGTTGGGTATGAAGCATGAAAGCACATCTGAGGAGTTGTTTTTTTTTATAACAAGAGAGCTCAAAGGAGAACTATCAAAATATTACAAATATTCCTTCCCCATCCAGATTAGCCTACAAGTCTCATTTTCATCCTCATCTTTGAATTCCAGGAGACCTTTGAAAATAAGCTCTGCATGCTGCCTGAATTTTCTCCTCTTTTCAGGAAAACTAACATTGCTAGATCATTTTAGGCAGCTGAATGTCAGTTACTTCCATTATATTTCCCAATTGTCCATTATATTGTCTCCTTATGCGAGGAGACTCAAAGAGCTTGACTTATTTAGCCTAACCAAAAGAAGGCTGAAGAGAGATATGATTGCTCTCTATAAATACATCAGAGGGCTAAATACCAGGGAGGGAAAAGAGTTATTTAAGTTTAGCATCAATATAGACTCCAGAATGAATGGCTCTAAACTGGTCATCAACAAGTTTAGGCTTGAAATTAAGTGATTTCTAATCATCAGAGAAGTGAAGTTCGGAAACAGCCTTCCGAGGAAAGAAGTAGGGACAAAACACACCTGACTGGCTTCAAGACTGAGCCTGATATGTTTATGGAGGGGATGGCATGATAAGACTTCCTACAATTACATACAGCAGATCTGCAACTGCTAGCAGCAATCTCCTGTGGCTGGAGATGGGACACTAGATGGGGAAAGACACTGAGTTACTACGGAGAATTCTTTCCCAGGTATGTGCCTGGTGGGTTTTGCTCACGTGCTCAGGGTTTGACAAATCTCCATATTTGTTGTCAGAAAGGAATTCTCTCTCAACTCAGAATGGTAAGAGATCCTGGGGGTTTTTTTTTTTTAGCTTTTCTCTGGACAGGACATGGGTCACTTGCAGGTTTTAATTAGTGTGAATGGTGAATACTCTGTAACCTGAAGTCAAACCATGATTTGAGGACTTCAGTAGGTTAGCCATAGCTTATGGGTCCATTAAAGGAGTGGGTGACTGAGGTTCTGTAGCCTGAAATATGCAGGAAGTCAGACTAGATGATCACAATGATCCCTTCTGGCCATAAAGTCTATGAAACCATGAGAGATAATTTTATTCCTCTTTTGTTTTAGCTAAAAGTTTAGATTTTATATAAACTGAAGGCACTGGTTCCAGTCACCCAAGAAGCTTCTGTTCCTCCCAGGTAAGTGGGATATTTGCAGGATTGAGCTGAAGTACAAACAGAACAAACACTGAATGACCTAATTTAAGAGTTCAGTAAGAATAAAGAAAACAAATAAAAATGCCAGAAGTTAGAAATATGAAAGTGAAGAGCTAGTAGTGTAATTTTTCTGTTTGAAAAGTTAGTTAAGCAATAGCCTACACTGTGTATTAGACTTCATAGCACTATACAAACAATGAATACATTCTCAAAAAATCCCTGAGAGGTATTATATAATTGCATCACATATAGAGGCAGAGACATTAAGTACTCTGTATAAAACCATAGCAGGACGACATTGGAACTAGGATTAGTACACCTGCGAGAATTCTGCACCAAAACATTGAAAATTCTGCACAGAATATTTTAAAATTCTGCTAAATTTTGTATATTTTGTCAAAATAACAATACAATCATGCCAGTAGCAATTATTTTGATAATTTAATTTCAAGATATATGTGAGCAAGTATCAGAGGAGTAGCCGTGTTAGTCTGAATCTGCAAAAGCGGCGAGGAGTCCTGTGGCACCTTATAGACTAACCGAAGTGTTGGAGCATAAGCTTTCGTGGGCAAAGATCCACTTCGTCAGATGCATCTGACAAAGTGGGTCTTTGCCCACAAAAGCTTATGCTCCAACACTTCGGTTAGTCTATAAGGTGCCACAGGACTCCTCGCCGTGAGCAAGTATGTCTGTACCAACACAGACCAAAAAAAGATTCTGACAAATAAATTCCTTACTAGGCATATTAATGCACAACTTTGAGTATTTCTTTTACATTACAATTAAGAACGGCCAGAAACAGTGCAAAGGCTTGTAGTATGTAAGCGACTAGTCAAGTAGTCAAGCGACTATCCAATAAGCATAGGCTCCCCGCTCCACTCACTGCCTATGTATCAGAGGCAGCAAAAGAGGGAGCAGGAGCCGGTGCTGGGGGAAGCCAACTTAAAAGCTGGTTCCCCCCAGCACTGTCTCCGAGGTGCAGGGAGGAGGAGGAAGAGGGCAGGAGAGGCACAGCCACAGTGGTCCTGGGAGCAGCGCTGTTCAGTCCCAGCTCGCATTGCCCCCAGGAACTAATCCCGCTGCAGCTCTGCACTTTCAATACATTCAAAGTGCAAAGCTCCAGCAGGAGCGGTCCCTTTCCCCCATCTTACTGACTAATCGAGTAGTTGATGGAAATTCCATCGACTACTCGATTAGTTAATTAACCGATACTTAACATCCCTAAAGGCTTGTAAGAGTTGGGGTAACAGAGGAGCTGAAGGAGAGGGAAGGAGTCTGGAGTAAACCAGGAGGGTTGTAAGGTATAGGCGGGAGAAATATGGAACAGAGATATTTGGAGTAGGCAAATGGAGAGGCAAGATTGTTAGGGTGTTTAGGGAGTCTTTCCTAAGCAGACCCTAACTGACTCCAGGACTCTCCCACTCAGTCTGGCATATCTGTCCCTGTCCCCGCAACTCCTACCCCCATGTGTCTTTGCACCCTCCTAACCTGCCTGTTACCAGGCTCAACAATGTCACTCCACTAGTTCTTGAGCCTGTGCCCCAGTCTGAACCTCCACTTGCCATTCTGAACTTCAGTCCCCAGTCTATGACACCTCCCCTTTTCCCCAGGAGGCCTCTGTCTTAACCTGGCTCTGCAAGCAGGGTGCTGTGATGAATTTCTATTCCCAAGTGAACTCTGCAACAGTAGGCATACACAGAATTTCCCTAATTCCACCTTTCGCACACCAGAAACTGCTGTGGGCCAGAACAGCTGGCTGCTTTCAAGCTGCTGGCTGATCTGGTGCCATAGAGGCCTCTGGTGGGAAAAAGATGGAACAGCAACACTTCTGGGGCAGAAATTTATTTTTGGGGTGGGGGGGAGGGGAATAGTTGGGAAACATGAATTCTGCACATCCACATTGAGCAGAGTTCCCACAAAAGTAGATTAGAAACCAGCTGTGTTCCTTGTAGGCTGTGTACTTTTGTGGCAACTCAGGAGAGATTCAAATGCTGCCCAACTGATTAGCAAAACACCCACAGTTAGGTTTTTTGTTTTTACTAGTGGTGCACATTTGTACATGCTTTGGTGCACATACAAATGTATTCAATACAGGGACAGAAAAAATCCTCACATGCATGGAAAAGAATAGTGGAAACATTGGATCCCAGTCCTGGATTGGATCCCAGTCCTGGATCATGCCTTTTTCTTCACAGCCATTAAAGAGTGGCTATAGTCAGAAAAGTGACTTGCTAATTACCTCATATTCAAGGTCATTTACAAAAAGGAGGCTTTCTTAGAAAACTCACTAAAAATGATATTTGTGGTTTTTTTCCATCTAATAAGAGAAAAGAAAAGTTGGGCTAGGCATTATTTGACATTTTGCAAGAGTGTTTGTTCTATCATGCAAAGTTATTTTTTAACTCCAGAATCAGAGAAAAGTCAACCAGTTTGCATACCTGTAAGTGCCACTGTATGTCCTCCCCCACAAGCAACCTTATTAACTCTTTCCAAAATTCCAGGAACAGGCTGTGGAACCCTATTATTTTTCAGTTGTTCAGGCAACAAACCCAGCTTCCCATTTTCAGGCTCTCCAAAAGTGTAGAGCTCACCATCTCCTGTGGAAATACAAAACAGAGCTGGATTAATATTACTTCACTAAAAGGCAGGGCTGGGCCAAGTTATTTTCTCATGATTTCATGACTGTTAAACTACCCTTTGCTTTTTGGATTTAAAAAAAATATAAATCCAAGAAAACAAGAGCATTTCCCTATGCTAAGAGTCTCTCAAGAAAAAAAGCAAAACAACACGTGATTCTTAGAGATCCCAAAGTATCACAACTCCCATTTTAATCTCTATTTAAGTCAACTAGGGTATGTCTACACTAGCCCCCTAGTTCGAACTAGGGTGACTAATGTGGGCATTTGAACTTGCAAATGAAGCCCGGGATTTAAATATCCCGGGCTTCATTTG
>CM057845.1:177997523-178023761 GCA_030068395.1 Apalone spinifera | reverse complement strand
CTCAATCCAAGAAAGGACTTTCCCTCTTATCCCATGGCCATGTAATTTACACAATTTACAACCTTTGGCGAGGGACCTTCCCTCATAATCTTGGCATAGATTACGAGGGAAGTATTTAATGTATTTTTAGCTATTTTTAATGAAATTTAGCAGGTGAAAAAGACCACTGTTTGAGAACCACAGGTATTATTATCTCTATTACATAGTGTATCATCATCTTACTTGTTACCAAAGCAGAGTGATAGTATCCACATGAGATCCAGGAAACCGGCTTTCCAACATCCACTTGACAAGGTACACACACACTGGCTTCACCAGCCAGGCCAATCTGACCTTCAGAATTGTCACCCCACACGAAAAGCTGCCCATCCTCTAAAATAAAATGGCAGAAAGTCAGATTTAAAACCAAAACAGGGCTAATAATAATATTTACATTTACTTGTGGCTTCCATCATGCAGAGGCAGTTCACACACTCTATATGATACTACTGAAATGTAGCTGTTGCTTAACAGCTATCAATTGCCACTCAACACAGCAAATCACAGAGCCAGGGATACCAAGGCATCCCATCCCCCGGAATCTTCTTAAATGTGCCATGGAATATTCAGTGACCAAGTGTTATTAGACCATACAGTACAACATTTAAAATTTATTTCCACATATGTTTCTCCAGTAAGCAATAAAATTAGAGACTGTCAGACTTACAAGTTGCTGGTGGTCTGTGTACATGCATTCTGATGAATGCAGTAGGCTTGTCCCTATTCCTATGAGTAACTTCAGGATAGGGATGTTAAGGACTAGTTGACTCTTCCCCACCTCCCCATTGCCTCTATCAGATAGAGGCAGCAAAGGGGGGGGCGGAGGGTAGAGGGAGTATTTCAAAGCACAGCTCAGCCTGGGATCAGCTGTGCGGCAATGCCGCTTTGAAACGCGGAGGCAGCATTCAAAGGGGCAGCACTGCTCAGCTGTGCAGCACTGCCGCTTTGAAACGCTGCCTCAGTGTATCAAAATGGTAACGCCACACAGCTAAAATCGGGATCAGCTGTGCGGCACTGCCGCACATGGAGGCCAGGGTGAGCTGGGTACTCCCCAGCTGACCCCGAGCTCCACGCACAACAGCGCCACACAGCTGAGCCAGGGATCAACTGTGTGGCACTGCTGCTTTGAATGCTGCCTTGGTGTTTCAAAGGGGCAGCGCCGGACAGTTGAACCTGCACTGATCCTTAAAATGCTACGTGGAGCCGGGTTCAGCTGGGAACTCCCCAGCTGATCCCGGGCTCCAGCGCGGCATTCCCACAGAATCTGGGATCAGCTAGGGAGTCGCCAGCTGATCCTGGGTTCCGCTGAAATGCCGCGCGGAGCTCGGGATCAGCTGGGGAGTTCCCAGCTGACCCCGGCTCCACGTAGCATTTTAAATCGGCAGCAAAGCATAAAACCCAGAGTCAGCAGGGGACTCTGACTACCATGCTGACCCCCGGCTCCATGCTGTGCTGCTGCTTTGAAATGCACAAGAGTCCCCACTGGGGACTCTTGTGCATTTCAAAGCTGGCATGCCACGTGCAACGCAGAGTCAGCAGGACTTCCCGCTGGCTCCGGGCTGCACGCAGGGGCTCTTGTACATTTCAAAGAAGGAATTCAGAAGTGCCTATCGATTAGTTGAGTAGTCAATGGAAATTCCATCGACTATTTGACTAGTCAATTAACCGTTACTTAACAATCTTACTTCAGGATGGCATGTCTCCACTTGCTTCATCAATAGGATTCCCATTTCTCCTTCCCTCAAATTGATTCTCGGTCCCAGCATTTGCACTCACTCCACTAATTCTCTCCTGGTCTCTCTGCTTTCTCCTATCCCTCTCCCATCCACCCCAACTTCATTCAGAGTAACTGTTCTCCTATTTATCTCAGACCCAGTCTCATATACACAGGGACCCATGTCTGCAACAAAGAGCAGCTAAGGCAAAGGAATGATGCAGTTATGTTCAGTCACCATCCAGCCTTCTCTATACAACAATTCCAAATTGTGGGAAGTTAGCTTTGCATATAACCTCTCAAACTACAGCAGTTCCTGGGACATTATTTGGAACTAACTATGCATGGTTGCTTCACAAATCTCAGGAGAGCCTTAGCCTTTGGCAGAAAGGAGAACAGCCTAGCGCACATCTTATTATATCTTCCAATAGCTGAATATGCACCGGAATTACAGCCTGGGTACACAGATTGTTTCATTCCACCAATGCAGAGATGGCTGCTATAAGGTCGGATTTGTGAAAGAGGTATGAATAGATTGCAAAGGAAGAAAAGAGGCCTAGCATCAGATAGCTGAAAGCCTTTCTACCACCACATGAATGTATCAAGTCTCCATTGCCAATTGCTGCTTTTGGAAAACAAAAGGTCTTGCTATAAAGCCTCTGTCAGAGTGAATAGGGCTATCAAAAAAAAAAGTTAACAATATCGCTTATCCTTTATTTTTTCATGGTAAAGGCACTAGTTATTTGCTGTTGCACTCACCAGTTAATGCTGCTGATGTGTAAGATCCAGCTGCCAGCTGTTTGATCTTGTACTGCTTGGTAAAAAAACTTATTAGACGAAACGTGCTTCTTTCCTCTGTGTCACCTAATCCCAACTGCCCTTCACTGTTACCTCCAGCAGCATATACATGTCCTTGTTCTGCACATATAAAAGCACATGTAATATGTAGAATAAGCAACAGCAAATCAGAAAATTCAAGCTCAATTTCTTCCTATGGAAAAAGTACTGAAAAGTTGTGTTAAGCTGTACTAAAATATTCCAATGCTGATATTAAAAATTGCTACTGTAACTCTCCAGGATGGTTTCCTGGGTACTTTACATGGAGAAATTCTAACACTGTTCTCTATTTTAGAATACACATGCATCTAGAGAAGGCTGGGTTTTCCATCATCTTGGAGAGAGAAGTCAAAAGTAAAGGAACTAAGCTCCTATGTAGTCTGTAGTTCTTTTGGAGCTCAAATCATCTTGGAAGGCCACTGAGTTAAAAATGTCTGCAGACAGAGTACTTGCAGGAAATTCCAGGTTACCAAAGGCAATATAAAGTAAATGGAAAAATAAAGAACCTTTTTGTAACTAGCTTAAATTAGGATGAAGTTTGTTACATATTATAGTTTTCTTCAATTCTTGTGTATCAGACTTGGTTTCTCTATCTGTGTACATAAAAAGAGAGTTTTACATTTCCCAGTTAGACTGTTGTTTGTACATAACGTTTATAAAAGGAAATTTATAATTTAGCTCTCCCTCAAGACACGCTACATTAAAAATGTAAAACACAGGAAGGATATCAGGAAATCTCACCTGCTGTGAAAACAATGAAAAACTCAGCAGTTACAAAGTCTATGAAAGTAAACCATTTGTTACACAGGAATCACAAGGAGTATTCCAACCAAATAGCATAACACAAATTTGTTTATCCTAATTTTACAGAAGGCCTAATTCCTCCAAATATTATAAATCACTATAAGTAATTTTTTTCTTTATGCAGAGATCCAGGTAAGACCTATGCAACCCTTAAGTCCCAGATAAACTATTTTAATAGATTAAGTAGTGCACAGGCTTTATGCTGGACTCTACTTACTGCTGAACTTCACCTAAACTATTTTTATTGGATTTTTAAAATGTACTAAAATTATGTTTTGATATAGATAGTGCATAACAAACATGTTTAATATATTACTTGGTATATAGCCTTGGACTACTTGTCAGTGCATTTACAAATAACTATGGGAGGAGTAGGGGGGAAGGATGCATTAAGCTGGTGAATTAAGTCATATGACTGGTTTCTTAGGAATTTACATTGTTTTAACATGAAATCACCCTGGTCTGGGGGCCCCATAGAAATACACAGTCTTCACCTCATCAAATAGTTTACAATCTACTTTTAGAGAAAACACAATAAGCAAGTGCGATGAAACTGGAATCAAATGGGGAGGCATGGCCAGAGTAACAATATTAAAATCACCTAATTATATCAGTTAGTTCTGAATGTAACACGATGATTTTGAACAGAGTAGATAAAAATATCTTAATTTTAAAAAGTAATACGATGAGGAGTGCTATATGACCCAGGTACTGTTATTTAAATCACATTTGTATTTACTCCTTGTTAGCTCTGTACTTTTTCCCCCATGGACAGGGGCTGCTGCCACTCTGTGCTGCTGCAGGCAGCTGGTCTGAGCAGGGAGCTAAATACAGAGACAGTAGCACAGGGTGGTAGGGGGCTCCCCGGGAGTGAGGCCGGATTGCACTGGTTGCCGGCTCTGCCCTCAGGGACTATAGAAAAGTTGAGCAACTGCTAAGATTTCATGCAGTTACTCAACTATTCAATTACACAATAATTAACATCGCTAGTGTGCAGCTATAGAAGTTTTATAATGTAAAAATGAGAGCCCACCATTAGTGGCATTCTATGCAAACAGAATAATATAGTACATTATAAATGTTAATGTAAAATTTAGTAACACAGTTCTTCAAATTAGCTATACAAACATTCAATGCAATTTAATAATTAAAAAAGTGATTTATTTTAATTGCGCGACCCTGGATCTGAATTTTAAAGTATTAGGGGACCAGACGTGGGGGGCTTTTTGTTATTATGAATAGTTAGGTACTCAGAGACCAAAATTCTTAAAAATTTGGATTCTACTGGTAAGTTTGTAAAACACTTATTTATAGAGTCCTGCATGAATACAAAATTGGTATCTACATCTGAATATGCAAAAATGATCCATAGATATTCATGGATGTGGATAAATGTGGATTTAAAGTGGATATCCACAAATTTACAGAGTACTGGTGAAACAAAATTGGTATCCACATCCATAAAATGAGCTGTGGGTACCCACATTAACATCTGTGGTTGCAGACACATGCAGATTTGCATGGCTCTACATATTTAAGTACTCGCGTATGGGATTTTCAGAAGCAGTCAACAGTCTTAGGAGCACAAGTCCCATTGATTTTGTTTCTGACTTAGCCAAGCTAGCTGATTTTTCATAGGCATCACAGCAGAAGAGATTCTCAAAGCAGGTGAGGGGGATAAGCAAGAGGTAAAAGGTCCCATCTTTCGCTAGATCATTACTTTGAAAAAATGCTGTCTATATATTCTGGCTTTAATAATACTTAGCTTGTACACTGCATTTGTTACCAACTACTATACTCCCCTGTAGCTATATAATGTATTGTACTAGTGTTTCAATTGTTTTGTGTATTGTAAATTTTCAAAAAACTATGTAAAATCTCATGTGCGGTATTACTGTTCCTTTTATAACATTCTGTCAAATGCCAATTGTAACAAAAAGGTTTACATTACAGTGAGCATTTCTTTAAAATACATATCCTCAAAACAGTTACAGTATGTAGAATTTGCCATACCAGTCTGAACCAATTAGGCCATCTAGTTCAGTATCCTTCCATTACAAGTCAACAGTACCTTATGCTTCAGAAGAAGGCAAAGACACTCCATAAGAGATACAATGGTCTAGTGGTTAGGGCACTAGGGTAGAACTTGAGAGGTTCCTGCTTTACCACAAACTTCCTGTGATACCTTGGGCAAGCCATTTAGCCTCTCTGTCATTAAACTTTGTGAGATACTCAGATACTATAGCGGGGGGGGGCATATAAGCACCTCAGATAGATAGCTAGATAAATAGATCCTTCTAGGTGTACACCACCACAAAAAGGGCAGGAGAAAGAATTTCCTTCTGAGCCACAGATTTAATTAACTTTGTTCCCTGAAGCATGAGTTTTAATTATCTTTAATGTTATTTTAATGTGCATAATTACAAATGTTAATGGTAGTCACAAAAATTATCCAACCACAATAAGGCTATGTCTACACTGGTGCGATCTTGCGCCAGAAGTATGCAAATGAGGCTAAACGTGGAATATTGACAAACCTCATTTGCATATCTAATGAGCCACCATTTTTGCAGAAGAGGCTCTTGCGCTAGAAGGAGCGTCTACACTGCCCCTTCTTGTGCAAGAAAAACCCTCTTGCGCAATGCCGTTATTCCTGAAAATAATCAGCGTAACAACATTGCGCAAGAGGGTTTTTCTTGCGCAAGGGGCAGCGTAGACAGCGCCTTCTGGCACAAGAGCCTCTTCCTCAAAAATGGCGGCTCATTAGATATGCAAATGAGGCTCGGCGATATTTCACATTTAGCCTCATTTGCATACTTCTAGTGCAACAACCCGCCAGTGTAGACCTAGCCTAACTGTTTCAAGTTGTAAACCTGTACCTTGTTCAGTTATAGTCAATTCTTATTAAAGTGTTCCATTATATTGTAACAATAGTTTACTATATCCTGAGTTCACACATATATTAAAACCCTTAGAAATCAACCACTTTCTTCATATCACTGCAAGCTCCAAATATTGGTGCCATAAGGATGGTAGTTGCTTTCTACAAATTTAAAAACATGTCAAGAATTTGGATCAATTTATTGTATATTGATTCTGTAAAATGAAAGCACCAATTTCTAAAGCTTAGCAAACTAATTTCTTAAACCCAACAGTGAGAGATAAAGCATACTGCATTTTAAGAAGACTAGGAGAGCACTGATTCAAAAGGTTATGTTCTGTACATCCAGACCTTTACTGAAATTATACAAAACTGTTAGCATCACATTAAAATCAGGCAGGAGGAAATTCTTCAAGCTAGATAGTGTTTGCAAATTCCTATATACAATTCATTTATAGATACCATGGCATGGAAAAGCTATTTCAAGAACTCAGAGCACAGAATGCATGACAAGTGGTTGAATTTTCACTGCCAAGTTTTTACCCTAGATGCACATAGGATTCTCCCATTACAGAATTAGAACCAAGGGCAGAATTTTGCCTAAAATATTTCCCTAATATATAAATAATGCAGATTACATACCTGTGTAAACTAAAGTGTGGTTTCTCCCACAAGCAGCAAGTTTAACTTTTTCTGGTTTTAAAGCTGTGAATTAAAGTCAGAGAATAAGTTTACAAACAGGTTGATAATTACATCTTTAATAAAATGTTGCACATTCCAGATAGTCAGCTACTCTTTTCATATTTTTATCAATAAAAACTTAACATTCTAACCTAACATCTACCTTAATTTAAGAAGAATATGTCAATTAAAATCTCCACAGGTAAACAAAAATAGAAAGGTTCCCCAAATGTTTGTATCTGTCCTTCACATTAATTGCATGAGCACTAATATACCATACTCAATCACAGACCACAACTTACCATGGTAAAATAATCCTCCATAGAATACAGCAAGTTGCACTAGAGACTATATAGATGGTACTTGCTCCAATTTTCAGGATTTACATAATGTTACTAACCCACTATTTTCCCTTTCCCTCTATCACGTGTCTTATAATCACACAATTCTATTGCCTCCTACTCCCCTACCTTTTTACCCTCACAAATCAATTCTCCATTGTTCTTTTCCCTGCCTTGCTATCTCACATTCTGCATCACCATCTCAACTGGTCACATTAACTGGTGTAATCACTAGCTGTCAATGGCTATTATACAGAATAAGTGAGGGGGCTGCAGGTAGCAATCTGCCTTTACACCCACCATGGTGCAAAACACACACACAGTCTCGAACGCTTGAAGGGAAAAACGCTTGAATTAGCCTCTCGAATGCCTGAAGGGAAAAACTGGATCTGTGCTGGCGAAGGGGTTAGTCATGGGGAATTGGGTTGGGTGAGTAAGAGGGAAGAAAAAAAGGACATCCACATTTTTCTAGTAACCCCTGCCCATTTCAGAAACATTTATCTCTGTGACTTCTCACCCTCTCTCCAGTTCCCAACTGCTGTCCCAACCTCCTATTTACCAGTTACCCTATATCTTTGTTTCTCTCTACCACCTCCACATACACGCTACTAAAGGGCATCTTGCTCCTTATTCAGAACCTTCTCAAGCTCCCTATAACCTGTGAAATTCCTTGCCAGAGGACATTGTGAAGGCCAGGACTTTAGCGGTGTTAAAAAAAGAACTAGAAAAATTCATGGAGGACAGGTCCATCAATGGCTATTAGCCAGGATGGATAAGGATGGTGTCCATAGTCTTTCTTTGTCAGAAGCTGGGAAAACGTGACAGGGGATGGATCACTTGGTGATTACCTGATCTGTTAATTTCCTCTGGGGCACCTGTCATTGGCTACTGTCAAAAGATAGGATATTGGGATAAATGGACCTTTGGTCTGATCCAGTACGGCCATTCTTGTACTCTTATATTCCCACAAAACAACTTCCACCAGCTCCAAGACACCCCCATCCTTCTTGACTCCTCCATTTTCTACTCACTCACTACACAGCTCAGACTTATCCCCTCAACTCCAAACCCCCTCTCCCACCAGCCTCGAAGGCTTAGAACTTTTCCACTCAAACACAAATCCTCCATCGTCTGGAGCCTTTTCCATCCTATGCGACACACACCAACACCATACTCAGAAATCATAATGCTCTTCCCAGTTCAAAGAGCTGGACCCGGAAGAACATGGAAGTACTGTGGAATCAAGTAGCATGTGCAGAGAACTCTTTATTCTGCCTCTTGTGGGTATGAAGATTATCTGAATTAGCTCCTCAGAAGCCTGCATTCTCCCCTATGTACCACCTCCTCCTGTTTCCTGTCATCTATAGCCTGAAAGGCAAGGAGTGCTCCCATGGTAGCCAGATGTACCGGACTTCAGAGTATACCAGCCCTGCTACACAGTGCATGTAGTATGCCTGACAGTTTGGACATTACTGATAGAAATTACCCCCATTGCTCTTCTTACTCCTGGTCAAATCCAAGAAGGCACTCTCTCAGGATTGCAAGAGCAACAAGCAAACAGTAGTACTCAGCCCCCGAAGGAGGACTTGGGCAGGGAATTGTTGCCATGCCATTCCAAGGCCAGCTATCCACCACCTTGGAGTCATCATCTGTCCTTACCACAGCTGACCACTGCCAAGGGAGGGAAGAAAGCATCCTGTGCTGCCTTACTCCCAGTTCTTCCCTTACTGGAAGAAGGATCTGTTCTGGGTTCTCCTCACTCCCCACTGCCTGCCATAATCTGAGAGAAGCAATCTGAGCGCTCCCACTCCATCTTAGCTTATCAAGGATCAACCTGGCACCCTCACATGGCTGTTGACAAGAGGAGGTGAAGATCCAAGTGACCCTGATCTCCCCTCTGTCCTCAGCCTGAAACAGGGTATAGGAAGAGGAACAGAAGCAGCAAAAGACTCTGGAATGATGTTTGGGGCAGAATTAATTGATTTAGAGATTTGAACAGACTGAATCATTTGTATTTAATGATGGGCAATGGAACTAATCTGATGACAGAGAGAACAAGGATTAATTGATATGACAGTGGAGAAGGATGTACAGTAGAACCTCAGGGTTACAAACACCTTGGGAATGAAGGTTGTCCCTAATTCTGAAATGTGTCATAATGTCCTTAACTGAACAAAACCCAGTACAGGCTCTAGCAGCTGACTCTCCACTCCAGGCCAGACTCCAGTTTGTCCCCCTCTGAGTGAGTGAGTGAGTAAGTGTGTGTAAAAAAATAACACGTCCCCATCCCAGGAGAGGGAGGTAAAAACAGCACATCCCTCTCCCAGTGAGAGAACAGGATTGAGGGATGAAAGCTACACAGACCCCAGCATTGGTCCTGCTCTGCTGACTCCAAATGCCTAGGGCTAGCTGCCCCAGTGTCCTGCTGTAAGTGGCTGCCCTGCGAGTGGAACAGGCAAAGACACCAGATGTGCCTACCTTTAAGATGCAATACAGGCACAGTACAGTTGTTGGGTGTGTCTCTGCTGCTTCCTGACTGGTTATTTCCAGTTGCACATGGTTTTCGGTTGACTGGTCAGTCTATAAATTTGGTACTCATAATAGTGTTGAGTTGACAGAATTATTTTTATGGGGAAAATTATTGATTTGTTTGAGAAGGTATAGCTAGTTTAGAGAGATTAAGGGTTTGGAATGGGATGACAGATTCCACAATACATAAAAATTCATGGGTATTTATTTTATTTTATTCTTTCTTTATTTAATGATGTGTGTAGTAGAAATAGGTCAACCCATTAATGACACTTTCTGGTATTTCTCATCTTCGCTCAAAAAGTAGTAAGATAGTAAGACAGTCTCCCTGCCAGGAGTTGCATTGTCAAGAAGGTTACATATAATAATATGAGACAAGGGCTACATTTACCCTGCAGAGTTTTTGCACAAAAACTCACGGAGTGTCCACACCTCAAGCACATTTTTGCACAAGAAAATAGACAGAATGGAGGGTTTTTTGCATAAGAGTTATTCCTCTTTCTACGGGGAATAACTCCTTTTTGCGCAAGAGCTCTTGCACAAAAAGGTGTGTGGGGATAGGGAACTGCCTCTTTTTGTGCAAAAAAATCCTAACAAAAAAAGCACAGGTGCCCTGGTGGCCATTCTATGAACAGCTATCTGCACTTTCTTTTGAGAGAGCGTCCATGCAGTCTGGATGCTCTCTTGCGCAAAAGCACATTGCTTTTTCAATGTGTTTTTGCAGTGTGGACACTTTCTTGTGTAAGAAGCCTGTAGTGTAGACATAGCCAAGATGGGTGAGGTGATTTCAGACTGAGAAAGAGCTTTGTGAAAGGTCAAAAGCTTGTCTCTTTCACCAACAGAAGTTGGCTCAATAAAAAGATATTACCTTACTCAGTTGTGTCTGTGATAATCTGGGACCAACATGGCTATAACAATGCACACATACAGTGATACTCTCTCTTGGTATCTAAGCACTAGACAGTACAATAACTTCCCTTCATACAGAATGAAGTTAAACAGAAACAGAGATGACACTGAATGGGAATTCTTAACAGTATCCAAAAAGACTGGATTCTGTTTATCTGGAGCAGTCTTCAAACTCCATGAGACCTAGAATCGTAAGGGGATAGAAGATCAAGTAGGGAACTTGTATTTCATTTGGAAATCGATACTGTAAATCAGTGTTTCTCAACCAGTGCTATGAGTACCCTTAGGGGTATTTGAGAGAAGTCTTGGGGGTATGTCAACACAGCACTTTATTACTTTTTACACCCAAAAATGTCATCGCCCTCCCGGCTACGATTAACTTGTTTAAACAAATGTGTTGCAATAGTAGAAAAAAATGTTGTGTGTTTTAAAACTGTAGGTAGTTAGTGTGTGTATATATATATATATATATATATTTTAAAAGGGGTACTTTACTTTATAAAAAAAAAGGTTGAGAAACACTGCTGTAAATCACTTTTTCATTCAAGACATCTAACAAAAAGTCATAGAAGAAAGTAAGACAAACCTTTCACACAAGTTGGCTTGTTGATAGTATTCTTTGTTCCTAGTCCTAACTGGCCCCAGTTATTGCTGCCAAACATGTAAAGTTTACCATTTCCTGCAAAATAAAGACATCCGTGGAAACTCATAAAAGTGTTTGGCTATACAGTACTGCAACCTCCAGAAGACCATCCATCATTAAGGACGGCCATCAATTCATGGCCCACAATAATTATTATTAAAGCTTTTTGTAAGGAAAATTCTGAGAGAGATCAAATATTCTTTATTTTACAATGAAGTTGTTTAACACTATTTAATATTGAATTGATTATTTAAAATATATAGTCAATTACAATACATGTGCATGGAATTGAATTTTTTCTACAAATTAACATCAGTGTCTTGGTCAGTCATGGTTAGCAATGAAAATGACTTAAAAAACAGCCTGAAATTATAGTTTGTGTCATAGCTGTAAAGCCTTATCCAAAACAGAACAGTTTAGTTTTGTTATGGTTCACAAAACAGTCAGACACTTTTTAGGATGTGTGGGCCATTGAGAGAATTTGGCTGTTGTGAATGCATTCTTCTGCCAAAAAAAGTTACAATGTAGAATCTGGCCTGATCTCTTCAATAATCTCAGTGCCCTGTTAAAATCTGGTTGCTGGCACTATCATGCTAAGAATAGCAGCATGGTTTTGAAGGCACTGATAGTGACTCCTGATAGCTGCATAGGCACATGTCCAGGGGTCAGGTAGGATAATAATTGGGTGGCTAGACCAAGCTGCCACCCTTGCCACCATAGCCATGCTGCCCTAAGCAGAGTTGGTGAATGTAGGTCTATCTGAGCTGAGAATCACATCTCCTAAGTGTTGCGTAGACATTCTCCCAGAAGTTCACTCCTATGAGGAAAAAGGCGGTGTTTCAACAACTCATTCGCAGAGCTTCCCAATAAGAGGAGCAGAATGCACTCCTGCTGAAGCTCTATAAAGTTCTGACAACGGGAAATTCATCAAAGAACTGCCATGTCAATGGACTTTTTAGTTGCTTTAGCCACCTGAACTTTTAAAACCAGCACTCCTCATACCTATGATCACACATACACCTAAGTTGTAGCTGTTTGGTGTTTCAACAATTTAGTTCCCCAGTTAAGGTTTTGAATTTGGGTTACAGAAACTTTCAAAATGTACAAGTTAGTCAGTTTTCATTTTTAAATGCCATAGAAAAAGCAATTCTACACTACAAACATTTTCATTTTAAAAGATTTTTAACATCATTGTACAGTTTAAAACTTCCATAATGTTAACACAAAGCTCAAAAACAACTGCTGGAGGGAGGGAGGATGGAAATGATCATCCTTTCCCAATCTAGTGTCTTGCCAATAAAGTTGGAGAGGAATAGAAATAAAGGATTAGCTTACCAGAAATCATAAGTAGTAAATAGAAACTATTTAATAAAACTTCCACAACCTGAAAAATACTTTGAAGTTTTGTTCAAGTATAATCAAATCCCAGTATCATTTTCACTGGTGTTGGACTGGAAAAACACTGCAGTGCAGAAAGGACTTTTGTTTTTCACTACAACATGTTTTGCAGTATATGTTACAAAGGCATAAAAGCATTTTCACAAGACTGGGCTAGAAGATTTATTGAGATCCCTTGCAGTCCTTTGATTCATTGTTAAAACACTAGTTTTTCACAAATCTCACTTTTCCCCAAATGCAATTATAATCAACTTAGCATGGGGACCCACATGATACCCTCAAAACACCTATATAATGGGAAAACATTTAAGGAACATAGAAGTAATCAGGAAGAACACCTATTTCAAAGGTCCTAGGTTGGAATATAGGGAGAATTTTGCCTCAAAACTAAAATCGATTCTGAAAATACAGCTTGGACTTTTTGTATCAAAATTCTATTTTCTATTTTTAATGCTAGCATTTACATGAAATGAAGTGTCAAAATAATTAATTGACATGATCACCAACTAAATTTTAGTGGCTTTTGCATTTGTTCAAACAGAACTCTAATTCTTTGTTGATTCCTGCTATTGGAATTTCAAAGAAACAAAAATAAGATTGTTATTAAAAGTATGTTTACTGTGTTGCATCAAAACTTTTTCTGTGTTGTAATTTACTGTACAATAGCAGCATTTATTTAAATGTTCTGGGATTGGCCATAGTGCTATTTTCCATTCATATATAATTTATAACTCTAAAAAGCTTTAATTTTAGACATATACCATCTTGAATATTAAGTTTCAGACAAAGATTCTATTGACTTTTGCTAGTTACACTCAATGTTGCTTCTCAAGCAAGCAAGCAAGCAAAAAATAACAAAACAAAACAAAAACCCTCCAAGTTCATTTTCCGTTCAAGTCCTGATTTCTACTACATAAACTTTCTCTATTTTAGGGATGTATCAGTGTAGTTGATTAACCGATAAGCAAAAGCTTATAGGTTAACGCTATAGACTACATGCATTCCCTGACACCCTCCCCTCCCCTCCCCCCCGCATTCCGGCCAGTAAATTTTTTTTTAGTAGGCTGGCCAACAGCCCAGCTCAGTCCTGGTTTGCGATAGGTCTGGGACCTACTCCTGCTGTGGCTCTGCATTTAAAGTGTATTTGGAGCCAGGCAGCTTGGCTCAGTTCCAACTCATACTGGGTCTGGGACCTCAGATCCCCCCAAGACAGGGTCTGCTGCCCCACCCTGCACTACTGCCTCTGTATCAGAGGCAGCCGCACAGGGCGACAGGCAACTGTCTTTTAAACTGGTACCCCTCGCAGACCAGCTCTTGCCTGGCACTCCATGCTGCTGCTTCTGATATAAAGGCAGCAGCACAGAGTGTCAGGGGGCTCCTCGGAAGTGGGGCCAGAGTGCACTGGCTGCCAGCCTCACCCACAGATACGACTGAATAGTTGAGTAACCTATAATTCATGAGGTTACTCAACTATTCAATTAACCAATATTTAACATCCCTACTCTAAGAATGATTATTAGACATTTTCATTGTGTCAGTGTTCTTTTTCAAGTTGATCAAATTCATTTTGATAACTGAGGGGAAGGTCCTTTCATGGATCAGTATCTTGTGAAAAGCCAGAACACAAAGGGTAGGAATAAATGGTCAATTTTCACAGTAGAGAGAGATAAATAGGAGGGTCCCCCAAGGATACATACTGGGGCTGGTACTGTTCAACAGATTTATAAATGATCTGAAGAAGGGGGTAAACAGTGAGGTGGCAAAGTTTGAACACAATACAAAATTACTGAAGATAGTTAAGTCTAAACTAGGGATACTAAATTTTCATTAATCAGCTAATCGAGTAGTCAATGGAAATTCCATCGACTACCCGATTAGTTGATAAGGGGAGCAGTTACTATCCCGCTGCATCTCTGCCTTTGAAATGTACAGGGAGAGGTGCAGCAGTCAGGACCCCACATGAGCGGCGACTGCTTCAGTCCCTGCTCGCATCATTTTCCCCTGTTGCACTTCTGCCTCTCCATGGAGACAGTATTGGGGGAACCAACTTTTAAACTGGCTCCCCCCGCACTGGCTCCTGCTTCCCGCCTTTGCTGCCTCTAATACCAAGGCAGCGAGCGGGGAGGGAGGGAGATCGACTAGTCGAGTAGTGACTCGACTACCCAATAAGCCTAGGCATATCAGGTGGCCAACTAGTCACTTACATCCCTACTCCAAACCTGACTGTGAAGAGTTACAAAGAGATCTCACTATACACATGGCTGAGAAACAAAATGGCAGATTAAATTCAATGTGGATAAATGCAAAATAATGAACATTGGAAAACATTACTAGCTATACATACAAAATAAGGGGACCTAAATTAGTTGTTACTGCTTATGAAAGAAATCTTGGGGCTACTGTGAATAGTTATCTGAAAACATCTGCTCAGGATACTAGGCTAGGTGGACCACTGGTCTAACCCAGTATGACTCCTTATTTTGATCTAATATTGTCATTTTGCGCTAAAGACTCACTCGTAGGGATCCGGACATCTCCTTTTTAGTGTGCTCAGAATTTAACTCTCAGTGACTCCAACAGGAATGAAAGCACTCCTTCAAAGAATAGGGGAAGGGTTTTGTTTATAAGTGTACCACAGAGTTGAAATTAAACAATACAGTTACAAGCCAGGGTATTACAAAATACATTCCTTAAACTGTGTCAATACCAACCTGTAACAATAGCAGTATGTTCATCTCCACATGATATATACAAAGGCTTGTCATTTTTAAACCAGAACTTGGTAGGAATATTTTCTGCAAATTTGCTTTTTCCAAATGTGAAAACAGCACCTGATTCTAAAACATAAATAAGACAATTTCAGTATTAGTGCAAGTTAGCTATACCTCATTTATCCAAAAAAGTAACTTTTCACTAATCCAAGCGTCCTTTTTATTTTCCACTGTCTTTTCTTATTTCTTTAATGCTCTTCTAGTGGTTTCTCTGAGTCGCCTATTTCAAGGCTATTATTTTTTAGTATCATATTTTCTGCCTCCATTCCTTCCTGGTCTCATAGGCTTTGTTAATAGATTAGAGATAGCTATAGATATATTTTGCTTTAAGGATATAACCAAACTCTTTTGTCCTTTACCACTATCCTCTAGGAAATATAGCAATATTGCTACATATATATGGGCTTAAAAATGAAAATTTTGACCCAAAAAAAGTAAAGCACAAAAAGCTCATCCTGAAAGCAGGTTGAGACAAAAAAAAAAATAATCTCACTTACGTTTACACTTGAATTCAAACAGGTTTTCCAAATTGGATTAGACAGACACTGAAAAGGTTGATAGGCTCCAAATCTGACCACTCTTCCTCACTCATCTGAAAAGATACATTTGATCTAAAAATTGCCCCCTAAAGGCAAGACTCTTAGCCCTTGGAAACAAGGGTTGCCAAAATCAACTTCCATTTTAAAATTATGATCTTAAAAAAAATATATAACCCTGGAGAATTCTATTTCTAACACTCACAATTCTTCCCACTTTGGAACTCAAAACAGTCTCAAGCTTATTGTTTTAAATCATGTAGTATACATGCACTTTAAACCGTTTAAATAAATACACTGCACTTTGGGAGTGCCTTTTATTAGGCTTCATCTACACGGCAGAGTTTTTGCACAAGAAGCCTTTTGCAGAAGAGTTCTTCCGCAAAAACTTCTTGCACAAAAGCACATCCAGACCTCAAAGCACATCGCAAAAGCAATGTGCTCTTGCGCAAGAGAGCATCAACACTGCATGAACACTCTTGCGTGAGAAAACTCTGATTGCCATTCACAGAATAGCAATCAGAGCACCTGTGCTTTTTCGGATAGGGGTCTCTTGCGCAAGAAACCCCTGCGGAGCGTCCACACTTGCCTTTTTGCTCAAGAACTCTTGCGCAAAAAGGAGTTATTCCTTGTGGGGAGAGGAGTAACTGTACCACCAAAAGCCTTCTCTTCCGCTGATTTACTTGCGCAAAAGGTGTGGACGCTCTGCTGGATTTTGCACAAAAACAGCTGTTTTTGCAGAAAACCCTTATAGTGCAGACACTGCCTTAGAGTATCTCAAAATGTTTAACAAACATTTATGAATTAAATTCTTTCCATAACCTTTTAATTTTAAGTTAATATGTTATCCTTGTAATATAGGTAGGGAAATGGGCATATAAATTGATGGTTTTGCCCAACATCATGCAGAAAGACAGAGGAAAAGCCAGAACCAGGACCAAAACTCAGATCTCCTAAGTCTGAGTCCTGCGCTTTAACCATTACACCATTCTTCAGACCAAAAAAAAAAAAAAATGTTGAGAAAAGTAAAAGTCCTATATATATGAAAAAACAAACACATACTTCCCCCCTCCTGGCAATACATACACTAACATGCATGTAGTCAACTGGATTAACCGATAAACCCAGGTTATCGGTTAAAAAAAAACAACCTAGGTAAGTCCACAGAAAATAGGTCCATTGCTAGCTATTAGCCAGGTTGGGCAGGAATGTAAAGCCATGCCCTGAAACAGAGATAGACTATCTAGGCTAGTGAGTGGGATGCATGAGTGGCCCTCCTTCACATCAGTGGGCTGCAAGATTGTCATAAGCAAGACGGTCTCCTGGGATAGGGTAGCTTTCCTAATTGTAACGGTGTACCCAGTACTACTGCACTAACCTATAAGCTTTTTGCTTATGGCTAATCAGTTAATGGGCTACTACACTATTACATCCCTAATTAGCAGTCCCAAGTGGCATAACCGAGTGCCACTATGATACAGGTGGGGGCAACTGCATGGAACTTCGGCCAGCAGAGCTCTCCTGAGCTGTGGTCCGGGCGCTGACACGCGGAGCGCGGGCTGGGGAAGAAGAGCTGCGGGGCCGCTGGCTCTCAAGAGGCCAATTCACGGGCCGCACTGAGCCCGCAACGCTCCAGAACCAACTCCTCGCCGGGGCCGGGCCGAGAATGTACCAACCCCCCCCAGGCCGGGACGGAGGCGGGTCTGGGCCTGGTCACCGGCTGCTCCAGTCACGCCCGCAGCCCGGGCCTCGGGGGGCTCCCCGCCGCAGCAGGAAGACCCGGAGCGGGGCTCGCCCAAGGTACCGGTGCTGCCTCCCCCGCCGGCCGGCACTCGGGTCGCATGGGCCGGGCGCGAGTCTGGGGGTCCGCCCCGCCCCCCAGGAGGGCCCCGCTCGCCCCTGTCCCCGCGGGGGGGTTACCCCGGCTCCCAGCCAGCCAGCGACTCACCGGGTACCGGCTCCTCCGCCTCCCCCATGGCGGCGCGCGCTGCTGTGTGTGGGGGGGAGGGGAGAATCCCGGAAGTAAACAAACCCCCTGCCACTAGCAACGGGAGGCGGGGCCCGGCCGCGGGGAGCGGCGCGCCCACAGAGGCCGCGCGCGGCGCTGCCTGGCGCGCGCCCCCTGCCGGCCGGCCCCAGGATGGGGGCCGGGCGGGCACCAGGGGCACCGGCGGGCAGCAGCCGCGGGGCGGCTCATTGGCCGCCCGGCCCCGGTCTGGATGGGGTGGGCGGCTTGCAGGGTTTTCCACCCTACTTGGCTCTAATGCAGGAGGGCGGAACCTTTTTGGGGGAGGAACCGCGGACCCACAAAAAAATCAGTCGGGGCCGCACACAAGTGAAAAGCAAAAAACAAACAAACAAAAAAAACAACCCACATAGTTCTTATAGGGATCCAAAACCCTTGGGCCAGCCAAGTACCAATCACCCATATTAGCTGTGCAGAGAAGACAAAACTAAAGAATATTGTCTGCACAGCAATAAATAAATAAATATGGCTGCCCATGCCATGTCAGCCAACTCAGACTCCCAGGGCTCAGGCTATTTCACTGCTGTTTAGAGCTCCAGGCTAGGGTTGAAGCTTGAGTTTTGGGACTTTTCCTTCCCACAGAGTCCAAGAGTCTAGGCTCCACCCAGAGCCCAGAAGTCTACACAGCAATGAAACAGCCCTGCAGCCTGAACCCAAGTTGGCAGGCACAGGCTAGCCTTGGATTTTTCTTTGCTGTGTAAACATATTCTAAGAGATTCTCCCAATAATGGGATGCGCTCCTTGATTTTATCCTTCCCATATGGCTTTTTTCACATCTGGTCAGACTGGGATAAAAAAGGTATGTTATTCTTTCATACACCTATCATTAGGATTGCCAAATGGTTTCAACAAAAATACTGGACACACTTGACATTACATCACAATCTACATTACATCTTATTTAGAAAATACCGGACATTTATATTTTCTCAATTTGTTTCCTGAACAGAAAGCTCTAATACTGGACTGTCTGGTTCAAAACTGGACATCTGGCAATCCAACCTACCATTTGTGGCACCAAGCTGAGGGATAGTAGATTTATAATATGATCCTTTGACTCCTTTCTTATATGCTTTGACAGCTGTGGAAGAGTTAAGCTTGTTGACATTTACATCTTCAAGCTTGAGCATCTGAGTTGACACTACATTTAGATTAATGTGGCCATTTATAAGTCTCATAGCTAGTGTCTGAATATTTCTGGAGGTGTAGGCAGACATCACTGCATCATTTCTCTACAACCATATGGACTAATGACATTTACCAGCTTTCATTTTATAAAAACCATGAAGAGGGCTTCCTGAAAAAAAAGACGGGATGCAGTTGCCAGCCTTGCAAGACTTGGCCCAATTCACCAACGCCTGATACTGAAGGAAGAGTTTAGAGTTTGAAGCTGGGAAGTCTGGGTGAAAATACCCAACAGTTTTTCATGATCTTTCAAAAAAAGTAAGTGCAAAATGTATGGGCTGTCATAAGTTGCAAATGAAAGACATTTGCAATTTAGCAGATTTCGCATATGTACAATTGCACACTCTTGTCCAATCATTTGATCTTCATTTAATCTTCTTTGTCAGAAAATTTCTGTATTCGAAATTTCACAAATGTGAAGGTTTTGCTCAGACATAAGGACAGGCTTTAGTCACGTTTATGGGATGCTTCCCTCCCCGTCTCCTCTGTTGGCATTTTATAATTTTTTCAGATTTCAATGGGTTGTGGTTTTCATAATAAGTATTTTTCACAACCATAAATGCAGTTCTTCAAAATGTACACATGTGCTTAACTTCTTTAAGCATACAAGTAATCTCTTTGAAGTCAATAGGTACTCATGCACATACAAGTGTTTGCAGGGCCAAGTGCTTAGTTTGGAAAAAGTAGGCATGATTCTCCACTGCTTTGCACCCTTGACAGTTTTTTTCATCCTTGTGAAAAATGAGTGAAAAGTATTATCAAATCATAATAAATTGCTAGTTCAACACCATTTACTAACACTAACCAAGCATGTCTCAATATACTAACACTAAACTAAGCATGCATTTTAGTTTTGCCTATTGGTTCTGAGCTAGTATTTTATATAACGTGTTTCCAAACTAGTCAGATTGCTGATCTGAATCCAATTTATATTCTTGTTATTCTCAAATATTAAGCTTGTACATTCACTGAGAGGTGTAATTTTCCAACTTTTGAGATGTCAGTTTTCAATCTCAGCAACACTAAAAACTGAATGGAAACAAACTGACAAGTATGCATAAAAGATACTACAGAGACTACTTATAGTGGAATGGGCTATGACCATTTTTTCATGATTGTATTTTAACAAATACTTTCTCCCACTTTTGGTTTCAATTACTTTTGGTTTCAGCTACTTTTACATATAGCTCAAGCTTAAAGAAGAGACATTCTCTATTGATGCCAACCTCCTGCATGTCACTCTGTGTCTAATTAAGTTATGATTGTATTAGTCAATGCTACTTCTATTGACAAGTCTCAGCCTCCAAGTCTGTATACTGAAATGTTTCCTTAGCTTTAGTGTTTCTGGCACATAAGACCAGATCTTAAGCTGCTGCTAAACAGCACCAAGCAGTGCCAAGCGGAGGGCACACATTAATCCTCTGGGGTCACATCTAATTCTGGGGTCATTAGACCACCAGTCTAGACCTCAATATAAATTGGATCCATATCAGAATTGCTGTAAAGTTTGCCACTCCCGATGTCCTGGCCAGGCCTCTATTCCCCCAGCTGCACTCCCTGAATTGGTGGCCAGAAATGGCATGGCATAGAAGCTTCTGTGATGATTCTGAGACACCTAAGAATTCTGCTGTTAGGAGCAATCCTCCAGAACTTTAGGACTACTCTGCCCCATTAGAGCACAACAGAGTAGTCTAGAGCATAGTGAAGGACTAAAATAACCAGAATTCAGTCTATGTCTAAATAACATTTGTGGATTTGAGTCCAGAATATATGAATAATAGAACATTCCCAGAACCAGTGATAAAATGTAGCCATGTCTTGGTAGAAGGCATTTTGAGTAACGTGACTGCAAAGAGGGTAGTGTAATCTGTGGATAATAAAATATCGCATTTTAGAAATCTATCACAGTCATCTTCTGGAATCACTTGACCTGATTCTCCGCCTCTAACACCAGCGTAAATAAAGAGTAACATCACTGAAGTCAAAGCTGTGAGGAGAGAATTGTGTCTGCTAAATCTAGATATCTGCTTCCTGAAGTTGTGGATGTTGTCAGATGCAGTGCTAGGAGCACCTCTTTCCCCTCCTTGGTCTCTACATGCTCCTCTTTGGTTGCCAGGTCTTATGCCTTTTACCTTTCCCAGATGGGATTCTATCATTCTCCCACTCTTAGCCTCTGCTCTGGGCTAAGCAAATCCAGTGGGGTTTGCCACCCGAGCAAGCACAGTTGAAAAACAAGGTTTGCCTTACCTAAATCCCTGCTAGCCAGGATGGTAACCTAGAAAAGCCTAACTTCTGCAGGGAACCATGTAGGTGCCTGCACCCTACTTTGGTCCCCTGAACAACTCCTTCCCTCTTGAGAGAAAGAGAGAGAGAGATTCTTTGTACACTGCCAGAGTTCTTTTTTTCTTCTGCATTCCTGGACTTTGGTCCTTCAGAACAAACAAACTTTTCCAAGTTGGCTGGGGAGAGCTAAAATCTTTAAAGCTAAGAAACCAGGAATTGCCTTTTACCTTTCATATGTTTGCTGAGGGGTGGCTTATCATGAATCATTCTTTTTCCTTTCTGCTTGTTTTTCCATACAGCGCACAATAAACTGAACCAATCTATTCATATAAATAAATATTTCAATAACCAGGCCAACATGCAGTATTTATAAATTATTACAGAACTATTCCATGACTGTCATAAATGTCATGGTACAGAATCAAAGAAAAAGTCTTTCTCCAAATCCCTGAAACTAGAATTATTAGAATAAGGAAAATAGTACACTCTCTCTCTCTCTCTCTCTCTCCACTTTTTTTTTATAGAAGGAACAGTATTAATATCCTCAAAAGACACTTGATTTTCTCATCTAATGAGACATCCAGCATCTCAAAACATTTTGAATATTTTTAGGATGGGGAATTTCTTGATTAAAAAGAAGATATGGGTTGCATTGGTGAAATGAGAAAAAGCAATCAAAGGTTCAACTAAGCAAATAAATTAACACAAATTATTTTTCAATGTGACTTATTTAGCAAAGTAAAGAGCCAGATGCCAACTACAGTTTATGAAAGGAAGGAAATTTATAACATTAAGATAAACTAATTTGGTTCAAAGGCTGAATGAATAAAAGAAAGCCTTGTTAAAACAGTCTCAGGGCTAGCCCTTGTTTTCTGGGCAAGCAGGCTGAAAAGTAGGACAATTGCAACTCTTTTTGATGAGGCATGGGATAATACTAACAGGCCCTCGAGGGAGCAGTTGTCCAGCCTGCCTAAGCAGAAGAACAGTTAGCATTGAGAAGGTCCTTTGAGAATGGTCATCAGATGTAAAAGAGGGAGGGAAACTGAAAAAGATAGAAAGGATCCTGAAAGTAAATTAGAAATCTTGTCAATTTCAGTTTTGGCTGAAACTTGAAAATGCTGTTACCAAGAATATATGAAGCTTCTGTGTGATCCAAGGAGCACATTTTTCAGTACCATTATTCACCAAGTATAGGATGACCACAGGTCCTGTTTTTGGCTAGAAGAGTCCCTTTTTTTAAGACCTGACTCAGTCATCCTGACTTTTTTTTTTTGGCAAAGTGGGTATTAGTCCCATTTACTTTTGTCAACTTGATCAGTTGGAAAGAGCAAACAGAACAAATGCCCACTTTTGCCAAAAAGTAGGCTGCAGAAGCACATTCTGGGCGTGGGGAGGCAAGCAGCAATGCTAGCCCCATGCAGGGAGGAGGCAGGACTCAGGTAGGATGCAGGCTAGGCTTTAGTGAGAAGTGACCATGCCCCAGCCTTCTGGGTGGAGGAGCAGCGACAGTGGGCAGGGCTCAGGTTAGTGGGTTGGACTCATCCTATGCATGGGATGGGCTAGTGTCCTGTTTACCCTTTGCAAAATAAGGTCACCCTAACTGAATATTTCAAACAGCTTAAGATGAAGGTGTAAACTTCCAGAGGTAAACAAAATTATTAAACTATTTAGCCTCATTGGGAATCTTGCATGTTGAGTACCATGGCATAATCTGAAACTTTACCCTGAAAGGCAAACAATTTTAGAACATTTCAAAATAAATTTAGCTATTTTCCATTCTTCTTAGTTTTATCCACCGTACTGCTCTTATGTACAAATACTAACAGGATGGCATTGTTCAGTAATCACATTGATACACTATAATGTGATGTTGCCTGATACAAATGCACAATGAGCTGTGCAACTGACCTTGTGAGAAAAATCTGTCTGTAGAATCTGAGCTGGGGGGGATTCAACCTCAGCTCTGAGCTGGCTGAAATTTCACAACTAGGAAAATGCAAGATAAGATTGCCTCATCATACTACCTTTGTTCTCTCCCTGAAACATAAGGCATTTTCTGCTTCCTGTAATTTCAGGCTAGTTGACTTTGCTCCCAGGAATAAGGCAACTTTCATTCTAAAAGAAAATGCTCTTTAATTTGCGGAACCTGCTCACTGCTGCAACTTTAAGAAAGAGCAGCAAGCAACTGGTGCAACATTTTCGGTAAGTGTATCATTTAGAATTGTCCTTCAGTTAGCAACACTGAATCATAAACCTGGAAACTAAAGTAATAAGTTCTGTAGACAGATCAGTGTCTCATCTCAGCTAAAAGGCCTCCTTGAGTGTTCTTAGAGCTGTTTTGCTCTTTGTTTTCAGGCAGCAGACTGTAATTGCATGTGAGACTGGAGGTGTTTTATCCCTTCAATTTTCAGTCTTCATGGAATCGTGTTGCATTCTTTGCAAGTGGCTAGCAGCACACTTCAAAAAATTTGGGTTTTTTCTTAAATTCAATTAATTTTTCAATGCTGGAGGTATCATCATCATGTATCATAAACATCCAATCATATATCTGAATATAATGTAAGAGGCTGTAATTTCTACAGACAAGTATTCTGATCAAATATTTGAAGGGGGAAATTCTCCTTTCACAGTTTCATGATGAATCTCAGCTCTAGTGATCTCTCTCTCCATATAATCCATGCATGCAGGAAAAGCATAATATCAGGGTCAAGACTAACCATGGAGATCCGAGAGGAACACTTTGCTGTAATTGTTTCAGCAGTGTAGATTTGGCACCTCGGGTGGGCCTCTGAAAAATACATCTATGACAATATTTAATTACACGGTTTTCAATTCCTGTCACAATTTGAGGAACAAGTTAACATTAGAGACTTTGGACTTGATTCCGAATCACTGAGCTCTTTGAGCCCTTTGTCATTGACTCTGATGGGAACAGGATATAACAAATTTTAAGTGTTCAAAAACTGTATGCAAGGGTTACAAACCCACAGATCCTATTAAACCATAAAAGCCATTTCCATTTGTCTTCTTTCTCCTTTAGACCAATTTGAAAATGTTTTCTGAGTTTTCTGATTTATTCATCAACATATAAGAAAGCCCTGTAGGGGTACGTCTGTACTGATGTTATTCTGAGATAACATAGTCCACGTCAACACTATACGCACTTATTTCAATATAATGTCGAGCTGGAGGACTTCTTACTGTGACTCCTGTAACCCTCATTTCACAAGGAGTAAGGGAAGTTGGAGGAAGAGTGTTCTTCCTTTGACTTCCTGCTGTGTAGACAGCAACAAAAGCCAAAATAAGCTATTTTGACTTAAGCTACGCAATTGACGTAACTTATTTCAGCTTTTGTCCTGCTCTGTATATGTGCCCTAGTAGCCCAGCTTTGAATTTGTATTGCTGGTGACTAGCAAAATCTTGCTTTTGTTAGTAAATTTGATATAGAAGTCATTATGGTGAAATAATTACAGTGGCTCTCCTTTCTCAGATGTGGCTGCCTAACTCAATTGGGCTCCCTGTGCTATTTTTATAGACTCCCTTTTTTAGCCATAAATCAGATTATAAAGGAGATTATATTAACATAACAATTGCTGTCTTAAGATATCACCATAAGTGTTCATCACTGCCAGCTAAGCAAATGGGGGTTTAGGGTTCCAGGAAGTCAGTGATCTAAGGAAATTGCCATTCCCATTCAAAAAAGAGGAAAACTATTTGGCTTATGATTTTTCATGTTATACTTTACTTTTACTTCCCTGTATACTAATTGCCAGTACTATTAATTTGGTCAGTTATGCTTCATTTGAAAAATACATTGGTAGCCCTAAAAGGAACTAATTGCTGAAGACCATAGCTAATACATTTTGAAGAGCAGTATAGGTTATAGAGAATTACACTGAAATTATTTCAGGGATGGAAACAATAAAATGTTAGTGACCACTCAGTGAGGGAGAGTGGAGTGACTTATCAGCAAGAGGTTGCAGAGATGCAGACATAGAACTAATGCATGGGCCTCAAATCTGGGAGACATTTAACATTAGACTTCAGATGATCTGCTAAAAACCTGGGAGTCTAACATTTGAATATTTCCATTGATCCCTAAAGGTATCCAGACAAAAAATTGCCATCTCTTTATATTTCAGTTATGGTAGCTCACTGTCCTGCTTCCTCTGCCCTAATCTAAAAAAATGGAAACAATTAAGAAATAAAGTTTCGTTGCAGGATATATTGATGGAAGTTAGACATAGAATCACATTTAATTTTATTTAGTCTGCCTTACTATATTATTTTTCATGAGATTGTGAAAACTACCCAAAACATACGAAGGCTCATATTTGCTCTTCAGCACTCAGGTGTATGTCAGTATGTATCTTCTAAAATCAACTTGAGCACTTGAATACAAATGCAAGTAAATAATTTTGCTGCCTATATCCTACCTGTATTGGTTCCCAGGATAACATTGAGGGTTTTGGGTGATTTTCTTTGTTGAAATTTTATTTTATTGCTTTATTTTTATTGTATTTTACTTTTACATTTTGCTAGATGAAGGTATAAATAGACTTAGAAAGCCCACAAAACCCACCCTTTCAGAAGTCTTCTGCTAAGGATAACACTACGGCTACGTCTACATTGGCGCGCTTTTGCGCCAAAGCTATGCAAAT
>CM057845.1:177937571-177997423 GCA_030068395.1 Apalone spinifera | reverse complement strand
TTGCATAGCTTTGGCGCAAAAGCGCGCCAATGTAGACGTAGCCTACATGTATTTATGTAGATCTAGATTCAAAAATTAGAATATATTAGTTTAATAAACTTTGTGAACTTCAAAGATCCAGATTTCCTAAGGGATTTAGGCATCTAGATATATGGTTAGGCATGTAGTGGGATTTACAAAATCTCCTAATCGTGAGAGCGAGGTGCTTTTGTATATCACACAACAAGACTAACTGCTAGAGCTGGCAAGAAAATAGAATTTCCCTCCCAGTGGAAAATGACCATGATTTGGAGAAAAAAAAATATTTAAAGTCAAAGCAAAGTGGAAAAAAAATTCCAGAGAGGAAAATTCTAAAAAATTCCTTCTGAGAGAACCAGATATTAGAAATTTAAGCTTATTTCTGGTGACTCCTAAGGCAGCTAACTCTTTATGTTGCCTGACAACTCAGGCTACATGTAGACAGTGGGGTTACATTTCAGGATACTGGAAATGTTCTGAAATAGCAATTCCTCATCTTTAAATGTGCCCGTTATTTTGAAATATATTTCAAAATAATGGGTGCGCTATTCTGGCATCCCTGTAATCCTCATTCCACAAGGGCTAAGGGATTTGCTGGAATAGTGCTTTATTTCGAAATAACCTCGAAAAAAGCTACGCAATTGCCCAGTGAGCTGGGGAGCCTGAGCTAGTGTGAAACTAGGCAGGCTGGTTTCTATGGAAAGTTTTAATGGATTTAGCATTATCCCACAGAATGTTTCAATTCCCACAAACCAGCATTTTGTGGAGGAAATGTGTTCGGTCAGAAAATTTTCAACCAGCTTTACTATGAATGTCTTTAGGTGCCTCTCTTTGTAAACCTGGCTCAGAGCTACTAAAATACAACTAACAGATGTTTGTTACTAAGCAAATGTAAAATAATTATGGGTGAGGTTTCCAAAAGTGCTCAAGATTGGCCTTACTCTGCTCCTATGGAAGTCAGTGTTTTACTACTGACTTTGCACAGTTATACCAATGCTTATGAAGATTCCATCCTATTACAACCTATTAGTGCCAGATTACAAAAATAATATGGGCTACTCTAAAATGACCATCTATCCTGTTTTAGCTGTGACAGTCCCTTTTTTTAAGCAGTGGCAATTGGCAGGAGCAAATGGAATAAATGCCCCCTTCTGTCAAAAAAGTGGGGTACGGATAAATGTGAGGGGGTCAAGGCCAGCCCTGCACAGAGTGGGAGGCAGGGCTCTGGGAGGGGAATGGGCAGAGTTCGAGTGAGCAGTAATGCCAGCTCCAGCCTCGTGCAGAAGGGACAGATGGGGTTGCAAGCAGTGACACCAGCTCGGTGCAGGGATGTGTGCTTGGGCCAGCCCCACATGGGAGGAATAGGGGGACTTGGGTGAATGGCACAAGCCAGACCCATGGCCAGGGGGAGGAAGGGGGGAGGAGGGCTAAGTTTAGCCCCACAGGGTGTCCCATTTTTTCTTTGGCAAATATGATCACCCTAGACTACTCTTGTTCTTTGTCTCTATGCCACACCTGTCGCCTGAAACAAATGTCACATTTATTTTTTTAGGCTGGGGGAACTCCCAGGGTGATGGTGCAGTTATTTCATATGCAAAACTCTCTGATGTCAACAATTGTTGAGTGGCAATGTGTAGAATGTGTGCAGGATCAGACATAGATGCCAGTGCATAGTATTGACCACTTCTGACCGGGGAGCTGACAGCCTTACTGGCCCTGTGCCAAGATGTGGGAGGGGCGGCTCCACACTCCTGGAAGGGGTGGGGCTTTGGACAGAAGGAGTGGGGCCAGATCAACCAGTCCACAGCGCTACTGGGACCACGACATGCCCACTCCAGCTCTCAGAGCCGCCCGGAGTGTCAACCCTGGGCTCCAGGCACTGCTGCTGCTGCAGTAGCTGTGGCTGGGAGCCCCGGACCCTTTTGAATCACCAGGGCCTGGGACAACTGCTCCCTTTTCTCTCCATGTCAGCAGGCCTGCTTCTGACCATGTGTAAACTCTACATCTTATTAAAAAGGATAGTTTTCAATTGAAATTCCTGTGCCAACTTTGGTGGAATCTCTTTTGATCCTCCACCCACTGACATCCATGGGAGTTGTGAAGTTGACTTGAGTGGAAGCAAGTTTGCAGCATATATCTTCAATGATTAGTGCAGACTCTTTGGGGATAGTGTTCCTTGCCCATGGGGATAGAATGAGGTTATCTTAGCAGTGGATCCAGTGGTGACCCAGCATCTCCCTACAGCCCAGCACCTCTTTGTATGAAAGCATATAGTGACTGCCAATAGGCTGAGCTCTAAACCACATAGGGCAACCTCCCCACATCGCGCTCCTGCTTGTGCAGCTATCACATCATTTCCACTGCAGAGAAGCCCTGGGTGCTCAAGGAGCTGGGGACAGAATTTAGCTGGTGGGGCAGATATTTTTTAAGGGTTCAGTGATAAAGCAGTGTTAAGAATGAATATTTTCAGCTACAGGGAGGGAGAACTACTGCTTCTTGGGTTGAAAAAGTGACAGCTATGAGAGCTGTAGTATTTGCATATGAAACTTTAAGAACTGTGGTGACTGTGTTGGTACCACAATGTTAAGGTCTGGACTCTTGTGCGTGCAGAGTCCCATGTCCTGCCTATGCCAGGGAATTTATAGGAAAAGATATGATGGTAAAGACAGCAGAAGTCACCAGAACTTCATATAGCACAGTCCTCCCATTTAGCTCAACTGCTCGTAGTACCCCTGGGAATGTTTTTGTGAAATTTCCTAGCAAAGAGCTGGCCTCAGAGAGACTTGTCAAATGAAAACAAGTCTCTTGTCAAGTCACAACTGGGCATTGGCTTGAGGCTAAACACAGGGAGGAACTGAAGTTGGAAATATTTTCAAATAAAATCCCACCAAGTCAATTCATTTGTTTCTTTATTCCTCTTGGAGCTTCCACTCTGATCTAATTAAAGTCACTGCAGTTAATTAGAATGACATACTTGGCTTTTTTTCCCCTATGCATGTGTGGAATACATTTTGTTACATGCACCAAGACATGAGCAGATGTGCAACCAATAGAAACACATGCTCCCTGTTGTGGGTGGCTGTGGGCACTCTGCTAATCAGCTGGGAGGCATTTGAATATCTTCTGGGTGGCTGCCCAAGCACATAGCTCATAGGGAACACTGCTTATGACCTTCTAAACTTCAGTATTAGTGAAGTACAAGTTGCGTTACAATAACAAGAGTTGCAATATAATTGGTCCCTGTTTAGCAGAGAAAGGGTTAAATTAGCTCTCTGTCTTCATTAATTGGTTTAAAATTATAGGAACATTGACTTTACTCTGCTGTTTGATCAAGTCATGTGCCATCTAAGGTAATATGAACTTTGCAGTGTCACTTCTGTGGGAGACTATGAACATTGCATTTCATTTGGTTTTGGAATAAGCCCAGCAAAAATATCCCTCAAACCTACCCCCTCATCAAATGTTGAGCAATGTGCTGCTGGATTCTCTTATTGGCAATATCAGTTTCTGGAAATGAATTTGAAAATTTGTGCATGTGGTTCACAAATGAAACATTATTTATACCCATATGCGCAGTCCTGTGCCAGCGCCCCAGAGCTGAGATTGTGAAAAGAGCTCTGGGAGCAAGCAAGCTGCAATGCAACTTTAAGTGTTTAACCAGTCTCTGAATGGGTTTCTGCATTTGGGTTATTTGATTACATAGCCCAGATACAAATATTAGAAATTATAAGAAACAAAATCAGGTTCATTGATGATAAGAAGAGAGATAGTTACCATCGTGAATAATATAGCAAACCAGGGAGTATTGTGGCTATGTGGGAAGAAATGTCACAAAGTAATTATCACAGGCCATGCAAATTATTTCTCTGGATCAAATGGTAGCAGTGAAAGAGGTTTAGCTGCTTGAACATTAGCTTTCGCATGAATAACCAATTAATCCATATGACAAGGAGCTTGTTTTTGGTGCAGGTCTGGGCAACCAACTCAAACTAGTATTAATCTGAAAGGTCGTGACCTTCTAACTCTGCAAAATTACACAGCAGAAGAAATAAAGTATTTGCTATGGACAGCATCAGATTTGAAACAAAGAATAAAGTTCAAGGGAGAGGTATGTAAAATTTCAATTAAAATCCACTTTGCTTGTTCAGTCATGCAGATCACAAAATAAAGATTATTTTACAAGATAATGCAAATCAGCAACTAAACTGTCTTGTTCTAAACAACCACTTCAACCCTTAAATATTGTAAATTTTACATCAGCCAGCCAGTAAAAGGCAAAGTGTTGCTCTTTGGATGAAGTAGAGGATTTATGCTGTTATCGAAGTATGTGCCCTTTGTTATCATCAGTCATCTAATTCCCTGTTATTGGATATTCCCCATGATTTCAATAGGGTTACCCACTGAAATAAAGGTTTGCAAAAATAGGAACACTATTCTGTATGAAGTGTGGGAGCAAGAAAAGAATCAGAAGTTTCTTTCATTTATTTAAAATAACAAAACAAAAAAACCTATAGATGCTTTTTGCCCCAACCAATCTCAGGGCTTGTCTAGACTGCTTTCCTCTTCGGAAAGAGGAAATGCAAATGAAGCACTGATTAGCATTTTCTCAGGCTTCATTTGCAAATCCTCTTCCGATCCTTTTTTTGGAAGAGGCTGTTGCACAAAAACAAGCAGTCTAGACGTGGGGTTTTTTGTACAAAAAACCCTTTTTTAGGAAGAACCTGTAAACCTCATTTTTTGAGGGTTTCTCACAAACTCTTCCCTGCCTGCTTTGGAGGGGTAGGGGTCTGGAACTGACACAATGACTGTTCGTATTATTTTCTTCAGCCATTAAACAGTGCAGCACTTTCCACATCCTCTTCCATTCTTGTTTTTCAGTATTTGCCTTTGTTGCAAGGAAAATCTTTAGCCATGATTTTTGAGAAAAGAAGCACCCGAACAAGATTATCCACAGAAACAGGTAAATTTAGACCAAAAAAATGTAATAAATACTTTCTCTGCAGAGTACATTAGTCCATTTTATGAAACCATGACTTAATCACATAGTTAGCTGTTTCTACTCAGAAAGCATCTGAGGTTGCAGAGCAGCAAGGATGAAACTCAAGTCTGAGGGGAATGGTAGTTTCCTGGAGAGTAAGAGCAGTGTGTTGTTCCATTATGCCTCATGAATACTGTGGGCACATCTCTTTGATCGTTAAAATTCCCCAGGGTCAACTCTAGGCAAGGTAGAACTGAAATAGAACAACAAGAAGCAGAAGGCTTTCATGGTGTAAGCTTCATGCCATATTAGCTAGCTCTATACTCATTTTAGCAAGTAACACCAATTTCATCCTGCCCAGGCTGTCATAACTAACATCTTTCTAATTTATTATTCATTAATGTTGTCAACCTTGAGGCTTGTGTATCTGGAAACTTAGTGTGAGGTAAACCAGGATGCGAATGTACAGCTCACACGCCTGCCATGTGTTAAGTTGCTACATGGACCCTGCTACTGTACACTCCAGGTTCTGTAGTGTGTTGTGGCATACTGTTGTTTGAAACAGCAGTACACCAGAGCACACTCTGGCATTTTTAACAAGCGGCATCAAGGTTCCTGTGACGTAGTGGGCGTGCTGTCTGCTCTGTAACCCGGTGTCCCCACCTCGCTGTGCTGTGATGTGTGATTCCCACTGACTCACCCACATGTGTACTGGCTCAGACACCTAGTCCCAGCCTGAGCAGTTAACAAGGCTCTTCCCAGAGGGAGAGACGAAGGGAGGCAGAGGTGGCCACCTGGCTGGGGGGCAGGGCCTGGGAGCTGGGCAGTCAGAGTATGGGGAAGCATGGAGGAAGGAGACTAAAAACCAGTACAGGAGGTTCAGGGGCCTGTGAATCCCTTCCCCCCCAAGGGAACTAGGGCTGTTAGCCTATCCTATGCCTACGTCAAACCTACGCTGTGCTGTATCTTGGAGAAGCAATAAACCCATTTTTACTCTAATGGCTGACGGAAAGTCACATCTGGCTGAGGATGGGGTTGCAGGGTCGGGGAGCTCCCCGACATGCCGCCACAGTCCCTACAACTAGTAAGTGCACCAAAAGTTTAAGCACTGCCCATTCACACAGTGGCCTTCCCTTCTGCATACTCAAGCTCCAAGTATAAGGCCTCAGAGTATGGCTACTTCTACACTGCCCTCTCTTGCACAAAAAATATGCAAATGAGGTGAAGCGGTGAATATCGCTGTGTCTCATTTGCATAATTAATGAGCGGCCACTTTTAGCGCAAGAGGCTTTTTTGCAAAAAGGAGCCATGTACACAGCTCCTTTTTGCACAAAATCCCCCTCTTGTGCAAGAGCCGTTTTTCCTGAAAAAAAGTGGAAGAACAGCTCTTGCACAAAAGCCTCTTGTGCAAAAATGGCCACTCAATTATGCAAATGAGGCATGGCGATATTCCACGCTTTGCCTCATTTGCATATTTCTTGCACAAATCAGCGCAGTGTAGATGTAGCCTAAGTGTTTAGACTGAGATTCGTAGCAACATCTTGATTTAAATGAGAGAAAAGAGGAAAAAACTCCATGACTATCTCTAGAGAAACAAATTTTATGGGATGGAGAAACTGCAGTATTGGTTTAATAATACTAGGCAGTGTAGATGTGAATTCTAAAATAATAAACACATACATAATTCTGCTCATGTACACAGCAAATGCTTACATGTCTGCATGATTGGGCCCATAATGTTTTTTTGAGCAGACTATGATAACTTTGCATCCAAGAAATCTTTTGGGATTACTGTCCTCATTTTAACTCACCAAATAGGGAAATCTTTGCTTTTCCCACATTTACACTGAAATAAACTGTCGTGAGCCCAATCTTCCTCAAGTAAACTTCTCCCATGTAGAGGACAGATAACGTTGTAAGGTCACTCTCACTGAGTTTCCATCAGATTTCTCTGTAGGAAGCAAGGGAAGACACAAGAACAAGGGGAGAAAGGAGAAGATTGTTCTGCTCTTAAGTCTGAAGATTCTCGCAATATTCACATATTCTTAGGCAATATATGGCACTAGAGGCTGACTTTATGGAGTCCTGTGTCTTCATGCTGGCTTCATGCCCATCTCTGCTCCTTCCAGATCGTGATCAGCCTAGCTTCATAGAGGTTTCATAACTGACCAATGTACCCACAGGTCTCTTTAAGGTCAGTTTCCCCCATGTACATCTGACCTCCTCCTAGATCTACCTTATGATTATCTCCTGAACTTGTGCACCAAGCAGGTGTCAGTTTCCCACACTGTCTTCTTCACCTAAGCACAGATATAGGCATTATATTGCCGTTGGTTTCTAAGGCCTTGTTGTCTACACTGGTCGAATTTATAAAGTCACATTTATTAAGGTCGATTTTCTAGCACCCGAATTTGTAAAGTCAAAGGTGCATGTCCTCACTGTGCATAAGAATTCAACATAGATTGACATAGTGCATCCCCAGTAAGGTGGCCACTGTCGACTTTGTGAGCAATGGACTGTTGGTAGCTTTCCCACAGTTCCTGCCACCCCTTTGCATTCTGGATTATGTTCCCACTGCACTCTGGGATCAGAACGGTGCAGCAGATAATTCTGGGTATATATCGTCAGTGTCAGGGCTGGCCTTACCATGAGGCGAACTGAGGTGGCTGCCTCAGGTGCCAGACTGGGGGGGGGGGGCACCACTAGGACCCAGAGTGTAGAAAATTGTATCTGCTGCTGGTGCATATGTATTCTCTCTGCTCTAGATGCACAGAGATGGTGGAGTGCTGTGCTGGAGAAAGGAGGGCACAATAGACATAACAGGCAGGCAGGAGAAAAGGGGGATTTGAGCTCCCTGCCTCAGGTGCCAAAATGTTGTGGGCTGGCCCTGGTCAGTGTCCCAGAAGGCACTCATTTCCTCTCTCCCCCCCACTTGAAAGCAATGGCAAACAGTCTTTTTGTGCCCTTTTCCCTCCATGGTTATCCATGCAGACACCATAGCAGGGTACCCATTCAGCAGCAAAATGCTGTGGCAATCATATTAACCACTGTGTGCCTTATGCTGGAGTTATGTCCAGAGCAGTGTTTCTTAAACTGTGTGCTGCAGCACACCAGTGTGCCGCGAGACAGAGGTGTACCGTGGCCTTTTTTAACTCCCTCCCTCCCCCGCCTCGGCGGAGACGAAAGCTCAGTTGGGACAACACGCATGGCAATTAAAGGGGCCATGACTGGTTTTTTTGTTTTTGTTTTCTTGGCTCAACAACTTTCTCCCGGTATTCTGCATAAAAAAATATATTGTTTGGAGTGGGGAAATCTGCAAGGGGAGCTGTTGTGATCCAAGTAGTGAAGATAATCAAGCCCCTTCTGCTATTAAGGATAGTGACTCCGGGAAATGTGCAAGTCATAGTGGATGAGACTGATGCAAGGAAGTTCCCTAACGGTGGTGAGGTGATAGACAGAATGTACATCTCTATTTTGGCACCCAGTCATCTTGCCAAAGAGTACATAAATTGCAAGGGGTACTTCTTGATGGTGCTGATGGTGAATCACAAGGACCATTTCCCCGATACCAGTGTGGGATGGTCGAGAAAGGTGCATGACACGCGCATCTTTAGGAACTCCTGTCTCTTCAGAAAGCTGAAAGCTGGAACTTTCTTCCCAGAGCAGAACATTAACATTGGAGGTGTTGAAATGCCAATAGTGATCCTTGGAGACCCTGCCTACCCCTTGTTCCTGTGTCTTTCAAAGCTGTACATAGGCAGCCTGGACCACAGTAAGGAGCAGTTCAACTATAGACTGAGCAAGTGCAGAATGGTGATAGAATGGGTTTTTGGACATTTAAGGGGAGGGTTTCAAAGTCTATTGACTAGGTTAGAGCTCAGCGAAAGCAACATTCCCATTGTGGCAGCCTGCTGTGTGCTCCATGATATCTGTGAAAGTAAAGGGGAAAGTTTTATGCCAGGGTAGAGGGATTGAGGCAGCCAGACACTGCAGCAATCAGGAAAACACAATGAGGGATATTGGAATTCAGAGATGCTTTGGAAAAAAGTTTTGTGAATGGCCAGACAGTGATATGACAGTCATGCATGTTGCTGTTAATGAGGTGCCCACTGTAGTAAGTGTGCTTTCCTCTAAACCCTGTAACCCTTCCCCCCTCCCCCACCATGCAGCACAAGCAATAAAGAGACTGTTGTTGAGAAATCATGTGTTTTTAATTAGGGAACATAAGGAAGCAGGGACAGAAAACGAATTCAACGTGGGAGCTTTGGTGGGCAGAGAGAAGGGAAACTGGCATATTACAGTGCCCGATGCAGCAATTACAGGTGTGGAAAGGACAGCCTTTTATTCTGGGATACATCCCTGGGGGTTGAGTGTGAGGCTGCCCTTGTCTCTTATGCAGCAGGTACACCACAGAGATCTTAGGGGAGCAGCTGGACTTGGTTTGGTGGCAGGCATGGTAAGGAACAGGCTGGGTCCTGAATCTGTGGGCAGGAGGTCTAGGCCAGGCAGCAATACAGGGCAGGGGCTTACATTGTGACTGAGGGTTCAGCACCCCTGTTTGCCAGGAGAGTGCAACTCTCCCTTTCCTCACGAGCATGTGGGTGGGTGGGAGAGAGAAGGGGATTCGAGCATGGCAGAAGAGCAGGGGCTCAAGCCTGGCTTCATTGGGAACAAACAAATGGAGGTTTACTGCAGGGGCATCAGCTAATAGTTTCCCCTGCTTCATCCAGGTTGCCATTTAAGATATCAGTCTTCTCCAAATCACACAGGCTGTGTCTAGACTGGCAAGATTTTGTGCAAAAGCAACTGCTTTTGCGCAAAAACTTTCCAGCTGTCTACATTGGCTGCATGAATTTGCGCAATCGGGGCTTTCGGGGCTTTCTTGCGCAAAATCGAGTCTAGACTGGCCACGGATGCTTTTGCGCAAAAGCGTCCGTGCCCATCTAGACGCTCTTTTCCGCAAATACTTTTAACGAAAAACTTTTCCGTTAAAAGCATTTGCGGAAAATCATGCCAGTCTAGATGCAGCCACAGAGTGATAGGAAATGGGTGCTGACTGAATGTGGCCAGAAACCTGGGCCTTCTGTGGCCATGCTTTGTGCTGCAATGACGCCAGACCACTTACTGCTGGCTTGGCGTGGAAAGGTGTCCCACCATGAAGGAGGAATAAAGCAGGCCTCCCCAGAATCATTGGGAGAAGGATGAAAGAGTTCCTCTATGAGAGCTGTGTGGAGGTGTGCAGGGAGGATTCTGGCTCCATCTCCAGACACGTTAACAAGCTGTTTCTTCTGTGTAGGCAGAGTGGCCACCACAAATCACACCAAATTGCCTTAACCCACTTGTAGCATGATAAAAAATGTGAACTCACCAGAAGTGCCCTTCCCAGCGAGACAAACTGGAAGGAGGGGTTTGTCTCCAAAGTTATAAAAAGCCCTGGCTGTCAGTGAGTTTGGATGCCCTGCTTGCCTGCTGATCACTATCCTCTTCCTCATCCACACTATCCTCTACAATGCTGTCTGAGGCTGCCTGAAGAATGTCTTGGGAGGAGTCCACAGACTGGCTTGGGAAACTGGTTGGGTGCCCGCCACACACACACAATCCCATCGGGGCGGCCTGTGAGCCTAGGTGAGCTAGGCAACTGCCTAGGGTGCCACTGGCCCGGGTGCCCGATGATGACGCATGGCCATTGACGGCTGTGCAGGCAGGGGAGCCGATTGTGCTGCCCCGCCTGGGCGCCAGCTGCTGCAGCCAGTCTTGGGATGCTCCTGAATCCCATGCAGCTGCTCATAGACAGCGGAGGATATAGGGCAGTATGAGCAGGGTGGCTGCCCCGGGCCCTGCGCTTCAATAGGCCCCGCACACACGCTACTACATGTTGTCTGTGGGCCTTGGCGCATGCGTGAAATTGCGCAGCCCTGGGCCCAGCAAAACTCTCATCTGCCCCTGCTCATAGATGTGGCATGTTTGCAGAGATGACCCAGACCATCTGTTTATCTTCTTTGTCTTCTTGTACACCTCCCTCAGCTCCTTTATTTTCATGCAGCACTGTCAGGCGTCCCTGGTGTATCCTTTCTCCTCCATGCCTTTGTGATCTTGGCATAGACATCAGTGTTTCTTTTCTTGTTTCATAGTTCTGCCTGAAGTGATTTCACTCCCCACACAGCAAAGTCCCGAATCTTCTACATGTTCCATGCCGGTGCTCATTTGAGACCCTGGGCTTTCATTCAGGTGTGCTGCAGGGGTGTGCTGTCTGCTCGCTATGCTGGCCACATGGGAAATGAAATTTAAATTTCCTCACAGCTTTTTCTGTGCACCCAGAGAGCAGCAGAATTGAAAGTCTTGGCTAGAACAGTCACTGCATGGCACTGTGGGACACCTCTCAGAGGCCAAGAACGTTGACTTTTACAGTGCTATGTCTGCTCGACCCTAAAGTTGACTGTGCAAGGTCAAATTTCCCATTACTCCTCATGAAAAACAGGAATATTGAAATTGACTTTAAAGGGCCTTAAAGTTGATGGAACGAGCTTGGTGGTGTGGACTCATTGTTTAGAAAATTGACCTAATGTGGCTAAGTTCGACCTAAACTCCCAGTATAGACCAGGACTTAGATCCAACTTCCACAGCAGATTCAAATATCCCCTCACCCCATGGTAGTTCTTTAAGTCCCAGGTACTGTTTAAAGTGAAATGATAGCTCCCTCTGCAATCATAACAAATGCCACATACTCTTTTGTTGTGATATAAATTCATTCCCTACCCATTTTCTAAAGTGTAAATGAGGGCCACAATGGTGATTTGCAAGACTTCAGAGGCATACATTATCTCTAATGGCATTTCCACAGGCACCGGTCACCCTGAGGTTTTGAGAAAGGCTTTAGTAATCAGTCCTCATCAATTTACGTAAGCAAACATTACAACACTGTGTTTAGCTGTTGGACAATTGATTTGGAAATCAGTGTTTTTCACTGCACAATATCTAAGAGAAAACTGATGTGTGTTAACATTGTAGAAATGTTAAAAAAGAAAGAGGTCCTGCCACTCTGATATCTTTAATAAACCTTATATCTTGAACAATCAATGTTAATTTGCAATGTCTATATGAGAGCATATTTTACACTTGTAGTTCTTCCAGTGTCTATTATCTCTAACTCATTATTCTGATAGGATTTGAAGTCTAATAGAGAACTGGTAATGTATTATTCTTTTTGGTATTATTTATTGTCACCTTGTTTATTTGAACAAATACAGTCTTAATGTGAATTTGATACAGTGAAGACTGCTAGTACATATATTATTTTAGCATATATTTGGATTGAAACTATTAATGTAATTTAAGAACTATCAATTACTTTTAGTCTATGTAAAACAAATAGGTTTTTTTCAGTTCCCGCAAATTTCATTATTATCTCATCCTATTATAGTGGGATATGTATGTCATCTGTTTGTAATCACAGTCCCATGCTCATTCTATGTAAACATATACATAGTCCTTGCATGTTGAAAAAAATGCAGTCCACCTGGTTATGCATTGTCTGTAAAACAAAGCTTCCTCTCTGTCATGGTATAAAGGTGAATGGCATTCTAGTGTATCTGGCATAAATCATGCCACCTTTCAATCATGCCCTGCCTCCCCAGTTGTAACTGCACTTACATATCAGTGAACTGACTGGTAGTAAATCAGGCCTTTTTTCAGACTCTGAAATACGGACAATATCCTGCAATTTTGAAATAGGGGAGGGACATACAAATAATATTCCACACAAACCTCTACACAGAGGTCTTTCATGTCATGAGATCCAGGGCCTGATTCCTCTATACTGGAGTACCACCACTGATTACAAAGGACTTACTCCCAACTCACACCGGTGTGGAAGAAAAGTGAGATCCCTGATGGTATAAACACATCGGCTATGTCTACACTGGCAGCTTCTTGCGCCAGAAATACGCAAATGAGGCTAAGCGTGGAATATCGCCGAGCCTCATTTGCATACCTAATGAGCCGCCATTTTTTTCAGAAGAGGTTCTTGCACCAGAAGGAGCATCTACATCTTGTGCAAGAAAAACCCTCTTGCGCAATGCTGTTATTCCTGAAAATAATCAGTGTAGCGGCATTGCGCAAGAAGGTTTTTCTTGTGCAAGAAGGGGCAGTGTAGACGCTCCTTCTGGTGCAAGAGCCTCTTCTGAAAAAAATGGCAGCTCATTAGGTATGCAAATGAGGCTCGGCGATATTCCACGCTTAGCCTCCTTTGAATATTTCTGGCGCAAGAAGCCGCCAGTGTAGACATAGCCATCATGTACACATATACACTCAAAGTTACATTATCCTAATATATGAGTGAAACATATCAGGGAATACACTCCCTGGCTAGGATGCCCAGTAGTGGATATTGTCTAAACTGGCTAATACTGCCAAGGCAGATTACACTGGTACTTTGCTATCCTTTTCCAAAGCTACTCTTAAAAAGTACTCATTAGCTTTCTGACTTCAGAGCCTTTAGGAATGTTGCTGCTAAGTAGAGTTTTTCATTTTAAATTTTCAAAATGCATTTTCTAAACTACATGCCAAATTCTGTCAGGCAGTGCCAGTCAACTCACAGCCAGAAGTGAAAGCGCTATGAGGAAATTGGCCACTGTGAGAGAGACTATTCCTTCGGCCCTCCATAGTAGGAACAAGCTGTTGGGAGTCTCTGTGGGAAAGGATCTCAGCCCATGAGTCTACAATGATAGGACAACACAACTGTCTGTGCCAACTATTCATCATCTCAGTAGAAATGGATTGCATAGGTGGACGCTCTATAAGGCAACAAAAACAACAATAAAACCTCCAAGAATTGTTTTTGCAGCTTATTTGCACCAGGGTGGGAAGTATTCATACCTCTTCCACCACATTTGCTGGAGTATGGTGCATGGATTTCCAGCCTTGACGTCACATCTTGTAACAAGCTCCCAGATAACTTTTTATAGGAGATCGTAACAGGGTGGCCATTTTAACTGAGTGCCCTTCATAGGTAGGGGTCACTTTCCAGGCACCCTCTGCTGTAAGCTCCCCCTCTCAGGCCCCTAAGAACACCCCAGAATTTCTCTTGGTTGACCGCATCTCCACCCAGGGCTGGTTTAATAACAGAAATGGTTCAAACAATCTTCAAAATACCCCAGATAAAGTCCATAACCATAACACAATGAAGCCAATTGTATATCCACTCTTGTTTTTTTGCTATACATGGAATTCTTCCTCTTTCCCAGACTACTCCACCCAAAGCTGCCAATCCCCATTTTTCTGACTGGAACTTAGCCCTCTGGCCACAGCGTCATTCTTCTGTCAGCCCTCATCTGTACCTAACCTCTCCTGCCTTCTTTATCTATCAGGTACTTTCCTGCAAGCACCTTTCTTATTTCCGGAACTTTCTCCCCTTCACTCTAGCCACCGACTGCTCTTCATAGGAAACTACGAGTATGTCTACACAGCAGAGCTAAACTCAAAATAAGCTACTCAACTTGAGCTTAAGTCGAAATAGCTTGAGCGCATCTACACAGCACTTATTTCAAAATAGAGCACTCTTCCTCTGACTTCCCTTACTCCTTGTACAATGACATCTACAGAAGTCAGAGTAAGAAGCCCGTTATTTCAAATTTATTTTGAAATAACGAGCTTGCTGTGTAGATACACAATATTTGTAGACACACAATAACGCTGCTGTGTAGACATACCCTGCCTGAGCTGCATATTTAGTAATCAGGGTTGGGTAACTCCTGACCTTATAATCCTTAAAAGGCTGCTAGATATTGAATGATTTGAAGGAGAGGGACTTGTGGGACGTACAGGAATACATTCTGCTCTGACTTATCTCCAGGAAATCTCACTGAAATATATCTTTCACAAAGAGTGCACATATTGCTCTATGGACATATACTTAAGTGGCCAGAGTAAGAAGCACAAGTCTGGCTTCATAACCTGTCTCTACTTTGAGGCATGAGCTTAGATCTTCACCATGATCATTTGGTTTTAATTATTAATATTCACACCAAGATCAATCATTTGTAAAGAGCAACTCTTGTGGTGTTATTCTTTTAATAGTTAATACTAGAAGACTTACCCAGCATTGCCCAGGTCCTTCAGGGAAGGGGGCAGGTGATGTGAGGGGGAGGGGAGACAGGAGTCAGGGTGGGGGGTTGAAGAGGTGCTCGGGGCAGGGAGCTGGGGATGTGGGGGGGAGGGGGAGAGTGAGGGTTGGGGGTAGGGTGAGGAGGGGCTCAGGGTAGGAGGCCCCATCCAGTGGGGCTTTCTGTTCCCCTTCCCAAGTCGGAGATTAGAATCAGGCCCTAAGGATGAAATTCACTCCTATGCAGGCACAATGCCTCTGCACCATTTTAAATGGAACTCAAGTACTGGACCTCTGCACTGATGTGAATTTTATGGCTAGGAGGTGCCTTCTCTACCCCCCTAGCTGCCCCAGCCAACAAGGATCTTTTTTCTCCCCCCGCCATCCTGGTCAGCAGGGCCTTTCCCCACATCTGGCAAGGCTATCTCTGTCCCCCCTCCCTGGTGCTGCAGACAAGGGCTGGGGGGAGGAAGAGTTTGGGCAAAGGGAGCTACTTCCCCAGTCTGGTGACGGACGAGATGGTGAGCTCCAGCCCAGCTGGACACTCTCTTGGTGCCCCCAGTGGTCACCCTGCAGAATAGCTCTCCCCTGTGCTCATTGCCTCCAGTAGCCACCGAGTATCATGTCCCCCCTCACTGTGCCCTAGCTCTTACTGTTTAGGAGGACTTCTTGAACAAACAGCCACACAGACAGACAGACACACACACACACACTCTAAAATATATATATGTAGGTTCTTATAAAAACACGTGGAAAAGTTGTAGTAATGGCAATGACTGCACTGCCATCTGCTGGTGGGAACAAAGCTGATCTACTTTAAAATTCCTCAAGTTTAGCAACAGTTGCCCATCACCTTTTGGATTACAGCTTCCCAGACAAGAAGGTCTAACTCTTTTATAGCTTATGTGGCCCCCTCGTATTCCCAAATGAAAAATAATGCCAGCTTCTTTCCATAGAATACCATCTGTGTTTAAACTACTCTTTCTTAGCATATGCACAATGTGCCTCGGATGACACGTGACCAGAGTTCATCACCGAATTTGGTCCACTGGTTGTTGGATCATTGGCTCCTGGGCCCAGGCCAGGTACCGACAGGGAGAGCAATATGAACACTGATCCATGCTCCTCTTTAAAAACTGCTGAAGAGGTTTTTTTCGCTCCAGAGGACAGCAAATTACTGTGACACTGCTGATCTGCCTATAGGATGCTATGATGACAGTAGAGTTTGTTTGGTTTCTTCCTGTAATCAAAATGGGAGACCTATTAGATCACCCAGTCCATTCTCTTGCTAGGGAAGAACTATTCTCTAGTGGTGAAATTCAGTCCAATGCAGAGGGAGCCTCACAAGACACACAAGCCCACTATAAATCCTTAGACCCAGACCTGCAGCTGCATCAGAGCTACACCCAATGCATCCGAGCAGTTGGGGTACAAAGGTGGCTTTAAGTCAGCCTTGTATTCCCCCAAGCATATAATTTAGAACATTGTCAAAGTGGTGCTAAATTATGCCTCTCTGCAACAGCCCCTAGAGCAGCACTACAGCCAGGCCTTTCTCAACCAGACTTGTGCCCAACATGCTGAGGCTGGGAAGGCAAGCGGCAGAGGGTGATTTTCTCTTATGTTGGGATAATTCAGCCATCTGATTTATGATAGCTATCACATGCTGGAACAGTAAAAAGTAAGCAAAACAGAGGCTGTGATCTGGCCCATAAGATAAAATTCACATCAATGCAGAGGCCTAGTACTTACATCCCACTTAAAAGGATGCAGAGGTCTTGTGCCTGCACAGGAGTGAATTTCATCCTTAGGGACTAATCCTAATCTCTCTTTGACTAGATTTCCACACATATGTGCCTTCAGTAATATTGGTGGCTATAAATTGGTGTGAGACTAGGATAATCCAGCCCTTATGGTGGGGCTTCCGGGGTGGTTATGATCATGTGTGATGTCTCAACTCACATGGATTTTGCCTTGAATATAGGTCAGAAATGATGTCTGAGGCTTTTAGTAGGGCTCTCTGTATTTAAATGGATTGCACCCTAGCGTAACCAATGTTTTGGGAAATCTGGCATTAAACGTTCCAAATGTGGAATGCCCCGCTTACTGCTATTGTTGCAAATACCTGTTCTATCAGATTTATTTTTAAATTTCAGGCTGCAAAACAAAAAATGTTTTGTTTTTAATCTTTGCAGGCTTTGCTCTTCTTGGGGGACATCCTTGTTTCCTTACCACCCAGGACATACATTTGGGTATTAACGAGAGCCTCACAGATACAGCACGGTTGGTAAAATATCATGGGATTGTTTGAGAGAGTGCTAGATCTGTCTGAAATTGGTGAGAAAATGTGAAATAAACATGCCAGTTGCTGATAACTTTTTGAATGATTTTAGAGTCTCCAAGTGTTTGTTTTCCATGAAACTTCAAAGACTCACCAATATTCTCTACATTTTTGCAGTTTGCAAAATTCATTCATCCGTTTTTTTGCATTTTTTTTCTATCCAGTGGGGCAGAATCGAGTCCTTGGTTTTTCCCCTACTGGATGCTATAGGAAGTTGGCCAGAGCTTTAAAAAACACAGATGTGTGAGGTTATTTCTTGCAGAGATTGTCACTTTTCCCTCCCTCCCCATTGAGCCTTTTTAATGACTCATTCCATTAAGAGTATTATGCAGCTTTCTAAGAAGCCCCTCTGCAGCCTACAATTAATATGCCAGGCTCAGATGCTCCAAGGTTAGCACCTTTTGAAAGGTCCGTTCTGCTCCATGAAAAGACATGCTACCTCAGGCTTGACAAGCTCAGTTCATGAAACACAATCAGCAAGCTGTGGTTGTACTTCCCCTGATGACAATGTTCTTTATGGTTGTTAGCTTTAGTGATAGTTTCTCAATACTATATTGCTTTTCTATCTGCAATTAAATCCACAGAAAACATAAAGAAAAAGACCAAACCTTTGGACATTTTAGAGTGTCCTTTTCTACTTTCATCTTCTGAAGGAGAGTGGGCACGGAGCCGTGACAATAGAAAGTCAGGCTTACAGTCTCTTCAGGATGGATGATACTAAGCTTGTTCTCCTCCTGCATCCACTAAACCAGTGGTTCTCAAAGTATGGTCCATGGACCACTAGTGGTACATGATTGTCTTGCAGGTGGGCCACAGACTCGGGGCTCACCCCCCTGCAGTGGGGAGCCTGTGCTGGTGCTGCAGCCCCACGAGGTTGTAATGCCAGTCCTGGCTTCCAGCTGGGGGAATGGCAGAGCAGGAAACCACTCACCTGGAGGCTTTCCCTGCAGCTTCCACTGGCTGGAATCACAGCCAATGGGAGCAGCGGGGGTGGTGCCTGGGAGCAGTAGGAGGTATGGAGCCAGGTAAGTGCCCCAATGTCCCTCCTGCTGAGACCCTACACCCCTACCCCACTCCTGCACCCAACCACCCATCCTCAGCTTGCTCCTGCACCCAACCTCTCAGCCAGACCTCCAGTTGCACCCATTTTGTCATCATGGTTGGTTGGTGGTACCCAGAAAGGTTTGTGTTTTAGGAGCAGGTGGGCCGTGGGCCAAAATGTTTGAGAACCACTGTACTAAACACACAATATTGAAGGCACCAGAATACTCATTAATTGTGACATTAACTTGCTGCCATGGAAGCATCGCCCAATAGCTTGCTTTGATGACGATAAATGTAACACCCGTTGAATGATGGCAGTTGTGGAGGGAGGCAGTCTAAGCTATCAGTCAGGCACAGTACGGCCTCTGGTTCCATCTTTGGTTTGTTCGCCTGGGGAGGAGGGAGACAGGGATAGAGAAACTTGCCAGGGGGAGCATCCGCCATCCCCAGTGAATAGCACAATAAAACAAACAAACAAACTACAGGCTCTTTATTTAGTTTTGAGGGGGGTTGTCATTTAAGGTGTGTCTATACTGCACCCGTTACTCGAAATAAGCTATGCAATTTGAGCTCTGCAACTTGCGTAGCTTATTTTGAGTTAATTTTACAATAGCTTATTTCATAATTTGGTGCTGTCTACACAGTGCTAAATTTCTAAATAAACCACTATTCCAAAACATCCCTTAATCCTCATGGAATGAGGTTTACAGGCACATCGGAATAGCGATCCTGTAATATTTGGAAATAATGAGCTTGTTTCAAAGATGTGGAACAGCTATTTTGGGATCCCAGAAGTATTCTGAAATAGTGCCACAATGTAGACGTACCCTTACTGACCCAATAGGCAAGCTTCTCTATATAACAAGAGTCCTGGTAGATACAATGGTCCTACTCCTGCTCTGAATGAAGTCAATAGCAAAATCCTTTTTGACTTTCCCAGGAGCAGGATCGAGCCATTCACACAAAGAACACATGAAAGAGCTCTTTCAGAAAAAGGTGTGTATAGACAGGGAAGAGGGAGTTCTTTCGAAAGAAGAGGAAAGAGGAAAATAGGAAAAAGCACAGGTGCCCTGGTGACCACTCTATCCGTAGTAATCACAGCTTAAATGCAAGATAGCATCCATTCAGTGTGGATGCTCTCTTTTGAAAAAGCAGATGGCTTTTTCGATACACTTTGGCAGTGTGGACGCTCTCTTTTGGAAGAAGTTTTTCTGGAAGATCTCTTCTGGAAAAACTTCTTCTGAAAGAAGCCTGCAGTCTAGACATAGGCTCAGAGATCTGGTAGGTAAGGTCCCATGGGAAGGAAGACTAAGAGGAAAAACAACTGAAGAGAGCTAGCAGTTTTTCAAAGGGACATTGTTAAGGGGTCCAAAGGCAAACTCTTCCACTGTGTAGGCTATGTCTACACTACGGGATTTTTTGGGGATACCAGAGGTATCCCAGAAAAACTCTGCCACATCCAGGGAACACATCTGCTCTTCCACTTTCTTTTGGGGAAGAGCAGATGCACCTTTTCGGAAGCCCTGTCTTCCTCCTTCCACAAGGAAGAAGGGCTCTTCCGAAAGAGGAGGCTTTTCCGAAATTTGACCAAATATGGCAAAAGACCACCTTGGCATAACCAGGAGATCTTGCATGATCTAAAAGTAAAAAATGAGTCATATAAAATGTGGAAACTAGGACAAATTACAAAGGATGAATATAAGGAAACAATACAGGTATGCAGGGGCAAGATCAGAAAGGCAAAGGAACAAAACAAGCTCAATCTAGCTAGAGACACAAAGGGTAACAAGAAGACATTCTATAAATATATTAGAAGCAAGAAGAGGATCAAGGACAGGGTAGGCACATTGCTCAATGAAGAGGGAGAAATAATAATAGGAAAGAGAGTGCTTAATGACTTCTTTGTTTCGGTCTTCACCAAGAAGTTTGATGATGAAGGGATGCCTAACATAGTGAATGCTAGTGGAAATGGAGTAGGTTTAGAAGTTAAAATAAAAAAAGAACAAGTTAAAAATGACTTAGAAAAGTTAGATGTCTTGAAGTCACCAGGGCCTGATGAAATGCAACCTAGAATACTCAAGGAGCTGATATAAGAGGCATCTGAGCCTTTAGCTGTCATCTTTGAAAAATCATGGAAGTTGGGAGAGATTCCAGAAGACTGGAAAAGGGCAAATATAGTGCCCATCTATACAAAGGGAAATAAGAGCAACCCAGGAAACTACAGACCATTCACTTTAACTTCTGTGCCAGGAAAGATAATGGAGCTGGTAATTAAGGAATTCATCTGCAAACATCTGGAAGAAAATAAGGTGATGGGTAACAGCCAGTATGGATTTGTAAAGAACAACTCATGTCAAACCAATCTGATAGCTTTCTTTGATAGGATAACAAGTCTTGTGGATAAGGGAGAAGCAGTGGACATGGTATACCTAGACCTTAGTAAGGCATTTGATAGAGTCTCTCATGACCTTCTTATCAATAAACTAGGCAAATACAACTTAGAGGGGGGCTGCTATAAGGTGGGTACCTAACTGGCTAGATAACCATTCTCAGAGAGTAGTTATTAACCTTTCAGTCATTCTGGAAGGGCATAAAAAGTGAGGTTCCGCATGGGCCTGTTTTGGGACGGGTTCTGTTCAATATCTTCATCAATGATTTAGATGATGGCATAGTGAGTACAATTATTAAGTTTGCACCAAGTTGGGAGGGGTTTCAACTGCTTTGAAGGATAGAGTCACAATTCAAAATGATCTGGACAAACTGAAGAAATGGTCTGAGGTAAATAGGATGAAGTTTATTAAGGACAAATGCAAAGTACTCCACTTAGGAAGGAACAATCAGTTTCATACATACAGAATGGGAAGTGACTGTCTAGGAAGGAGTACTGCAGAAAGGCATCTAGGTGTGATAGTGGACCACAAGCTAAATATGAGTCAACAGTGTGACACTGTTGCAAAAAAAGCAAACATGATTCTGGAATGCATTAACAGGAGCGTTGTGAGCAAGACACAAGAAGTCATTCTTCCATTCTATTCTGCACTGATTAGGCCTCAACTGGAGTATTGTGTCCAGTTCTGGGCTTTGCATTTCAAGAAAGATGTGGAGAAAATTGAGAAGGTCCAGAGAAGATCATAAAAAATCATTAATGATTAAAGGTCTAGAAAACATGAGCTCTGAAGGAATTGGGCTTTCTTAGTTTGGAAAAGAGAAGACTGAGAGGAGACATGATAGCCAGTTTCCTATATCTAAAAGGGTGTCACAGGGAGGAGGGAAAATTGTTTTCCTTGGCCTCTGAGGATAGGACAAGAAGCAATGGACTTAAACTGTAGTAAGGGGGGTTGAGGTTGGACATTAGGAAAAACTTCCTAACTGTCCGGATGGTTAAACACTGGAATAAATTGCCTACAGTGGTTGTGGAATCTCCATCTCTGGAGATATTTAAGAGCAGGTTGGATTGACATCTTTCAGGGATGATATAGAGTGTGTTTGGTCCTGCCATGAGGGTAGGGGACTGGACTTGATGATCTCTCGAGGTCCCTTCCAGTTCTAGTATTCTGAGTCTATGAGGCTTCATACCTAAGGCTCCAAGGCTTAGAAATAGTAGAGACTGATGATTAATGTAAAGGGGAAAAAAGGCCTGTAAAAGGCCCCCAGGTTTTATTATAGTTGAAATATAGTCCTGTTGCAGTTAAATGTTTGTCAGTGTTTCCACTGAGAACACATTTTAGTGGCTTGTAATTTGGCCATAACAAAGCTCCTCTGTGCTGTGTAATAGCTGTTAAAGACATACAGTTACATAATAACAGAGTTCTATCCTATGAAGGGTCTTTAACATTTTCACTGCTGCTTAGTGTGTCTGATATATCAAGCAAACTGAAATGCTGCCAGTATTTCATATACCAGCTGTGCTGTATTGTTCTGCTGTGTAATCAATGCATGCTGGCCCGTCATACAGGTGCTGCAGCATAGATGCTGAGGTGCTGCATTGGCACTAAAGCAGTCAGTGGGTAAACTCGACAGTCCACTGAGATTACCAGAGATCAATACCTACATTTATAAGATGTAGGCTTGTACCTTTGACCTGTCCACCACTTATGCAGAACAAATATGCTCAAAGCCACTTTTAATACCTTTATTAGTGATTTGGTAGCCATATTAGAAGATTAAACCATTTTATTCAGTACACAGTAGGAATATATATTTTAGATAGAAACACTTCCCTATCTCCTTGGTCCTTTGGGAGCTGTTCCATGAGTCTGCACTATTACCCAACCCAGTGCTCCCAAATCCTGAGATTAGCTTTAAAACCAGGAGACGTTTAAATCCCTGAAGTACTGTTTCTTTGCCTTTTGGTTTTTGAGCCTTTAAAAATGCAGTTGGCACATGGAGGAAAGTGTGATACCACTCTCTTTTCCCCAACCCGCATTAGGGATGGAAACTTTTTTTTAAATGCAAGCTGAGGTTCACCTGTAAGCACAACTTTCCAGGACCTGGAGGCTTTAATACCAGGATGTCTAATCAGTTCCAAAGCAGTAGCCGCTATAGTAGTAGTTTGCTACTGCTATAGCAAACTAGCCACACTCAATCGGCCAAATAGCCACATTGTTCAAACCAGTAGCCATACTCAACCAGCCAAATAGCCACTTAAAGCCATGGATTTAAGAAAAACACCAAACATCTCAAAACTCACAAATAACATAACAGCTACACGCTTTAACATAGGAATCCTGGTAACTTCCCCTGATACTGGGTCATCACTGATAGCTCCATCAGAGTCCTGGGACTCGTCCCTCTTATCATCTTCAGAAACTCACAAATACCCTAATTGGCTCTAGCTTCTCTCAAGATGTCTCTTAGTCTAAGTCTCTCCTTTTGGGAAACCCAGCTGTGTGCTGTTCCTTTCAAATTAGCTCCAGCCCAAGGACTTTAGCTCTGTAGTTTAATGTAGAACTTTGATGCTATTTTAACTATGTTACTGTGCATGTCACAATATATAATTGTATGTGCTACACATTAGGATGGTACTGTTGTTCTCTGGCTTTAATGTTCATTAAGATATTTAAAATATCACACTTAAAACTGAAAAGACAAAGTAGATCATCCAAATCCTAAACCCTGGAAAGGTAAATGTATGTCTACATTACAAAAAACAGTCACATTCTGTAATATTGTATTTGTTCATTGCCAAATTGCTGAGGAGAAATATTATACTTTACGTCTCTCTGAGTTATCGATTCCCTGTCATTTTATATTGTCAAACAATCACCTCTGTAACTGCACATTTATTAATGATGCATCATTTGTTCTGCTGGAGTAACATTCAAAGATGAAACAGAAAATCATTGAATGGGGGTACATGTGTGGAGCAATAATTTCCTTTTCCTTCTTATAGCTTGTTAAATGTTTGCATTTTAGTGAATTATGCAGACATCATATATTATTCAGGCAGATGGGGAAATTTTATTCATTATCATCACTTATTAATATTTATGGATTGTAGATTGAAGAATAAAGTAGCAATAATAAGTTGATTATGTTTGACTTTTATGTTTTTGCTGTACCATAGGGTGCTGTCTAGCATGACAAATGCAGTCTTGGCCCGAGTTTATAAACAATCGGATTTGGACTTGTTGGCAAAAGAAGCCTCCATCCCAATAGTCAATGGGTTGTCTGATTCATACCATCCTATCCAGATTTTAGCTGATTACCTTACACTTCAGGTAATAATACTTTGCCTTTATAACAGCAACTCTTAGAAAGAAGTTGGTCTTGCTAAATATTTGGAGAAGTCTTATTCCAAGCAGTTTATCCTTAGATATTTTGAGATGGAACTGATATATAATTTGGAACAATTTTTGATTATAGAGGACCCAGTCCAACAATACACTTGAAGCAATTGAATAATCCCATCAATTTATGTGGGAATGGATTTAAATTTATACTTAAATTTCATGCTGGATAGTGCAAACAATTTGCAGGGTTCTTTACATATTAAGATAACGGTGAGGTCCTCCACTGAAGTCAATGTAAGTTTTGCCATGAAGCCAGCATTTCATACTGAAATTCTTGCCCTAACCTGTTTATAGTTCAGACTGAGACCTTGTCTATACTAGAAAGGTGCACTGGTTTAACTAGGTTGATTTTTAAATCAACCTAGTTAAACCAGTACAAATCTCTAAGGAAGATGGACTTAAACTTTGTGTATACCGAGAAGGAACAACTTAGGACCATATTTTGTTGTTCTGATTTTAATATAGTATTTTATGTGATAACTTTATGGAATTATATACAGACAGGGCCAGATCCTTATGCAATTCAAGTCAGTGTAGTTTACTGAAGTGAATAGAGCTATGCCAATTTACAACTAGCTGAAGAACTGACTTATAAAATTCATCAGAACATTGTAGGGTAGGATGAAAATTTTGGCAAACTCTTCCTTCTAAATGAATAGAAGCTATTTTGTATGAGTGAGATCTATTTTCTAGATCATTCAGTCATCTCTCAGCTGACGCAGGCCCAAATGGAGGAGAGTGTGTGGCAGAGATCCAGAATGTGGTAGAGAGAAAATTATTCATGCAGGAAACTTTAAATGTTGTCGGTCTCATTCCTTCAATTCAATGATACTCAGACATCAGTGGTTCAGGAGCCAAATTACCTACTAACACTACTCAAAGGAATCCTAGTAGTGTGAATTCATTGTTTCATGTGCTGTTGTACATGTATTTAAATATTAAAGACAGGGGAAACGTAGTTTTTATATAGATATAGATTATTCTCACAGCAAAATGACTGACCAAGTATTATTAATTTATCAGCTACAATTGGCTAATAATTAAGTCACACAGTGTTTTAATATCATGTGCTGCAAAGAGCTGCAGGAGACACATTATGAGCCATTTGAGGCTTAGGGGTCTCTGTCTGAGTATCACTGATTCAGTGTAACTAACTCCTGCATGCGATGAGCCTGTTTTTGTTAGAAGCCATCTTCAGTTCAGCTATAAAACTGAGGTGACACCAAGATTTTATGGAACAGAAGTAACCTTGGGACTGAAATGAGTCATCCTCAGAGTGAGGTACACTGAGCCATCCTTAGGGTGCTACTTAACTTAAATAAAGCAGTGAGTCATAACTAGAACTTTGGAAATGATAAAAGTAATTTGTTTCATTTAAATGCTGAGTGTAATTTTAAAAAGTTTTCATCTGGGCTTTTATTTTGTGTCTCACAAACACTCTACCTACCAGCATTTATTTTCCCACCAGAGGTTAGCAAGTTTTCAATAGTCATATATGACTCATATGTTTTATATAATGGTATTAATATTCTCTACTTGCCAACTGCACTGCCACTCACTCCTGCACTGTCACTTGTACCCTAGGATGCCTTTAGATGGAGCTTAGATAGCACACAATATTAACTTCTGTGGTTTTTTTATTTTACTTGGGTGTTTGGAGAGAAAAACATGACACACGGGTAGCTAGTTCCTGACTCCCACCCCTCTGCACAGTCCTGCCCTGTGGTTTTCCAGGAGAGGTTAAGCATGGGTGTCACGGTGTATGCACACCCCCTCACATGCAGGCAGAGGCCCAGGGGTGTTTGGATGCTGCTTACACTGCAGTTGGCTCGTAGGTGATTTGAAACAGACTGTCACTCCGAAGCAGTGCGGCCTAATGGCCAGAGTCTGTAGCATAGCCCGTGGGTTTCAGGCAGCACAGCCTGATGGCTACAGTCAATAACAGAGCCCCAGGGTTCAAAGCAGTACAGCCTAATGGCTAGAGTCAATAACACAGCCCCAGGATTCAGGGCAGCGCACCCTAAAAGCTAACATATCAGGAGTTTTGGGCAGCAGCCCTAGTAGGGGCCCAGGCCAACCTTACTCCACTGGGCCCCAACCTAGGATGGGACATACCACTTGGGTGGTAGATACCACTCGTGCACCCTCCCTGGATCACTTCCTACCAGTTCTGGCATGGGGGGGGGGGGTTATCTAGATGGTTTCAGGGTCCTTTGGCTCCACAGCACCAGTCTCTCCCTGAGGTTCCACTGGCTTGGGAGGCTCAAGGCGATCTCCCGGGTTCCTGGCTCCCATATCCAGGTCTCTGGCTAGGTTACTTCTGGAACTCCTGCAGCAGGTCCTTCCTCTCCAATGACCAGGCCAGACAAAGTTGAGCTGCTCCCTTTTATACTGCCCAAACACTTGGAGCATGTCCAGTCTGCCTGGAGGCGTGGGACCTCCTCTGCCCACAGTGTTTTAACCCCTTCTGTCTTAGCACAGCATATGCACACCCTGTCACAAGGGCTCTCAAACTCACAGCCTGCAGCCAATCTATGACTGGAGTGTTTCTGCAATCTGGCTTGGGAATCCTGGTGGCCCGGGTTGTGTGTGTCCATTCCCATCCCCCAAACCCTGTCCTTTCTCGCCACCGCCACACCTTCTCCCTCCCTTCAGTAGCCCTTTTTCCTAAGGGACATGGCCTTGGAGATGGCAGCAGGGGTTGGGCCACCCTGTACTATAGTGTCAGGAGCCATAGGGAACCAGCTGCTTGCCCACACCAAGCCCCCTGGTAGTTCCAAGGCCACGTCTCTTGGGGGAAGGGGTGTAATAGGGGAGGAGAGGCTAGGTGGTGGCAGGAAAGAGCAGGGCTTCGGGGACAGGTACAGATACATACACCCCAGGCAGCCAGGACTCATGGCTTGCAAAAATACTGTGGCCATAGATCGCCTGTGGGCCATGATTTTGAGACCCCTGCGATAGATATATAGGATGAGATTCTGTGTTTTAGAGAGGTGCAGTACATAACTTGCGGCGTAGAGGGAGTGGGAGCTAAGCCACTTTAGGACACTCCTGATTCTGGACTGTTCTACAGCTTTCTGTCTAATTTAGATTAGGCTGGGGACCTGTTCATGTTATTTCACCCTTATGAGGCTGCCCAAATTGTAGACCCACCCTGAAAGACCCCTGCCAACCACCGACGTCCTCCTGCCAAGGTTTGCCTGGGGGGTCTTCAGAAAGCAGCTTCATAGCTGTCTTCTATACTTCCTTTGCCAAAGGAATCTTCCCCTAGCCTGATGTGGAACTTTTGGCCCCCTCCCTTTATACTGCACTGGGCCTTTTACCCAGAGTGAAAAGTGTGGAGCATGGGTAAAAATCTCATTCATAGACTACTGCAGGTGGCTACCCACAAAGTCTCTTTTCCTCTCTGTCTTGCCTTTCTGCTGTGGGATTTACTTAGTTTTCATCCTCATGCTCAGTAGTGGAGAACATAAAAGCCATGTTGTGCACTGTGTTGTATTTGCAAAAAACAGTACTTAATAACTCAGTGAATTTCCCCAGTTCTAAGAACAGAGGTAGTATATTGCACAGGTACCATTGGCTTCACAAAGTCCAATTGTTTCTTCCTGTAACAGGTCTACAGAGTTTCTTGCAAGGTTTTCAGGCAGGTGAAGATATATATTATCTGAATGCTGACCTTGGGAAGACTAACCTAGTGGAGCATGTGCCTAGTTATTTTTAAAATCAGCCAAAAAGGCATGGTTGTGATATCTGGGTTGATAGGTTGTGTACATATAAAATTTGTTAGATAGATGTACACGCAAAATGCAGTAGGGACAAAGAAACCTTAAAGTAAATGTATATCTAAATAAGACTAACCTTAGGGAAAAAATTCTTTAGTAACATTTATTACCTCAGCTTTATAAATAGTTTTCTGCAATTTCTCTTTCATTAGTGTGCCCCCAGAATTCCTCCATTAGGAGACTGATTTTTCTTTTTTCTGTGTGTGCCATTGGATCTCCATTTTCCTCAAGTCTTTGCATATTTTAATATCATTTTATTCTTCCCTGTTATAATTCCCATCAATATTTTTTTCCTTTTTACAGCATCACTTTTACTATATCCCTTTATACACACATACTCCAGAAAATGCTTCTGGTTTATTTTTAGAGCCTTCTCTATTCCTGTCCTATGTTCAGAGCACTGCATTTCTGACAGGCTGTGAGTTGTGCTCCAGTCTCACAAAGACTGTGTTCAGATGTCTCAAATTCAGTGTCTTCTTATTCTATAGCCATTGCCTGACTGAGCTGGAATTTTCACACATTAACTCCATGAGACAGCTTTCCCTTTTCCAATGCTCAGCTTAAAGCACTCACCTAGAATAAGCATTGGGCAATGAAGTGTTTTTTCTAGTCACGATTATGACCGTCTTTTCCAAATGGTTGGTGAGCTGAGTATTCTCCTGGGTGCAGTTGTGACCCAACAGATCTTCAGTGTTTTGAGACAATTTTGGGTATTATTGAGACCTGGCCTTCTAGGACTATAGGCTTGTATGCCGTTAGTGTACACCCAGGTTTCCCATTCTCTTCCATGCTTAAGGACCATGACAGCCACTTCCATAGTTCATCCAGTGCTTAACACTGTTTAGTATAAGCTCTGTATTATTAAGAGGAGTTCTGTGAAGGTTGGCTGATGAACAGTTTTGTAGATCTTCATTTCTCTGTCCAGGTCAGCTGGCTCACATGTCAGTTTGTCAATATCTCACCTCATTCTTATTTTCCTTGTCTGAAATCAAATGTTTCTTATACCACAATCCCTTTTGGAGAGAGGTGGATCAGGCACATTGCTAACTCTTTCTGAAAATTATCCTTAACCTCTGATATCTGGTTAGCTGATCAGTGATGTATAAAAGTCACTGACCTCTTTATTCACAGAGTAGCAGAGGTGAAACTTGGAATTTCAATAGAAGGTACAGCTGATGGATTCCTGAATCTGCTTGTCCATTTCTGCCATTGCTGAGTGACTGCTCCATCCTCATAGATAATGAATGCTAGGCATGTCAGGAAATGCAAATACCATGCTGCTTTTTTAGATTTTTGTCACTCTCTGATCTTCCTAGTTTTGACTTTGTTTTCTTTCAGAACTTTTTATAACACGGTCCTTATCCCTCTTTATGTTTTCTATACCTTTGTTGTTGTTGACTTGATAGGCCGTTCCTCTTTAAGTATTTTCAATAGAATGAGTTGTTGCATCATTGCCCAAATCAAAGACAGTTGCCTTATGGTCCCTGTTAATTTATTTTGCCATCAACTATATGGCCCACAAAACCCAAACTAAGAGATCCTTGTCACTCACTTTATAAGAACATAACATAAGAATGGTCTTACTTGCTCAGACCAAAGATCCATCTAGCCCAGTATCCTGTCCTCTGACAGTGGCCAATGCCAAGTGCTCCAGAGGAAATGAACAGAGCAGGTAACCATCAACTGATTCATTCTCTGTGGCCCATTCCCAGCTTCTGGCAAACAGAGACTAGAGAAACCATCCTTGCCCATCCTAGCTAATAGCCATTAATAGACCTATCAAGTGTTGATCGCTTATATTATGATAGTACTTAGAGATCCCAATCAAATCAAGGTCCTATTGTACTAGGTGTGTTACATACACATAGTAAAAGACAGTCACTGTCATGGAGACTTTACAATTTAAATAGATGAGATAGGAAACAGGTGAAGTGACTGGCTCAGGGTGTCACAGCAAGTCAGTGGCAGAGCCAGGAATAGAAGACAGTTCTCCTTTCTCCCACATTGAAGTACTACCCACTGGATTACACTGCCTCCTGTGCAAATCTGTTTTCTGGCCACCCCCTTTGATTTACATTTCAAGTTATGCCAATTATTGACTCATTATTCAAATGCATGCTATAATTGAATCCTGTATGACTAATATTGCCAATAATTTATAGTATCAACTCAAGCTGGTGCCACAGTTTGTGATTGACTAGAAATCAGATCAGATGATGAGTTAGACCTGAAACTTCATAATGAACTAAATGAGCCTTTTCCACTTTCAGGAAGAGAGGCTTGTGGCCTGGCTTTCTTTAAATACACAAGCAAACAAAGGTACCAACTCATGTATATTCAGTTTGTGTTTTTTCTGCGATTCTCTGGTAACCTGCAGTCAAGGGTAAGAACAGAATGAAAACTGACATGAAAAGAAAGAGATTGTATGGGCAACTTTAATAATTTAGGTGGGTCTTTTCAGTAAAAGAGCAGACGCCAAGTCCTGTTGTGTTTCAGAGCACTACCAGACTGCTAAAGGGAGGCAATCATGTGGGGGAAAGGGCTCCAGACTTTAAGAACAGTCAGTTTTTGTGGATTTACTCAAAAACCAAAATACTTGGTTGTCATGCCTAAAATGTAACTGGAAACCACACTGCAATCTTGGCTAACAGGATAAAATAAAAAACAAATAGTTTAGTAGCACCTTAAAGACTAACAAAACATGGAGATAGTTTCACGGGCAAAACCCACTTCTTCAGTTTTACCCACAAAAGCTCATGATACCATCTACATGTTTTGTTAGTCTTTAAGGTGCTGCTAAAATATTTGTTGTTTTTTAAATTTTTCCTGTTAGACTAACTCGGTTACCCCTCTGAAGCTTTTGGATAAAATAAGTGAACGTATTAGGATTGGGGGTGGAGTGATGGGAGAGAAAAGTCACCTGAGATTCAGGTATGAACATGTCACTTTTTGGCTTGATTGTCATAGTTAGGCTACGTCTACACTGCCCTCTCGTGCTCCAGAAAATATGCAAATGAGGCAAAGTGGTGAATATCGCCACGCTTCATTTGCATGCTTAATGAGCTGCCATTTTGTGCAAGGGGCTTTTGCGCAAGAGCTATTCTGCCGCTTTTTTTCAGGAACAATGGCTCTTGTGCATGAGGGGGTTTTTGCTCAAAAAGGAGCTATGTAAACGGGGGCAGCGTAGATGTAGCCTTCTAGTTTAACCTAGATCAATACCATTATAGCAAAAGCCTTTGTATTCCTTCTGTGCCATTTTATAAGCAGTGAATTCTAAATAAAGAGCTGAGAAGTACAAACTGTACAGGGTTTCTCCAAACTTACTCAGAACTCCTTTCTCTAGGTTTGGATGAGCACAATTATCTGGTATCTTGAAACCACCTTTTCAGGATGTATTTTGCCATGTTTTAGCATGAGCTTCTTTTTAAAATAAAGATGGCTGTGTGGACCATCTCCACTCCAGTGCCATCCCATAGCATTTCTGTTGCAGATGGGCTAAATGGGAAAATATTTAATATATATTTGCTCCAGAAAAACAGAGGCTAGGGGCACCATTCCTATCTATCCTGGCTAATAGCCATTGATGGACCTAACCTCCATTAATCTATCTAGCTCTTTTTTGAACCCTGTTAAAGTCCTAGCGTTCACCACATCCTCTGGCAAGAAGTTCCACAGGTTAACTGTGTGCTGCATGAAGAAAAACTTTATTTTGTTTCTTTCTTTGTTTGTTTGCCTATTAACTTCATTTGGTGAACCCTAGTTCTTATATTGTGGGAGTAAGTAAATAAATTTTTTCCATGCCAGTCAGGATTTTATAGACCTCTATCATATGCCCCCTTAGCCTCCTCTTTTCTAAGCTGAAAAGTCCAAGTCTTTTTAATCTCTCTTCATAAGGAACCTGTTCCAAACCCCTCATCATTTTTGTTGCCCTTTTCTATTAATTGGTTAACTGGTGGAGGCTGGAGATGCTCCAGCCCCATGGTGGGGAGGGGTGGGAGGCTGCTGCATACAGGAGGTATCTTGGTTGTCTGGAGCATCCCTGTCTAAGGTGGGCCTGGGCATCCTATAGGGAGGGGCTGTTCCACTGGCACAGCCTCTGTCCACAGGGAAACCAGGCACACATCAGGCAGGGCCTGCTCTGGCTGGGCTGGAGCAGCACCTGCATGTGGCAGGGGGTGGAAGGGAGGGAAGAGGGTTGTTCCAGCCTGGCCTCAGCAGGTGAGGGGGATGGCACTCCAGCCCTGTCCATTCCTTCTTTAATCAGTTTACTGGTTAAATATGAAGTTTAACCAGTTAACCAATTAAACAGGATTTTACTTCCCTAAATACAACAGTAACTTGAGCCTGAACTGGTGACCTATGGATGAAGCACCCTATATCATGTTCCAAGTCCTCCCAGACATACTGGGGGCAGAAGGAAAACAGTGAAAATATTTGATTTTATCTTTATATAAAAAGTACATTGACCAAGTAAGTACTATGGTACATCCAGCTTTGCTTATTTTAAATAAGCCCCTTTTCGAAAAGGACCTTCCATTCGTCTGATTAGCAGAACTGTGGAACTCATTTTCTAACTGCCCCTTCTTGCTTATACTATTTGCCCACATTTTCAGCCATCAATGGCCAGATACTGCTGATCTGATACAAACCCCTATTTGTACTGATGGCATTTACTCCAGTTTAATATGCTTTCCTTAACTTCACAAATGTGTACTGCTGCTATACCAGTGGCTGCTAGCCTATAAATAGGAAAATCCTCAGTGCAGACAAGGGCTAACTGTGAATGTCCATAGTTGGTTTTACAATATTGATGCTTGCTAAAACTTTTGGTATACTTGCAAAACTAAAAATAGAAATATTCACGCTACTTTACTCCCAAGAGACTTGGAATGGGATTGTCAAAGCATCTAAGTGTAACAGAAGCACACTTCTCCTTGGCTTTCAATACAACTTCATAAATCCTACTGTTTATCTTTTTAACTATATATATACACATACACACATTTTTCTGCTATGAAAACCCTACATCAAAGTTTAAGTCAAAGCGAGGCAATAACACTCTGCTGTAGTGCAAACAACAGGGCATGTTCAGCAAGGGAGGTTTAAGTAGGACTTTGGGAAAAATTTCCTGTCAGGGTGGTTAAGCCCTGGAATAAATTGCCTACGGAACTTGTGGAATTTCCCATCATTGGAGATTTTTAAGAGCTGGCTAGACAAACACCTACATGGATGTTTGCTGCAGCTTGGACTGTGGGGGTATGTCAGGACTACATGGCTCCATCGACGGAGCCATGTAAACTAGTTTACCCGGCATAGGCAAAGAAGCGGGGATTTAAATAATCCCCGCTTCATTAAAATAAACATGGCTGCTGCACTGTGCCGACGATCAGCGCAGCAGCCATGTTTATTTAATGAAGCGGGGATTATTTAAATCCCCGCTTCTTTGCCTTTGCTGGGTAAACTAGTTTACATGGCTCCGTCGATGGAGCCATGTAGTCTAGACATACCCTGGGAGGCAGGACCCCAGCACCACCTGAAGTCCTGCTCCCTTTGCTGAGACCCCCACCCTGCACAGGGAGGGGAGGAGGCAGGGCAGCACACCGATCATGCCTGTCTCCGAGAGCGGAGGAGGTGGAGGCAGCACGCTGAGTGCCCCAGCCTCCTCAAAGTACTGGGGAGAGGAAGAGAGATGATGGAGTGCATGCACTCAGCGCGGCTCTCCCGCCTCCCTGGAGCACTGGGTGAGGGAGGAGGCTGCGTGGTTCCAGCCTCCCTGGCTCAGAGCACTGGGAGGGCAGGTGCTGGAGGCAGCAATACTCTGCCCCCCGAACACCTACAGCAGGCACTCTTGGGGAAGAACATGGGTGAGGCCAGGCTGGCTTTGCCTTCCCCTGCCTAAGCCACTGGATGCCCATGAACACCTGTCAGGGAATGTCTAGAATAATGCTTAGCTTTATCATGAGTGCTGGGTAGTGGTCCACATGACCTCTTCAGGTGCTATGCTTCTATTATTCCCTCAGCTGTATTTTCTTGGATTTAAGTTCAGCTGTAGGATGCTTTTTCTTCTGCTCAGCTTTGTAAAATATTATTGCTTGTTCCTGGAGTGACTGTTTTGTGACTGTTACGGATTGATCAAAGCAATGCTCCACACATGACAGCTACTCGAAATTAAAAGTGGCAAAGTTACACTGACTCAGCCTTGGGCTGTAAACCACTCCTGGCACCATTGCCACTTGTTTGCTGAATCTCCAAAATCATAACTGTGGTATTGCTATTTGCTTGGCAGGAACACTATGGCTGTCTGAAGGGGCTCACAATAAGCTGGATTGGTGATGGTAACAATGTCCTGAACTCCATCATGATGAGTGCTGCTAAATTTGGGATGCATTTGCATGTTGCTACTCCAAAGGTAAGAGAGTCCTGCACTTGGAGGAAGGGAAGTAACACTTTTTAAGACTCAAGTTCCAGTCTCAGGCACTTGCATGCCTCCCAGAAGCTGCACATCTGGCTAGGCCAGGGATGGTCAATAATTTTTGCTGGGAGAGGCCACTTCACAAATTTTGGTTTGTGGTCATGGGTTGACTCCAGCCCCCCAGCAGGGGCAGGGCCTCAGGTGGAAAGAGGCTGTTCCTCTATTTAAATCATTGCTCTGGGGATGAGGGGTTCAGTATGCAGGCTGTCCTGGCAGAGAGGCCAACCCCAGCCCTCTCTCATCTCAGCAACTTGCAGCCAGGTGAGAAGCACCTGTCCATGGCTACTGCTGCTGCAGTGGGCATAGCCATGGGATGGAGACATGTCTCCCAGCTTGGGAACAGACACATACAGTGAGACAAATTCAAATATATAGTAGATTTGTGTGTGTCCCGAAGGGTTGACAGAGAATACTTCCCTTCAAAGGTAAGTGTGTAGGGAGGAGTGAGGAGCAAGATTGTCTTTGCTTTATAGTAACATTTTTGACATCTCATGATGCCCCCAACTTCCTTTCTGATTTAGAAACACAGTTAGATTGAGAGGAAGAGAGTGGCAACCTGGAATATAAAACTTCTTGCCTTTGCTATTTGGTATCTGAGTTGCCTTCATTTCAATGGATGTGCATGTTTCGTTCAGTAGACTTTTTACATAGATTTGCATTTCTATATAAATAATTAAAATATAACATGACTCATTAGGCTAGGGACTGCCCTTCTACAATATGTTTGTTCAGCACTGTACTGAATGAGGTCCTGATCCTGACGAATGTTCTAAGCAGCTTCACAGGTTATTAATCAGCCCCGCCCAGTCAGAGGCTCAGGGCTCCCATGCAGCTTAGAGGGAACACTGATCCTGACTCAGGCCTTTGAGCACCTACTTAAATATAAACAATAGACTTGGGGGGAAGGACATTAGGCTTCCCAAAGGAGTTCAAATTTTTGCTTTATTCCAAATTAAAATGAAACTTGAAAGTTTCAGAATTTTCAGAGAGTGAAAATTACAAAGAACCCCTTTGCTTTATACTGACTGAAAGGTTTCATTTAGACAAAATTGTTTGTTTCAATTTTGTCTTAAAATCTGATAACATATAGTATAACACAGAATACAAAATCAAAATGAAAAATTGAAATGTCCTGTTTCAAAAATGTCAGCCTCGAATTTTGAACAAGTGTTGTAATGCCTTGTTTGAGAGGCCTGGCCTGGGATAAGTGACTAACACTTGGAAGGATGCTTCAATATTTATTGGAGGATAAGATTAGGGAGATGATAGATCATTGGGCTGAAAACAGAAACATTTGTGCTAAATAAGATAAGTAAATAGGTCAGTAGACTAAAAAGACAGAATGTATGAGCCAGCTAAGATAAGAGGGAGAATACCCAGGGAAACATTTAATAGGAACAAGAATAACATTATATAGACAGAATATGCTACACAGGAATTGGTTCCTGCAAAGTAACCAAATCAATCCCAAAGCATGTAATGCAATATGTCTAAATCTATATAGAGAAAAAGGTTTCCTGGGTAACTTTGAATGTGTGCTATGTCTTATCCACCATTCAAGTCTGATCAACACAGCTTAGCCGTGCTGCTTGCCAACTAAAAATATCTGAGTGACAAAGTCTGAAGTAGAGCAGATTTCTTGGGAAGCCAAGTGGTAAGAGTTCCGAAGGAAATCCCAAATAACCTTTCCTCAGTTTTTTTCCCAAATGGAATTTCAGGAAAACTGACACAGATTTGAGGAGTGTTTTGATTTTGACAGAACAAGCATTCTCCTGTGGGAAATGGTTCCATCAAAGTTTTTTTGACCAGCTCAATAAAACAATAATGCAAATGTGCACTGTAATGTTATCAACTTTTTGACAGGGCTTTGAACCGGACCCCGACATCATTAAAGTAGCTGAAGAATACTCCAAAGAGGTATGAGTTGATACATTAAGTATTGTTTACTTTATGTTTTAAATGAAATTGTCTGACTGACCTCCGCTGCCTTACTCACATTAGTATGGCACCAAACTGTTTTTCACAACTGATCCCTTGGAAGCTGCAAGTGGAGCCAACGTCTTAGTCACAGACACGTGGATAAGCATGGGACAAGAAGAGGAGAAGGCAGAGCGAATGAAGGCTTTCCAGGGTTATCAGATCACAATGCAGGTAATGGTCATGCTGATAGTGTTTTGTGAGTGATGGGATTTGGAGCTTATGTCATGATGATGCAAGAAGCTCCTGCCCTCTTACGAACGTCAGTCCTGTTGGAAGTAGGGTTGCCAGATGGTTTCAACAAAAATACTGGACACGCTTGACATTACATCACAATCTACATTACATCTTATTTAGAAAATACTGGACATTTATATTTTCTCATTTATATTTTCACAATTTGTTTCCCCGAACAGAAAGCTCAAATACTGGATTGTCTGGTTCAAAACTGGACATCTGGCAACCCTACTTGGAAACTGGCTGAGTCTCTCCCCTTGACTTGCTATTCTCACAAGGAAGGGCAGGGGAAAGCGATGTGCAGCTCAGAGAAACTCTATTCCCACCTCCTGTGAGAAACATAGACAGGACTAGGCCTCTACTCCACCCCTTTTCTTTCCCCTATTGCAGTACTTGGCCTGAGTGGGGGCAAAAGGAGCTGAAAAGCCCCTTGAGTTGCCTCCTCCAGCCTGGTAAGAGAACAGGGGACCTGCTGCAGGCCCCTTCTAGGTCAGGAACAAAGGACTGAAGAACCCCAAGAGTAGCGGAGCTGAGGCTGTGGGGCTGGGCTGGACTGAGTGGGGTGGAGGCTGATGGGTGTAGGGACTGAACTGAGGGTGGGGGCTGAGTGAGGACAAAACTGAGGGGGGAAAGAGACAGGATTAATTGCTGGATAAGGGGTGGGCACATGAGGGATGAGAACTCCTTCAGCAGAATCCAGAATTACCTTTCCCAATACATTCGGGAGAGTGAGTGGGTGCCAGGCGCACACACACTGGGGAAGGGCAGAGCGGAGTTTGGAAATCTAAAGACAGACCAAAAAAACACAATAGAATATTTGTTTAAAAGCCTTCCAAATTTTGGGGTGGTGATGGTGTCAGACTCATAATTTTTGGTTTGTTGAGGTTAGCAGTACTGAGTTTATTTGGTCTAGTCCTCTCTTGTAGGTTCCATGTTTAAAGATCAACCCTATCAAAACATTCATTTTATAGTTGGTATAGGATGGGGCACGGGTATTGGTATGCGCTTCACACCAACACAAAGCCCCCTAACCAGCACAATTGCTGTCTCAGTTACCTGAAGCTTCCCGGGCCAAACTGTCCCAACCTGGCCTTTCTGGCGGGGGACTTTGCTACTAGATGCACACATCTAGAGCATGAACAGAGGGGAGCGTCGAGGCTTTACTTCTCCCCATCTCAAGGACTCTGTATTTAACCTCCTACTCCTCTCTGCCCACCCCAACTTATTATATCCACACTGCAAGAGAAGATCCCTTAAATGTCTCCCAGGCTAAGCTGCAATAATGTGCATATTGGAATTCATAAAGGGCACAGCCAGGGCACCATTTTGGGCAGATTAGCATGTATCTGTAAATGAGCAATGCTTTCAGTAAACATTTTAAAAAACCCATTTAGCCGAAACATTTATCAAAGAAACAACTGTTAGAGAAAATGGAAACAAATAAAACATTAACTGTTGTCATATAAATAATGACATTTTAGTCTCTACTATAATCAGTGACCTAACTGAACTTTAGTCCCCAAAATGCTAGTAGCAGAAATGGCTCAGCTTGCTTAAAATGTTATAATCCTTTGATCGTCTATTAGATAGATATATTATGTGTTACTGATGCCAAAATAATTGGCCAGGGCCTTTTTAGACCTGTTCTTAATATGCAATTATTGCCATTATCCATATATATTGCTGGCATTCGGCACTGCTGTCCAGAGTGTACTTATTGATCAACCTGTTGGTTCACCACAATTCTTGCTCTTCTTTCAAAGACAAAAGTTTCAGGGTGAAATCCAGGCCCCATTGAAATCAATGGCATTGATTTGAATGGGCCCAGCACATCACTCTGTATTCTGATCTTATTCACACTGGTGTCAATCTAGATTAACTCTGCTCACATCAGAGAATTACTCCAGGTCCACATAGTGTAAATGAGACAGAATCTGGCCCAAACTTTCTCTTTCTCACTAAAGATCTTGGTAATGTACCATCACTTTGCTCACCTCTGTCATGCTTTTTTATCTTTAGACTGGAAAAGCTGCAGCTTCTGATTGGACTTTTTTACACTGTTTACCAAGAAAGCCGCAAGAAGTTGATGATGAAGTATTTTATTCTCCACAGTCACTGGTTTTCCAGGAGGCTGAAAACAGAAAATGGACAATTATGGTATGAAAAGCAAATAAGAACAGTTAGGGGTTATGCAGTACTTGGCTATTGTTCTGCCCTTTGATCCAGATTTTGATTTAGCATGACTCTTCAGTATAACACATGCCTTAATATAACTGTTGCAAAACCCTGCCCTAACAGGTCACAGTTTTAAGTGCATCACATTTATTATGAGAGACAATGTCAGTTCTTTTCTGCTTTTACCTTAATCTACTCTTGCTTGGCCCAGATTGTTTTAATTGGGGGAGCTCTCCTTTTTTAATTGCATTTTTTTATATGGAGTTACACTAGCAAGTAGCTTGAGTCTCATATACACTTAAAACTTGGGTTGACACACCTTCAGCACTTAGGTGTGAAAATCCACACCACTGAGCAGCACAGTTTTGCTGACCTAGACTCCTGGTGCAGCTGCTGATAGGCCGATGAAAGCATTCTTCCACTGATCTAGCTACCATCGCTTGAGGTGCAGTTACGACAGCAATGGGATACCCCTTCAGTCACTGTAGTGCATGTCTACTCTACACTATAGAGTTACGCCACCATAGCTACACTGCTGTAAACAGAGTGTTGACAGACTCTGAGCTTCACCTCTTCCAAACACTCCAAATACCAATCCCAAGAATGGTTCTATAAAGGCTACATTTAAAAAAAAAAGTGTATAGCAAATGGCATCAGAGATCCTATAATCCTTTGTAAGGCTGAGCTGCCATAGAAGTTAGTGTGAATTTTGCTTAAAGAAGGATTGCAAGGTGAAGCCTTTGAGGTAAAAGTATGTGCTCTCTATTTACATATAGGGCTTTGGTGCTGGATATTGCAAAGTATACTATGCAACCTACAAGAATATAGTTAGCATTAAATGCAAATTGTAACTCCGCCCTCAATATTTCTATCACTGTCCTATTTTCCACAATTTGGACTCACTGTAGATTTTAGAACATTCATGCTAAGAAAGGTAGTGAAACCTCGACCTCCCCAAGGTGAGGAAACAGAAATGGAGTCACCAACTTGCCTTTCTCTAAGCATAGCTTTCCAGTCAAGTATTACTGTAAAACTGTCAATATAAATTAGAGTAATACTTCGACAGAAACAGATGAAGAACAGAAGTGCAGGGCCTGTGTATACAAAAACAGGGAGGAAAACCAAATCCTATTTAGGTACAATCTTTCTTCTCTTTGACTGCCACTTTCCAATACTCTCATTATTATAATGACAGGTATATCTAAGGATTGTCAGAAAGCATGAGGCATAGCAAAGAAGTTTCATGACAGACAATACAGTCAGGGTTTTCTATTTTTTGGGGCAACAACAACTGTGGTTAAACTGGTCCAAATGTCAATGTCCTTACTCAAGTAAAACTCCCATTGATGTCCACAGAAATTTTGCTGCTGTCTGCATTGAGGATCAAATTTAGCATCCATATACATGAGTGCAGATCAAGAGTAACTGCAGACAGAAGTTAGCCAGCTAGAAAGATTTCAGAATTTGGTCCAGTATTGATACTGGTTCTAGCATTTTTTTTCTTGAACTCTTCTATTGTACATTCTTGTGTGGTGTGCACAGAGGAAACATATTGAATACAAACAAAACACTCTAATTTTTAGACTCTTTGATGTTTCACCATTGGAAATTCTAGAAAGTAAATCTAAGCATGCAGTTTCTGCTGGGAAAAATAATTTTCAGCACAGAGCCTTGGAACTCAAAAAATATTTTTCCCTGTTTATTTTCTTTGCAGTGTCTGTTTCCAATATGATTGGGTTTTTTTTCCTCCCCCTCTAGGCTGTCATGGTTTCCCTGCTGACAGATTACTCACCACAGCTGCAAAAACCTACATTTTGATGCTTGGATTCCTGCCAAGAGAAAATATTCCTCACCAGCAAAGTATTCTGGTCTGCAAATATATAGCTATCTTTCACACAGGATCAAAGCAATGAATGATTCCCTAATAAAACTGCATAGGCTGACTCTGCTGAACTGTATAATATTGCTTTGCACTCATGAAAACCTTGGAGATGAACGATGCGAATTAAACTGTGCAGCATTGCGATAGCAGTGCTTTTTCTAGATGCGTTAAAGTTGTGTCACTTTTGTATCGATTCATGTCTCTTAAGTTTTCCAAAGCTGTAATTTAATGAAAAGATCCATTATTATCATAAGCAGTGGTTTATATATGTAGTGGTAGAACTGGTGTTGCAAGCCTCCAGATCTATTATATAACCTCTGTGCATCTGACCCTAAATCTGTTGGATTTTCTTGTTGATCTTGGGGCACATGTGCAGAGAACTAGCACCTTCCTGCTATATTCTGGGACCTCAGCAATTTTCCTAGCTGCACCCTGGCCACCTTGTGACCCCCACCTCAATCTGGGTTTGAGGCTGTCGTAGAGATTCTATCAGATTATCGTAAACAGGAAGATTGTTGAGGTCTGGCTGGAGCATAGTGCTGCAGAGTACATACTGAGGACTGCCACAGAGTTGGGTATGGGTGAAGGAGTATGGCTAATTAGTATGGATTCACTACTCTTCCTTGCCCCACTCTGTCATCTCCCACAGACAGAATTTGGGCTAATGAAGCAAATTGTCCATTTTTTTCATACTCTCTGTGGCAAAAAGCAGGGGTGAGGGGAGCCAAAGTAAATGTTGCTTTATGGTAAGAGTTTGCTCTAGATTTCATCCAGCAGTGACTTGTGGTATGCATACACATTAATTCCTCTTGGTAGTAAACAGAAGATTGTGAGAACTGTAGATTGCTGGTGAATTTTTGAAATTTCAATGAAAACTTTGCATGCAGTGTTTTCAAAAAAATTCCCAATTTTTTCTTTTTTAAACCAGCTCATTGAAGAGTTGGATTTTTTGAAAAATTTGAAATTCCAGCAAAAATATAGATAAAAAAAACTCAAAATAATCTAGTGATTTTTTTCTGCAGTTTTAGACTAGCCCTAAACACTATTTGATCCTCTACACATAATTGTGGGCCACACATGATTGAAACAGCATTTCATGGGGATAACAATATTCCTTTGAAGCCCATTTGACTGCACAGTGTGTGATTCAGTTTTTCAAGTACTGTACTTGTCTTTCTCTTGTCCAGAATCACTCTTGGCCGTAATGTCACATGAACAGGGAATTTACACCAAATTCATGTCCAGCATGGAAGAATGAATGTTTTACTTTCCCCATCACGTGTGTGGTTATAGTTCAGAGGTTTGCACTATGGCATATGTATGGTTGTACTAGGTACTGCTTAGTGAATTAGACCTGAGTTCAGCAAGATGCTTCAACATGTGTGTAGTCCCAGTGAACTTAATGAAATTAGTCACATGCTTAAAATTACCCAGCTGACTATGTATCTTGATGAATCAAAGCCTTAATGCTTTTTGAGATTTAGCCAATTACTTTTTGCCAGTCCTTTCCCCCAGTTTTATTTAGAATAAAACTAATCTTATTATGGTCTGGATTAATAAACTATAATCAAAGACAGATGGCTTTTGAATAACAATTTCATTGTTGATATTTTCAATGATAAATATTTTATAATAAATTCATTTAAATAATCACTTTGTGTCCTCCCTACCTTTCTGTGTTTTGGTTTCCTGAGCAGTAAAATGGACCTACTAATACTTTCCTTGCATCACAGGGGTATTGAGAGATTTAATACATTAATGTATGCAAAGCACTCAGAGATCTTTGGATGGATAAATGTGCAAGGTACTCGTAAGCCTTCCAAACGTGTCATGAATTTATTATTCAGATAAGCGAGAGATGAATGCAAATGAGGTGAGCAATGCAGAAGCAATAAAATGGAAAGATGTTATGGAAAAAATATTTTCCAATAATAGCAATCAAAGAACCTAAAACAAATGTATATTAAGGGACAGCATGTAATGGCTTGCAGTACCCTTCCAAGTGTTTATTATGCTTTAACTAGTAGAAGTGTTACTTTCATTGGTGAATACATTTTAACTATAGATTCTTTTTTATTTTACATAATAAAATACTACTTAGAATACCATGATTTCTGCAGGGATAGAACCCAGATTCTCTTTCTCCAGAAATTCTAAAGCAGAATTATTTCTAGTAGCATAAGGGGTATGATGCAAAGTTAAGTGGTTCTGACTATATCAGAGACCAAGGGGGGGACACACATCTTAGCCAGTTCATTACAATACAGGTTGCACATCTATAAACCAGGACTCTCTGATCCAGCAGGACCATGGATGTTCTAGGATCAGAGAGAATCCTGGTGCACTGTGGGTGGTGGGGTGGGGCGGTGTGATGCAGCGGTGTGCCCGAAGCCTGGCGCATGGCTCAGCTGGGCTGGGAGGTGGAGGGGAGTCGGGAAGCTCAGCGTGTGGCCCAGCAGGGCTGCCCAGGGGAGCCAGGAAGCTTGGTGGGGCAGCAGGGTGGAGGATGGGGCCAGCAGCAGAGGGGCCAAAAATGACCTCACCTGGTCCAGTAAAATCCCTCATCTGGTACCAATGAAATCCCAAGGGTGCCTAAGGAGGTCCAACCTGTATACTATAGGGACCAATTTAGCAGAGGGGGCAGTCTGAGCTGTGCTAGAGCATAGAAGGTGATACAACAAGGTGGTGGTCTGAAATGGACACAAAACTGCATTGTCTGGGATTCAGGAATGAATCAGAATCTAATGCTCCTATGGATTTTTCCACAGAGTACAGGCTATATTGTTTGATAGTACCCTTGGTTAGTCCTTTTCTCCCAATACAGAAATAGAACCATATGGAACCCACAGAAAACACATACAACTGTGGTAAGATAGAAACTGAGAGCCTAAGAGCAAACAGACAATACATAAAACCAAACAAAGTCAGTAAGAATGCCATAATCAGCAAGCAAATCTGTGAATCCAGTGCAATCCTAGGGAGTAAAGAAAGCAATTAAGAACAATAAAGATGATGTGGAGGAGGTAAATATTTTCTTTGAATCAGTTTGCATTGTAGACGATTCTGAGAAGATACTTACTCCAGATCTTCTCTTTTTCAGGTAATAAATATTGTCCTTTTCAGAGACAATTGTTAAGAGGGAATGATGGAACAACTTGGTGCATTACATAACAATGTCACCCAGACTGGATGACATACAATCAAAAGTTCTGAAAGAATTTAAGTTCCCCTCTGTCATCAAACAGATTGAGTCTCTAATCCCACAACAAGTAGCAAGCAGGCCATGTATGTGGGCACAGCAACCTTCCCTCCCCCCTTACGCTATGAAGTGCAGGCTGAGGGCCCAAGTATTTCTTCAAAGCCTGATAGTATGTGATCATTAGTGTACTATTGCCTATGGCAAAGTGTAGGAGTGGAGGTAGTGAAGTAATAAGATGTCTATGTTATAAAAACTACCAAGGTTGGTGGTGACAGACTTTGCTGGGCCCTGGGCAAGGTACTGTTAACTAACTGCCCAAAATGAGTAATTGGACATGGAGAGATTGGTTTTGTTTTCTGTAAGTGGGGTTCAGCTTTCAAAACTTTAGGGGAGATACCTCAAAGTGCAAAAGGAAAGGCTTCTTCCGCCTGCTCTGTTTTCCATCATTCAATTAATCGGTGGATTATTCAATTAAAATATAACAAATTGGTTTAATTATTTGGCCAAGGTTATTCAACCAGCTGTCTAATGTACACTGAACCCAGACCTTTTAGTTTGTGACCAAAGTTATAGATAGATATTTCATGATTTACAGTGAACATTTCATCCGGTAGACTGCTTTTTACAGTGCCTAATGGCATGCAGGTATTTGCATGGCTGTTTGGTTCTCAGTGAATCTCACATTACATGGTTTATGTAAAGTAATGTTTTTGCAGGCTCCTGTAAATACCAGTGGTCTCTTTCATGTGTATGTGCAAGCCCATATGCAGGGGGGTTGCGAAGGATGCAAAAGCACCCCTTATGGTGCCCGAAGTAAGCGTGCTCCAGCTGGCCAGGGGAAGGCAGGACCAGCACACTGCCGAGCCTCCCTCCCCCATGCTCTGTCTGGCTGGGAGAAGGCTGGGGCTGATTTCCCCACTTACTTGGGAGACCATAGCACAGGTGGTGCATTCACACCCTTATGGTCCACTTTTACAAAGAAAGCACCCCCCACAGAAATTACTGCATATGGGCCTGATGCGTGAGAAATATTTCCTCCTGGCCTTGGGAGCAAGAGACCCGAAGTGATTTCATGCTGAAGCCAGCTCCCTCCCATTAGCATTCAGACCATTGCTTGGCTCTGCTAAACTGGCCAGCTCAAAGTGGTTTTTATTACTTTTTATTTATTATCAGTCCATTCAAGTGTGGACTTTACAACTGTGACAACCAAGGGGATTCTTATGCAAAGCAGGCACCTGCAATAATATTTAGATAGAGATGCAGAATGATCACTGTGTATCTGACCTCTCGGTCCTCGTCCTTCAAAAAACAAATCTATGAGCTTAAATTTATATTTTATCTGTGCAAGACACTGAGGCTCTGTCTACACTAGGATTTTTGTTGGTACAACTGACATTGAAACGTGTTTTTCTGACCTCGTGCCTGTCCACAGCCACACTTATGTCAGTGGGCGAAAATAAAGTTCTCTATCTCAAAACACAAGAACAAGGAGCCATTCAATTCAATTAAAAGGTGTCATCACACAAGCTGCCCTTTAAAGGAGTTGGGGTTCAAGTTCACTTGTACCAGGCTTAACTTTCCTCCTCAGGAGCAAGCTTGTTCCTAAAAACTACAGGCCTACAATCTATAAAAATGGCTTGAGTTGACCCAGGGGGAACTTGGGAAGGGAGTTTCTGAAGTACAGGACAGCTAACAGTTCTCCAGAGCTCCTAGGCAGAAGGATCTGGAGGGACAGGAACCTTTTGAGGGCGGAAGGGCATGCAGAAATCAGACACCTGCTGGGTATGAATTCTCAGCTAACAAGGACTGTAAAGAATTGTGAGCATTGAGGGAAAACTTTAAAAGGGGGAAACTGAGGCAACACCAGGCCCTGAAGCTGGATAAGGTATGCCTTGCTGCACATGGGAACTTCAAAACAGATAGAAGCCCTTATAGTGCATCATTAAATTGTGGAACTCATTGCCACATTAAGCCAATGAGGCCAAGAACTTTGCAAATTCCAATAAGGGATTGGGTACTTATATGAAAGAGGTATTGAACCTTATCATTCACGGTTGAAATCTATCTAACTACAGGCTGGACCTCCCTGGTCCAGCAGCCTGGGACCTGAGCTGTCCCGGACCAGGGAGTTTGCCGGACTAGAGAAAGTCAGGGCTCCCTTGCTGGCTGTCCCACCACTGAGCTCCCTGCCCTGCTGCTGGCCCAGCTAAAGCTGGCCCAGCACAGCTCCTGGTCCTGCTGCCCGCCTGCTACCCCAGGGTCTTCTGGGGTTCCCAGCGGGGACCACTCGGTTACTGCTGGCCCCATTGCCGCAGGGTGTTTCCTGGGGTTTCCAGCTAAGGCCACCTGGCTGCTGGCCCTGCTGCTGCCGGGGTTTCCCCAGCTGGGCTGCCCAGCCGTCCTGCCCCGCTGCTAGGGCTGGCTTGCTGCTGCTGAGTATTCAAGCCGCTTGCTTCCACCAGCCCTGCTTCATCTGGGGGTTCCCCAGCAGAGGTTGCCTGGTCACCCTGGCCCTGATGTCACTGGGCATTTCTCTGGGTTCCTGGCCAGGGCTGCCCGGCCACAGGCAACTCCACTGTAGCTGGGGGTTCTACAGGTAGGACCGGGATTCCCTGGTCACCTGGCCCTGATAATGCTGGGGTTCCAAGGCCCAGGCGGGCGCTCCCAGTCTGATGCCTGGCTCCGTTGATGCCAGGGGGTTCCTGGCCAGGGCTGGGGCTCCCCAGCCATTGCCAGGCCCTGTTGATGCTGGGGGTTCCGGGGCCAGGGTCAGGGCTCCCCAGATGCCAGAGCAGAGAGTCCCGGATATGGGAGGTTCAACAAATATAAACAATTAGGATGAAACCTCTTGTAGGGGGCAGACCATCCCACTATGAGCTGCTGCTGGATACAGGCTAGGATAGCAGATCAACCTAAGGCTTCATCCAGGCTTCCAGTTCTTATGTAGAAGAGTGTACGTGTAGATAAAAACCTTTCTTCTGGGCTGCCATTTCTCCTGTTTGCAAATCCTTTAGTAAAATGTACCAAATACTCCTGCTGTCCTTAGAAAGTAATCTTAACACAAAAGGAACAGGGGAATATGAAAAGATAAAATGAACAAACAGCCCAGATACTGTGCTGCACAATTACTTTGACAACAGAAAACAGTTGGAGGGAGCAGAGTGTGTGTCTGAAAATGCTGCATACATAGAGGAACTTGTAGCAGTACATTCCCTGACTGTAGAGAGGAAGGTATAGTGCTATTCATGCATGGTGGCCCATTGAATGGTCAGAGCTGCCCTACACACAAAATGACCATACAATCTTTGTATGCAGTCAGTCACGGTAGAGCCATTTCTAAATGCAAGAGTCATATTGCCCAGGGTGTGTAAGATTGCCATTATATTACAATACCCTCATTTTTTATCCAATGGGATGGCACGTTCAGAACTTAAAGTCAGCAGCCAGAAATCAAATTCCATTCACAATATAAATGAAGCAATCCCTTAAGAAATGTGGCCTCTTAAATGATGCCATAGATTAATTTGACTTGCATGTGTGTTTGTGCATTAACTGGAAGGCCCCCTTCTGAGCCTTGTTTACCTCTGTGGCCCCCCTCATAGCTGGTGTTAGTTGGAAAAAAGGTACATAATTTACCTAATGTTCCGTTTTTTTCACGTGGCCCCCTAGAGGTAGGGCGTGGCCCCTGGGGAGCCATATGGCCCACGGTTGAGAACCACTGATCTAGATTCCAGGAGGGAAGCCAGGTCATCTTGGTGTGCACGTTTGTTCCTGGGCAGTAGCTCTTCAGGATAATGAATGGGGAGAAAGATGACACACCTGTTAGGGAATCAGAAGGAAACTGCACAGCCAATTCCACTGCTGGCTGTATCCCCTGTCCTGAAGGATAGGAGAGGTTGAGTTGTGTCTGAAGGTCTGTGTATCTATAACATTCTTTCACCATTTAAAAGTTACAGCAACCAAGTGCAGCAAGAGCAACCTGTCATACTTATCAGTGATATGATGACCTAGCAGCTGAAGGACCATGAAAGAGTCTGCACCACCATTCTCCTCCCAAAGAACACTACAGCTTCTCATGCACTTCTGGAAACTGGAGATAGCCAGGAATGGCTTCAGCAGCAAAGTACTTGCCTGCACCTTGCAAGCACCTCTACCTCCTGGGTTCCCTCTGCTTTTGCAATCCCCTCTCCCAGTCAGTGTGCACTGTACGGCTCAGCGTCAAATCTTCCACTGTGAGACACGTGCAAGCAATATGTTTAACACGTGAAATACCTGTATTGTGAAGCACCACACAACAGTTTACCAGCTATAATACACTTTGTTTCCCCACTAGCACCTGTTTTAAAGGATGTTTGCTCACTCTGTGAATTAAACTAGGTTTTTAAAAGTTGATACATGCACCTATAATACTTCCAACACCAGTCATCAGCAGGTTTTGCACTCTGGTCATGTCCCCACTTGAAGCATTAGGCTTTCCTAGGGACTAGCCATTAGGTGAGTTGGGCTCCACTTCCCCATACGTTTTACAGGCTTTTTAGACTGGGACAGAACAAATAGCCGCTAGAGAGGGCAGAGCAACAGGAATTAAAAGATAAAAAAATCAAATGTGTTTCAAAAATCAGTTTCATCTAGTATTTCACACATCCAAATGCCTTTATCATCATCTAGCAATTAGATAATTCCCCTCCTATTGAGATGACATACATCACACACACACACACACACACACACACACACATACACGATCTCGCAATATATTGGTGGTATCACTACAGAAGACAGTAAAGGTTTCCTGGCTCCTCTGCCTCTGCTCTTGCATGCCTTAACATGTTTGGATTCATTTCATGTTTAGTTGTAACTCTGATTTTCCTGGCCATATAATGCTTGGGGTTTGGATAATTACCTTCTCTGTAGCGTATTTGATCCTCAGTGACTCCTATGTATTCTCATTCTTAATTCATCCTTTGCACCTTTGTCTGGGCATAAGTATGATATTTATAATTATGAGATGCATTGAGCATGCTTTTGTAGATGAGCCAAAGCTCAGGAGTCTTCTAATGGCAGGGGGTTGGCCGTTCCATGCTGTCACTCTCCACAGCAGGCCATGCTGCTTTGCTACACAGACCCTACAAATTACTTAATAGTGGAGAATTAGAATGAGTGTTGTTCAGCTCTCTGGTCTGCCAATTGGGTGAGACATTAGGGTTCATCAGTCCAGGTCCCCATACCCACTCAGCCCAGACTTTGGGCACCCAGTCACTCTCTAGGGTGTGGGGTACAAAGCCAATGGCTCTGCAATGACGTCTGCCAACTCCCTCAGCACCCTCGGATGCATTAAATCCAGACCCATGGATTTGTGTATGTTTAACTTTTCTAAATAGTTCTTAATAGTTCTAAATAGTCCTATACACATAAGCAGGGCTTGCTGAGCGGCAGCATGCACAGATCGTTCTGCGCTGGCTCTTCCGGGCTGTAATCTACATTGTTTGTCGAGCCCCGCACATAAAGATCGGTAATTCCTGATTTAGTCCTAAATGGAGCATAGGATCTGGTCCAAGAGATTAATATAGTTGAACCACTTGGTAAGTGACCATTATATAAATCCATTTAACATCCTAAGTGGTGGGGGGAGAACACTCTATAGCATACAATTTCAAAAAAGGGCACTATACACAAATGCAGAAGCTAGTTAAACAGAAATTAAAAGGTACAATCCCAAAAGTGAAATTCCTGGAAAACTTTTTAAAACTTTTTAAAAACACCTTGGCAGCAGCTCAAATTAAATATATAATAAAGGGAACAAAAAATGCCATCCTGGCTAAACAACAAATTAAAGGAAGCAGTTAGAAACAAAAAGGCATCCTTTATAAACTGGAAGTTAAGTCCTAGTGATGAGAATACAAAGGAGCATAAACTCTGGCATGTCCAGTGTAAAAACATAAATTAGGCAGGCCAAAAAAAGAACCTGAAGAGCAACTAATTAAAGATTTAAAAAAATAACAACAATTTATAAGTACATCAGAAGAAGGAAGCTTGCTAAACAGCCAATGGGCCACTGGACAACTGAGATGCTAAAGGAACACTCAAGGAAGATAAAGCCATTGTGTAGAAACTAAATGAATTCTTTGCATCTGTCTTTACTGCAGATGATGAGAAAGATTCCCACATGTAATACCATGCTCTAAATGTCTCTAGAAGCTGGGAGTGGACTACAGGTGATGCCTCACTTGATAATTGTTCTGTTCATTACATCCACTGTCAGAAAACAGGATACTGAGTTTAGATAAACCATTGACAAAACCCTGGCTGGGTTGATTTAGTTGGGGTTGGTCCTGCTTTGGGCTGGGGGTTGGACTTGATGGCTTCCTGAGGTCTCTTCCAGCCCTAGGATTCTGTGATTCCGGGACTAGATTTTCTAAGAAATAGTTATTTACAGTGTCAAGAAACTTTATTTCTGTGTAACCCACACACCGAATGGGTATGGTTCACTATTCCATGTAGTGGTACTTAGACAACTGACAGTGTGAGCTAAGAATGAGTGAGCTCAACAACCTAAGCTAAGAGCCAGCTGGTTTCATGGCTCAAGCTGTAGTGGCTCCTCTGCCAAGTTCTTGTGGGCCCAGGGTCAAATCTACCTGCTGGTGGTTACATCTGCATTGTCTCCTGAGTCAATAGGGGAATAGTTGATATCCCTGGTTTGTATAGCTTTTCTAATGTCCCTGAGCATTTCAGTCACTATCACCATGCTGGCCAGGTGGTTGGTAGTATATCACTATAGATATATTCTTAATATTGAAGCATGGAATTGCCATGCATAGAGATTCTCTACAATTCTTTACTTCTCATTTAAATAATGTTCAATAATAACATAAGGCAACTCCAAATCTATGTGGAATACGGGCACAATCTCACTTACTTAGCTCTCTATCATTGCAGGAACATTGGCTATGGTTGCACCTCGATATCTCCTGTTTTCTCTCTGTGGCATGTAACAGTTTAGTCTCCAGAAGGCTAAAATGGAGGCAATAATTGGGCCTTTTTGATAAAGGTGCATTTCAGATATGAGGACCTGGGTGGATCACTCTGAGGTGTGTGAAGACAGATGTGATTATGTTAGGAGGAGATCTTTGTTGTGCATTCTCTGGCTACATCTAAACTATAGTCTGGATCAATTCTCTAAGATCAATCCATCAGCAGTTGATTTAGCAGGTCTAGTAAAGGCCTGCAAAATTGACCACAGATCACTTTCCGTTGACCAGGGTGGGCAAGAGGTGGCTAGTGGGCTGGATCCGGTCCATGGCTGCCTTGCTGGCACCCTTACTACAAAGCAGCTGCAGCCACTTTTAACAGCTGGCTGCTAATTGCTCTGCAAGCTGGGCAGGAAGGAGAAAGCCTTGCGCGCTATCCCTGCCCCTTAGCAAAATCCCCAAGCTCCCATTGGCCAATTTCCAGCCAATAGGAGCTGACCAATTTTGCTGACAGCAGGGGCAGCAAATGAAGCCTCCTCCCTCCCTTCCTCCCTGTGCTAGAGCAGAGCCACATGGAGCAGTGACACCCCCGTTACGCCCACCCCCACACAGAAGCAGGGAGCCTGTCTCAAGTTAATGCAAAGTTGCTGGCTGGGAACCCCTCCCCCCATAAGTGCTTCCAAGCCACAGCCTGCCTCTGGCACCCCACCTGCTCTCTCCCCACTTCTCTCCCTGACCCTGCACCCCCTCCTACACCCTTCCCGCAGGCCTGAATCCTTTCCTGCACCCATATTCCCTCTCTGACCCTGCACCCCATTCCCTTGCCCTAGATCATAACCTCCTCCTTTACCCAAACTCCCTCTCAGACCCCACACTCCCTCCTGTACCCCAGTTCTCTATTCCAAGCTCCCTTCTACACCCCACCCACCATCCCAGACCCCACACCTCCTCCACAGAAGTGCAGCCCTTGACCACTTACCAAAATCTTGGAGAGCCCCCCCCCATTAAAAATTATTGCCCGCCCCTGCCATTAATATACTATACCGTAGATGAGAAGAGTAAGGGAAGTCAACAGGAGAGTTTCTATTCCCCATGGTGTAGATCCCACGGTAACTCAACTTAAGGTATGTTGACTCCAGATATGTTATTCACCTAGCTGGAGTTGTATCGCTTAAGTCAGTGGTTTTCAGAGTAGGGGTCGTGATCCAGTACTTGGGCATGGTCCAGTACTTGGGCATGGAATGTCAGGCACTGGGTCTCAGTGCTACAGGGTTATCAGGTGACTAGTGGGGATGCTAAGGCAGGCTACCTGCCTGTCCTGGCACCACAGACTGCACTGTGCCCCAAAAGCAGCCAGCAGTAGGCCCAGATCCTAGGTGGGGGTGGGGCTGGGTAGAGTGCTCAGGGCTCTACGCACTGCGCCTGCCCCAAACACTAGCTCCACACTCCCATTGGTTGGGAACCTGCTGGGTGCTGTTTCTGGGGTGCAGCATGGTCTGCAGTGCCAGGAGAAGCAGGAAACCTGCCTTAGCACCTCCATTGCACCTCTGACCAAGAGCTGCTCCAGGTAAGCCCCTTTTGCCCCAGCCCTGCCCTGAGCCCCCTCCTGTACCCCAAAGTTCTCATCCTCAGCCCCATCCAGGAGCTCACACTCTAGTCAAATTATGTTGGGTTCGGACATCAACAATTTTCTTCAACTGGGTCATGAAGAAAAAAGTTTGAAAACCACTGCTTAAATGGACTTTCTACTGTAGTGTGGCTGTGGCTTCTGTGTGGTAGAAAAGGGGAGAGTGGTATGTTTACCTTTAGGATCCAATATGTATCATTTCTATGCAGAATTTTGTAGGTTTTATCATAGTGGGGCACACTGGGATATTGCTGGAAGAGGACAGAGTTAAGGGTGTATTTCCTGGTTTTCAGAAGTTTGAGTTTGGTTCAACTCAACATTCTGCAGTGGGTTGACATACCAGCAAGCCACCTTATCTCTGCAGTAACATAGTAGGTCACTATTGGATTACTGGATCATCTTTCCTTCCCCACTCCCTCCGTTGTTTATTATTTCAGCTTGTTGCAGCTTGTGTTAAATTAAATGATAACTCTTCAGAGTAGGGAACTTGTCATCTTATATATTTATTTAGCATACAGGGGCTTTCATCCTGGGTGCTGCCCCAAAGCAAAAAAAAAAAAAAAAAAGTATTAACAGAAAGATCCACACGCTACTAAGAGTATTACTACAATGGAGAGCTCCAAGTACTTGTGCTCTAATAGAAGAGTTTACTCAAAAAGGCCATTTGCAACTATGGAGTCTAAAGTAACTTCTGATAGTCCAATGGTTGCATGAAAGAGACCACATATGGAGTGTAAGTCACACATGTTGCTGCCACATGAAGGGGCAGGATGGTCAGCACCCCTGTGGGCCACATAGAGAAACAAAATGGCAGCCTCTGCACGGCATGACCTTTCACACACAGTGCATGTGTGTGAGGTTATGCTGAGAAGAGGACACCGTATGTCTCTGTATGTGGATTGTGCTATGGAACAGCATTTCACTCAGTATGCAATGATCTCTGCTCCGGGTAGATACTGCTGGCGGAGCAGAGGCCTTGGGGTGGGGGGAGGGGAGGGTTGGCTGGGGCCTGGATGAAATAATCCAGTGAGCCACTGGTGCACCATCCAGAAAGGGACATGTCACATAAAATCCATTTGCTCTTTAAAAAAATAATTCAAAGGAGATCTCAGATCATTACTCTGTCTGTCACAGCCTGTGTCAGGAGTATTTCAGGGTTTTTCTTTTCTCTCTCTTTAGTGCATTGTACAGAACTCAATATTGTATGGCTACAGCTTGTATCAAAGGAATTAACATATTGTTTTTCAAGAGATGTAACATATCATGATTAAAACAACTTTTTCAAATTCCAGGGCTCATGCAGTACTGTATTTTCCATTGTTCATGCATTCCATTAAAATACCAGAGATAACACAGAACTGCCATGACCTTGACCTCCCCTGGGGAAAAAATACTGCATCCATAAATAAGTATAAGCATTAAAGGGATCTCTCAGGAGTAGATGAACAGCAGGGAATGGTATGCATTTGCTACACTTCTAATGGCGACATAGCGGAACTGTACTTCTACACATTACCATTCATAATGTTGCTGACCTTGTTACTGAGAAAAATACAAGTTAAACAGTAAAGCGCTAAAGACCAAATTCAGCTCTGGCGTAAGCAAGCATGACTTCATGGAATTCCAATGACTTCATGGGGACTGTATTCATTTAAATTAGAACTGAATTTTGCTCAGAATGTCTCTTATTACAACAGGTCCACATTTAAAATTACAAGGTTACCATTTAGGTTTCTGTTTGTTTGTTTTATTTACAATAATTTCCCCCCTATATGGTGTTCTACCATTGTACAGGGCATCCCCTCTATAAATTACCCCGGTATACATCTGATCCACACTAAAGTTGTTGATGCTTATAGAAATTAATGCATTATAAGTTCTCCCATTCCTTGCTCTTAAGTTGTGCGAAAAACCCCAGTTTGCACAAATGGAAGTCAGCCGCAGGAAAAAATTCCCCACTTTCAGTTGCTTTGCTATAAGTCCACATTTTTTGGAACGTACCTTGGACTTATAGTGAAGGCAGCCTATATAACTCAAAGGAAAGATGTATGGAATGGATATTGATTATAGTCTGAGTCTCCATTCATTTCAACCTCCCATATATTTCAGTAATCTTATCTGAGTTCTGTACTGATCTATTATTGCTGTGTACAAGTATTAAAGACCACTAACATCTGAGGAGACTATGCAGCTGACAGGATGTGAAAGCTTTAGTTAACAGTATGTATAAGACACTAATCTCACCTGACACCCAATGAAACAGCAGAATGGTTTGGGGTCTTTACATTGATTCTGGGCATATGGGATCTTGAAGCAGGAGCAGTAGGATCCTGATTGAATGCTTTCAATCAGCAGAATACTACATGTATGTTGGATATAATATTTTTGTAAAATATCCTAGAATCAGCCCAAAAATTGGCATTACTTCTAAAATGCCTTCTGCATTGATGTCATTTTAAGATAATGGGGGCTGTTAGTGCTCTGCAAGTATGTAAACTAGGCCCAAAGTCTCTCCATTTGGTCTTCCAAAATCAATGGCCACTTTGGAAAACTTGTCTGGAAGTGATTTGCTCAAAGTTACAAAGAAATTTAGTAGCAAAGATGGGGTAAAATTTAGGAATATCCAATTATCACACTTGTGTGCGGACCATTAGTTCATACCGCTCAGCATAACGGTACTACTTACTCATCTGATAAATAGGAAAAGTTAAGATTTCCAAAGTCAACATTTGTAGGCTGCAGTCATGGGTTAGTGTTATACTTGATGGCTGCGTCTAGATTGGCAAGATTTTGTGCAAATACTTATAACGGAAAAGTTGCGCAAAAGCATCCGTGCCCAGTATAGACGCTCTCTTGCATAAGAAAGCTCCGACGGCCATTTTAGCCATCAGGCTTTCTTGCTCAAGAAATTAAGGTGGCTGTATACACTGGCCCTCTTGCGCAAGAATACTTGTGCAAGAGGGCTTATCCCTGAGCGGGAGCATCAAAGTATTTGCGCAAGAACCACTGATTTTGTACATTACAAAGTCAGTGTTCTTGTGCAAATACTAGTGGCCAGTGTAGACAGGCGGCAAGATTTCGCTGCTTTTGCGCAAAATCATGCCAGTCTAGACGCAGCCCTAATGTAGTGCTGGGGGAAGTCTTGTTGAGATTGAGTTCAAACTTCATCTAACGCACCAATTTTATTTTAAATTGCACCGAGGGAGTTTTAGGTTTGATATTAGGAAAAACTTTCTGTCAGGGTGGTTAACCACTGAAATAAATTGCCTAGGGAGGTTGTGGAATCTCCATCACTGAGATTTTCAAGAATAGGCTCGACAAACACCTGTCAGGAATGGCCTGGATGGTGCTTGATCTTGCCATGAGTGCAGGGGACTGGATTTGATGACCTCTCGGGCTCTCTTCTAGTTCTAATAGTCTATGAAAAAGTCACATATTGCATCTAGCTCACATCAGATAGTGTTTTAAGTATCTAATAGCCAAACTTGTGTGATTCCTATCTCCTGATCTCTAAATATGCCTCCTCCAAGGAAAGCTCCAAGGAATTTATTTATGTATCATTGAGGGCAGAATCTTCAAGGCTGATTGACAGCTCTTCCTTGATACTGATCATTAGCAGAGAGCTTAAAAATACAGACGCACTTCAGAGGTTCGAAAAGAAAAAAAAAAAACAAGCTGAAACTTTCAGCATCCAAAAGAAGGACAGGCAAGAAAAAAGATTATGCTTAAAGGAAACTACTCCAATAACACCCAATGGACTAACTGGAGTTTTCATAGCCTGTTGTTGCTGTGATATGACATAAACATTTCAATAAATGTTATGTGTTCCATGTGTTCAGCACCAACATGTACCATCCAAGGTTGCAAATTATGGATCATGGGTATAGTTTTATACACTCTGAAGCTAGGTCTACGCTACAGTTTTTTCCAATTTTTTTTAAGAGGCTTTTCCAAAATTTGGCCCGTCTAATTGGGCCACATTTTGGAAAATCCCCCTCTTTCAGAAGATCCCTTCTTCCTCATCAAATGAGGAAGACAGGGCTTCCAAAAGAGCGCAGTTGCACTTCCGCAAAAAAAAGCAGAAGAGCAAACGCGTTCCCTAGATGCAGCGGAATTTTTCCAGGATACCAGAGGTATCCCGGAAAACCCCTGCAGTGTGGACATACCCTGAGTTGGGAAGAGCTTTGTGCCACTGTTTAAGAATGCCAACAGCTAGCAAGTGCATTCATGCACTCCACATTGTTCCAGGGATTTGATGCTCTCTATAAAATTAGTTCTGATATTTCAAAATTTAGTTTTGTCTTGAATTGGGACAAAAATTCAAAATCTTAGAATTTTTAGAGAAGTTAAATATTCAAAACTATTTCAATAAGTTTTGAATATTTAATTTCTCTAAAACTATAGATAAGATAACTATATCTTATCAAAACAGTAAGAATGAAAAGTTTTGTTCAGGTTGACATGTTTTGTTTCAATCATACATCTCAACTTTTATATTATACTTATAATATAAAAAGGTGTAATAATAGCATCCAAAGGAAATGTTTTGATAATTTCCCATGACATTTTTGAAATTCAGTATAGTCCTGTGATTGAATGCACTCCTGTATTCACACCCTACACATTCTTGCAATAATCTTTGTACAAAATATGCCTTTTGAGTTATCATTTGAAAAATAATAATTCATTGGTCAATATCATGATCAAATCTGTGTAGCATCAATATATATAAAGTTGTGAACATAAGCCAAAATCGATACTGAAGTGCATTTACCAGACAAGTCTAGGGAATAGATAAATCTTTTTCTTAAAGACAAAGGATAAACTGATGTCTCTAGCCAGGAATCATCAAAGTTGATGGGCAATCATTTATCAAGTGGCCATTCTTTAGCAAGAAAGCGGGACAGCAACAAATAACTTTGCATCTTAGCAAACAACAATATGAAACTTCTTTCACCATGAGAGTCCATGATTCCAGTCTCAAAACATGAGGTAATCCTCAAGAATATGTGTTTCATAGGACTATAATGTGAGGGGCAAAAACACTTCAAGGTATCTCTCCCTATCCACCTCTTGGCTTTCACCTAAGAAGACAAAAGAAACCAGACCATTTGAGGATGGGTGTGTCTAGACTACAGGATTTTTTTGAAAGAAAAACTTCAAAAAAACTTCCCCTGCATCTAGACTGCTGCCGTGTTCTTTCAAAAGTAAATCGAAAGAATGCGGCAGTTTTTTCGACTGCAGAAAACCTCATTTTACGAGGAATAATGCCTTTTTTTTGAAAGCGCTTTTTCGAAAAAAGGTGCTATGTAATACAAACTGTGCTTTTTTCGAAAGAGAGCATCCAGAGTGCCTGGGTGCTCTCTTTCGAAAAAGGGGCTTGCTTTTTTGAAAGTACTGGTTGTAGTCTAGACGCTCTTTTTCGAAAGAGGCTTTTTCAAAAGTATCTCTCAAAAAAGCCTCTTTTCAAAGAAGCTTGCAGTCTAGATGTAGCCAAGGGGAAAGATCCTGGCCTGAAAATTGGTCGGCTCTGTTTCCGGGAGCACATGGTAAGAGTTTTATCTTGAACCAAATTTGGTTTGGCAAGTTTAATGCAAGGAAGCATTTTATCTTTATTTCTCTTGTAATCATGTCTGACTTTATGCCTTGTACTTGTACTCACTTAAAGCCTGTTTTATTCTTTAATCAAAAGTAATCCAGTGTTATGTTTAAACTGAATTGTGTAGGTAACTCCATTTAAAGAAGCAAACAGCTGTACCTGTATATTGAGCTCTTAAGAAGGGCAATGGACTTTAAAGTTGCTGAACTCCCCAGGAAAAGGCTGGACAGGGCAGGACATTTTTTTTTTAAATTCAGGAGTAGGCGTGTGTTGGAGTCACCCTGCATGTAGTAACAAGACTGCTGGAAGCCAGAAGTATGGCTGGTGTGTTGCTAACAGGCTACTAGTGTCAGAGTTGCTGGACCAGGACTGCAGCTATCCACAGACATTCAGGATGTGACCAGCATGCTGTTTGACTGGTTGTGAGAGACCTGAATTGAAAGCTACAACAGCAGATCATTCTGAGTCACCCCAAGTTGCAGATCAGGGGTGACATACTGGTGTGGTTTGAGCCCCAGAATGTCATAATTCCCCAAATATTTCTATTTCATGGAATCAGCACATTTCAATGGAAAACTATTTTGTTAGAAAATTAAGCAGCTATAAAAGACAGACTTTGTCAGGCTTTCTGCTCCTCTTTTGAAGATTAAAATTTTAACAGGTGGATTATGAAGGCCAGTGGAGGATCAATGGACTTTCCTTTATGGGAAGTAGTCCTAAAGATCACCTCATCTCTTCCTGGGGTTTAGGCTTCAGCAATAAAAGGTAAAGCCAGTACAGGAGGTGTGAGCACACAGGAAACCTGGGGCGAGGGAAACACACAAAATACAGTGAAGGCTGAGCAATGTAATTCAAAACCAAACCAAACCAAACTGAATGTTACTTATCTTTATTATATGTAGGCTTGGAAAGATTAAATTATCGGCAAATGTTGATCTCACTGTATTCACATAACTAATGAAAAAAAATTTCCATAGATAATAACTAAAACTTACAAATGGACAAAGTAAGAAACATGCTATTTGAGAACTTATTAGAGTCAAAATCCATCTGTTTTGATGTTTTGTATTGTTACAAATGGACAAGTGAATGAATAGTTTAAAAAGGGTATTTGTTGATTTAAGGCTATTTGCTTTGTATGTTTTGACATGCAATGTTGATAATTTATGTGATAATTGTTTATAAAGCTTTGTCTTTTTGAATTTTAATGTCTTCTATCATTAACTCTGGGAGAGTCTCCTGTTCCATAATTTCCTGCAACTATGAACATTAAAATTGAGAAAAATAAAAAAAGCTTAAAAATAAACATTGCTATTATCTGTCAAAAGTATAAGAAAAATTGAGTTCTGCTAAACCTAATTATATGGCAGTTTGTCATCACTCCCCTTTTAGGCACAGCGGTGTCCATGCATTCTCAGTTCCAAGAGAAACAATAAACAAAAAAAGTGAATAAGTAAGTTGAAATCTAGATTGTTCAGGAATATGAACATTCTGTTTTCCAGCTCTGTATGACTTCTTTTCCCCTGCCCCTCCTTGGTCTCTCTCAATATTCTAATAAGATTGAATAACATATCAGAGTGTTTTATGAAACTCCAATAACACTGGTCTACTATTTTTTAGACGTTGTCTGCTTCAGAGATAAAATGTGCTATTTATTATGTATTT
>CM057845.1:177915243-177933998 GCA_030068395.1 Apalone spinifera | reverse complement strand
AAACTCATCTACATGGCTCCGTCGATGGAGCCATGTAGTCTAGACATACCCTAGCTGTCCAAATGCAATCCCATACAGCCTCTTGGGTGTGTACTTTGATGGCTAGGCTGAGCTGTTACCTGTGCCAAAACAACTCTGCTGCTATTTTTATATTGGGCTGCTAATGTATCTATACCAGAGCTGGGAATTAAACTGTTGTTTTAAACAGCTGCTATGTACCCAAAGAACTACCACGAGTGAAGTAAAAGTCAGGGCAGGAAGGGATGGAGTGTGATCAGGATTCCAAAAGGAACAAGGGAGAATCTCTGATAATGTCTATTGGACAGGTCACGTGCACTAATAGCAAACCCTTGCTGGATATGCCATGGGATATTTTATTGAACATTTCAGAAGGAGTGTGTTTTAATGGGATTGGAGGAATGTGGAGGGCACTAAACAGGTCCCTAAACCCCTTGTGCAGGTGCCCTGATCAGCAAAATCACCATAAGGGTTGTTCTTTATATCAAATATTTTATGAAAAGATCATGAATAACTGATTTTTTTCATTCAGTAGCCAAACAAAACAAATGGGGGGGGGGGATTGTTTTGGGTCAACCTGAAACAGAAATATTTTGAAATTTTCCATGAACCAAAATGTCAAAGTTTCATCTAGATTTTGAGGGGCTTTAAGTGTTTTTAAATCCCATTGCAGGGAAATATCTTTCCAAAACGAAAAGTTGAAATGTTTCACTCCAAAAATAAACTATTCTGTTGTTCCTGAAATTCTTTTTTCCTGAAATAATTCACAGAAATTTACCTGAATTTGCAAATTCTTTCAGTTGACATAAATCTACATTTTTTTCAGTGGAGAAAAAAAAAGGTTTGTGCAGTTGTTTTGCCCCACTCATTATGAATCATCCAGCATAACAGGATCAGATAGCAATTTATAGCGGATCAGAAAGTATGGGTAGGATTGGCTACTGTTAAAGATCACATAGATGCTAGAAGTGGAATCAACACATGAATCAAAGGGGGGGCCACTAGAACTTATCACTGGGGGTTCACAATAATCAGCATTCCCTACAGCAGACTTTCCCACCAAGACCTTTGCCAGAAACATATAACGCAGCCCAGCCTTGCATGCTGAACAAAATCCATTTGCATACTGCGAATTCTTGGCAAAATAGCTGCCTTTGCCAAAAGCAGCAAGATGCTGTCCTGAGAGACGAGGGTCAAAGCCCATCTGGCAGATGGAATTCTTGCTTTCTGCTGAGGTGCCATGGAAGAGATGCTGTTCTAGTTGTTTTGTCTCTTCTTTTGAGAGTCCTCGGGACATTATTTCCTTCTGACTGAGCAGAGAAAAGAACACAGGAATGGGACAGTTAGAATTACTGCGGTGAGAGAACATTTGCTAAAGGGCTGTAGGAGAGAATTGGAGACCTACTCCTACCCTTATGGCCTCATTCCTCCCTAGTTATCTAAAATACTCAATCCTGAATTCTAAGGGTGCAGTTACCTATTGTACGAGTGTACACAAGACACCACACACAACTAATCACACCCCATATCAGTGTCTGGACACTGATGCGCATACATTCTACTCCACCCAAGCTCAAAGATCCACCCATCCAGAAAAAACCAAAAACCCAACCCTTTTGCACTCATTGATGCATTAAAATTCCACACTGACAAATGTTCACTCTAGCACAGTAAGATCTATATTCAGTTCATTACTGATTAAGATCTCTGGTCTGCCAATCATTATAGTGGGATCTTCATTCTAGGGTACTAGTGCATGTGAGATTCAGTTTCCAAGATTCTGAGCACAGCAGGATCTGCAGTGCACTATTCCCAGCCTAGATCCCATGGTACATTCTAACCTCGGGTATTCCTTCAATGCCAGTGATAGCTCATTGTGGGGCCCTAAACAAGTATATTTTGACCCTTCCCAGCACATACTGTTGTCAGGGAAGCACATTGAGCTGCTTGGAGTTCTAAGCAATTGCTTAGTCTACTTATGCCTGGCACCAGCTCTGCTTTCCTTTTTTTACCTGCTGTATTTTTGCCAAAGATACTGCTGCCTGATCCTGTAAATTCCTAACACCAGAAACGTATCCTCTGAGAGAGATTTGTGGAAGAGAGTGTAAACGGTGCGGTACACTGCTTCTGATGGTGCTATTTCACATTGCACATATATGGGTCCTTCTGAGGGGCAAGAAATCCAGGATGCAGGATATGGGCCATAATACCCATCAGTAGGGTCCTCCCCAGGAATGTTGGCAGCATGAGGATTGAGATGTCCTCTAAAGCCACTTGGGAGTGTCCTAAGAAGAGAATAGGACAAAAATTTGTTTTGCCTGAACTGTGTACAAATCTAGTCTGTGTAAGAATATGTTGCTATCATCTTCATCTTCCCATCCCATTCCCACACATTCTGCCTTATTTTATTTTAGACTGTAAGATCTTGGAGGTGAAAACTGTGTCTTATTGTGTTTGTAGAGTGCCTAGCATAGAACATCAAGTCTTAAACTGGGTATTACTATATTATAAATGATAATAGCTTATAAAAATAATTAATAAAGTTATTTAAGTTGCAAAATCAGTCACCTGAAAATAAGGAAATACAAACTTACAATTGATTTACAACTCTAATTGGTGTATTCAACCTGAGTGACACGCATTCCTAAGGGAAAAATAGCATGTGATCATGTAAAAACTGCCATAATAAAAAGTTAAATAAATAAGCTGATCCCAATGCGTATGCACAAAGAGGTTGAATTAAAGTTGCAACTCTAAATCTGGCCTTTCCTAAATTTCAAATTCATGACTTTGCAACTAGAACTGGGCAAAAAACTGATTTTTCAGTTTGCTGGCAGTTCTCCCACATCTTTCCAGATCTACATGAAACCTAACAAATTTATATAATCCAAATCTAAAAAATGTAAAAAAAAATGGTGAATCAAAAAGATCTGTTTTGGGTTCAATTACATATCTTGTTTGACCCAAAATATTTTGTTTTTATGGACATTTCCAATGGGTGAGATTCGCCACAACAATACACTGTCATACCTTATCACTTTTAGCCCAGAGACGGGACACTGGGTTTGCCAGATGTGGAGAAGGGATTTGGAATTGGGTCTCTCTCATTGGAGGTGAGCACACCAATAACTACTCTGTAGTTATACCAGGACAGATCTCTCTCGAGCTCTTCTGTTGAAGCTTTTCCACTTTGTATAACTGATTAGTCATTGGAGCAGGAACTTGATTTTAGGCTTCCACATCCAAGGTGAGTGCTCTAGCCACTAGGAGAATCATTGTCATACTCATTCCTTCATTAATGACCATTCATATACTGTCATTCACACTGAATCCAAGGAGATATGAGGTAGTGGGGGAAGCCTACTTTCTTCCCACCTCGTGCCATTCCAGTAGCTTCCAGAGGAGCTTGTGATGATGATGCTTTGTCAGTGGCATGGGCTTGTCCTGAGAATGTTTGTGGTGTTACCCTGGCATACTGCCAACATTTTTCTTAGGAAGGCAAGTGAATCATAGAAGATTAGGGTTGGAAGAGACCTCAGGAGGCCTAATATTTCCTAGGCCTCCCCCACTGCAACTTGAGACCATTACTCCTTGCTTTGTCATCTGCCATTAGTGAGAACAGCTTCTCTTCATCCTCTTTGGAACCCCCCTTTAAGTAAGAGAAGGGAAATGGCAAACAGTTTGTAAACCAGCTAAACCTAAATGGAAATTTCCGGGGGGAAAGAAAGAAACTTATTTAGCTCATGACTTTCTTCCTGTTTTATATCACAGACTATTGAAAACAATGAATGTGTGAGAACTTCTTATAAAAACTCACATTAATCCTTTATTATATAAAGTGTTAATCAATTTAAATATAGAGGAGTATTGCAGGTGGAGTTGCTTACCGTAGATGTGGTACCATGTAGATAGGTGTGTGGTAGGCAGGTCGGCGCTGAATGGATAACTTTTGTTCTGTGGTTAAGTTAATTTGAATAAGGTTCTTCAAATCCAGAGTGTACTGTTGGTCTTCGCAACTGAAGCTGTAGTTCTGTAAGCCACTCTCAAAGGCATTAATGATTTCTCGGGAAATTGGCTATACAGAGAGAGAAATGAGGGGCAGGAAAAGAGATGGAATCAGAACATGATAAGGAAGAAGGTCTGGTCCCCTTCTGATGCTTTGTCTATAATAACATAAGCCTATTGGGTTCCATCTCAGAGACACTACTTCCCACATTGCAACCCCCAACTCAGCCTTGAGACACCTTTGCCTCATTCTTGCCTGACCTCCTCATATTCCTTCCAATTGGTTTCATCAAGCCAATACATGTGCCACTCTGTGTGGAGATGTGGGTTCTGCAGTGGGTTGTGGGTGTTGGAGAGACGCCGTATGTCGCCATAAGGACCAAAGGAGTGCAGTTCCATGGTATTTAGGTTGACTTTGCCTTTTGAACCATCCCTGTGAAAGAAACAGAACTTGCAAGAGGTTCTCCTGCTAAGAGAAGCCTATGTAGGAGCATGAGTGAGCGTCATCACTCTTGCACCTTCCCCCACAGCAATTCCTGCTGAAAGATGCTAAGACAGAGTAGCTTGAGGCTCCCCTTAGAGCCAGTGTTCCCGACTTGCTTCCTACAGTACAACCAATGGGAATGTGCTCTCACAGAACTAAACTAGTGCGCAACCACTAAAAGATCTCACACAGGGGTAGTGGAACAGCTGCTCTCTCTCACCAATACAATCATAATCTGCATTACAGAAACTACTTTTTTAATTTGTTTCTAGCCTTTATGATTAAATATTACCAAAGCTGGATTATCTGAAGCCACATCCATACAACTAATTTTCCTTTCCTTTAACCAGTTAGAGGGGATAGCTGCCTAAAAACAGGGTTCGTGTTCACACAGCATAACATTAATAATCAGCTAATGGGGTATTAACCTGAACTTGGCATCATCACTGCTCACTGCCCTGCCTGGCACATAGAACGGTTCCTGGACTACAGGTTGGATCTCCATGGTCCAGGACCATTGGGACTTGACTTGTCCAAAGGAGGGAGTTCACCAGACCATGGGTGGTCAGCTCCTCTGCTGACAGACTCCAGGATCTCCTGGGATCTGTCAGAAAATCGCCAGGCTTCCTTGCCCCTGAGTCACCAGGCTCCCAGCTCCTTGGCCAGTCCCAGGGCTGATGGGGCTCTACTGCCCCAAGGCTGCCAGACGCAGCTGCTCCAGAGCTGCCAGGGCTCCGCTGCTCCAGGGCTCTGCTGCTCCAGGGCTCTGGAGTAGCCAGGACTCTGCTGTCCCAGGGCCACCAAACCTCAGCTGCTCTGGGCCCAGTGGAGCTCCATGGCCGGCTGTGGGCCACCAGCACTCCACAGTCCCGAGGCTGCCCTGGGATGCCAGGATTCCGCTGCCCCAAGCAGCGGCTCTCTGGTCTAGGGGCTCTCTGATCCAGCAACATCGATGGTCCTGCCAGACCAGAGACGTTGCCAGACCAGAGAGTCCAGAACTTGAGAGATTCAACCTATAATTAGATTCATGTTAGTTTTTCTGTATGGACCAGCCCTCTAAAAGTGCCAGTCACTGTCAAATGTGGTCTTCCCTGTTCCTATAACTGTGTATTTAATGTCTAACAGGGCACTTCCTGGGTGATAAAGGTATTACTCTATGTACCTAACATTGCAGACATGATTAGCTCTTCCATGCCTATGTCAGTTGGAAACAGGCTGATTTTAAAATATCTATAATTTGTTTTACTGGACATAGCATTCACACTATTGTTTGAATTAGTTCCTATTCCTGAATTAGTGATTCCTATCACTTAATATCTCAGAGCACCTACAACTTTTATTTTGTGGAAAAGTTCAGAGCTGGTTTTTGATTCCTACTTTGTACCAGGGATTTCTAGTTATTGGAATGAGGATAGCATCTTGACCTCTTTGAATTCAGCAAAACTCAGTGAGAAGATGTAGTAGTAAATCTTTGATCATCTTGCAGGGAGTAGTAGGTATGTGACAGACTCACATGTACTGGTGGGAAAAATTCTTGGAAGTGTCAATCTAGTTTGTGGCAAATGAGTGAGTGCTCCTAATAGGACACCAGTGTATCAGTGAATCTTGTGGACAGCCAAGAAACCAAAATATAGGAACTATTCAAGGACAAGGAACATGGAGTGAGGATTGCATGATTCAGGTATGGTTTACACCCTTAATATTACCTATTTGTAAACACAATGGCTGTGTCTAGACTGGCCAGTTTTTCCGGAAAATTAGCCGCTTTTCCGGAAAAACTTGCCAGCTGTCTACACTGGCTGCTTGAATTTCCTCAAAAGCACTGACTTCCTACTATAAGAAATCAGTGCTTCTTGCGGAAATACTATGCTGCTCCCGTTCGGGCAAAAGTCCTTTTGCGCAAAGCTTTTGCGCAAAAGGGCTATTGTAGACAGCTCAGATTTGTTTTCTGCAAAAAAGCCCCAATCGCGAAAATGGCGATCGGGGCTTTTTTTGTGGAAAAGCGTGGCTAGATTGGCACAGATGCTTTTCTGCAAAAAGTGCTTTTGCGGAAAAGCGTCTGTGCCAATCTAGACGCTCTGCTCCGAAAATGCTTTTAACGGAAAACTTTTCTGTTAAAAGCATTTCCGGAAAATCATGCTAATCTAGACGCAGCCCTTGTGTGGTATGAGTTGACTGATGGTATGGGCAGTGACATATTCATCACTCCTGGTGCATGCTCAGTGGAGTTGTTATTGTGCTGGCAGAACATTCCTCATGTGAGCATGGAAAATGCACCCCAATGTGCCTGGCAAAAAAACATTTTTTCTCTCCAGCTGCAGTCTATATTTACCCAAAGTGAGTGTTCAGGATGGATGTGCCCCTTTGATACTGTTGTCTCCTTGGTCCTATCTCTCCATATACTACAAACAAGCTGCACTTTAAAAAAAAGTTAAAATGATGAGTTAGTGTATATAGCTTATTTAGGTAATGGAGTCAGCACATTGCTGCTGCAGTCTTACTGGAATCTCATGAACTGGCCAGGGAACAAACGATGTCTTTTTAAAAATCTTTCTCTGAGAACATGGAGAATTTTCCTGACAATCATTGTTCTAGCTCATTGTTCCTAAACCACAAAGTAATATATGTTATTAATTTAGCTCCGTCTCCTTTTCAGGAACCACCTCAGAGTGTTCTGTATTTTATCATTTCTTTTCTTTCAGACTGCCAAGCAGCAATCTCCAGAAGCTGGACGACACATCACACTGAAGTACCTGATTGGTTTCCATGATGGAAAATGACATTGCCCTTGAAGTAGGATTATGGGATTTGTATAAAAATTCTGATAATCCTACTCAGAAAATATGTGCAGTTTGTGGGCACTACGGTGTAATTTCCCAGAACAGGCTCACAAAAACAAGACTAGGAAAAGCATTATTTACTGAGGCAAAATCACAGTTGTGATGGCAGAAAAGCTGTTGTGTTGCAACCCAAACTGTCCACACTGTAACAGGTTAAAAGCAGCATGCCTCTAACCAGTTACAAAACTGCAATTGTAGCTGTTGTGTAGACATAGTCTGAGTCTATAGACAGTTGTCCTGTACCACATTTCATCTCTTGCTGGGAAAGACTAATTGGCATAGTTATGGTTTCTCTAATATTGCTAAGCACTTTCAGTTGGAATGTGGGGGTAGAGCAGGTGAGAGAGTCTTATGGGAGAAGTTGGGTCTGCAGTTTTTCCATCACTTACTTTTCCACAAGTGTAACCAGTGAGTGATTTATGATGCTGTAAAGTTTCTCCAGATGATGCTGAGCCGATTCACTCACGCTCTGCCACACTCCTTTCTTCTTCCGCATCACCTGCCAGTGGTAAGGATAGCGTGTGTGGTGACACTGGCATGTCTCCCCTTCTTGGCAAAGACCCAGAAGGAATTGGTCACAGATCGTGATTCCTTTTGCCTGGTGGATATGAAATTGGATCTTATTTTCATCCTTGAGCTGTTCTGGAGCCACCAAATGTGTTTTGGAATTATCACTGTGTTGCATTTTGTGGACATGCAATGAAGTGAGTTCAGTGGAAGTGGCTTCACATTGGCTGAGGAAGTCGAGGTCCAAGAGCAATTGGAGCAGAACCTTTTGGAAGAAACAAAGAAAGTGAAGCTGAATAAATGGTGAAAAATTCTGATGTAGTACCCTAGGCTTCAATGCTCTCATCCTATTCCATCCTTTCCTCTCCCATTCCCCATAACATACACAATTTACCCATAAACCCCTTCCCCAGACATCTCCTGAATTAATTACAGTTCAAATGCTGCTTTCTCTCAGCTGGACTTCATTCACACACCTGCACACAAACATGCACTGCTAGCTCAGAAAGGGTGTGTCTACACTAGGGAGTTATTTCAAAATAAGTTATAACTCCCAAAATAACAATTTCAAAATAGTGCTATTCCTTTTCACATCACAAGCAGGAATATTTCAAAATAATGGGCTTGGGAGTGTGGACGCTCACCTTGTTATTTCAAAATAAGGGAAATTATTTTGAAATAACCCCCTAGTGTAGATATGCCCTAAGAGCCCACTTTCCTCTCACACAAACTCTTTCTGAAGATGAAACACCATTTTCTCTTGAGCAACCCACCCCCCACCCTCCAGCATTCACATTTCTCTACTCAAATTTATTTATTTTTACTTATATTTCCATAGCATGTAGGAGCCTAAACATGGACCAGAACTCTGTTTAAGCTAGGTGCTGCACAAAACACAGAGCAAAAAGATGATCCCTAGAACCACTTTTCCTGAAGGAAGCCCCTTTTCCTGGACTTTAACCTCACAGCACACTACATAGTCCTACAGAACGATATTCCCTTTCTGTGGCTTTCTCCTAATGGGACCACCTCCTGTTTATGATTCACCCTTGCAGGCTAACTTTTATAACCTAGAGACACCAAGACTGGCAAGTGAAGTCTGCTCTACAACCTTAACTAAGAGGCTATTGGCTTTTAGAATCATAGAATCCTAGGGCTGGAAGAGACCTCAGGAGGTCATCGAGTCCAGACCCCTGCCCAAAGCAGGCTTTTGGCTCATGACTTTAGCCTCTAAGGTCCCAGGCTCAATCCCACCTGTTGATGACCCAGATCCATTGGCATGTTACACATGCATACTGTTTCCATCACTTTCCATGAACTTTACATTGATTACCCAATGGGATCCCATTTTTCAGGGTTTCATCCCTCCACCATCCATTCTGCTCCCTCAGCAGAACCTCACTCTTAGGATTCACTTCCAGGTTTGTAATGCTATTTCTGTAGGATTCCTCCTTCTCGCCCTGGGATTCTCACATACACACCACCCACAATTAATGACTATTTGATTTTGTCTGACTACAATCTGTCCCTTTATTTTATATATGTAATAGGGCACCCACCCGGATGGTAGGGGCTTATTGAGTCAGGTTACAAGTGACCCCCACAGATACCTCCAAAACTGCTTTTGCAATGAGATCCTTTCTAAGCTGTACTGTGCATACTTGCTGAGGCTCCAATATACATTGGTCTTTCAGGGTAAATCTACACTACAAGTGCTACAGCAACACAGCTATGGTGCTGCAGCTATGCTGCCATAGCGCTGTAGTGCTGGCATTTGCTACAGCAATGGAAAAGTTTTTTTCTATCATTATGATTTTTTCTATCATAAATCCATTCCCCTGAAGGGTAGTAGCGAGGCTGATGGAAACAATTCTTCTGTCAGTCTTGCAGTGCCTACACCAGGCCGGAGGTTGATTTAACTGTGTTTCTCACGGCGTAGATTTTTCACACCTCCAAACAGCATAGCTAGGTCATCCTATGTTTTAGGAGTAGACCGGATCTCAGTGGAAGCCTCTTGCCTGAGCTTGATCCCAGTTTCCCCAGCTCTGCCCTGCAGGGATGGGAGCCCTTCCACAGCAGGAGCAAAAAGGGGAGTTAATCTTGATGTTTTCTGCCTCGTTTGGGCCAGTGAGCTGCACTGATTTATGTCAACAGAGGACTGGCCCCTCTATACCATGTCAAGATGTTAATAGTGGGCTGTGCTGGGCGTGGGAATGATGTGTACATCAGCTCTGGCCATGCTCACCCCTTCTGTTCTCAGAAATATCCAGTAAGGTAGCCGCCAGCCTGACTCCTCTTTAGTCTTGGCTGCCCTAAAGGCTCTTCCCTCACTGCTACTCAACCCTTGATCCCATTTTCCCAAGATCCACTCCCCACGTCAGCAGCCTGGGTAACGCGACTCCCACCTCAGCAAATGACAAGAACCCACTAAGCCCTTTGCTAGCAGGTTGCCCACCAATTAACGTAATTGCCAGCCTGGTAGAGTCTCCTAAGCTTGTATGGAGGAGTGACGTGTGTGTCAGTTCCAGTCACTCTCACTCCTGCTGTCTGTGCATGGGGTACACAAGGCATCCCCATCTGTCAGTTAAACTGCCATCCCCATCTGTCAGTTAAACTGCCATCCACAGCATTCTAGGCTGTCCCACAACACTCCCACTGGCTGCCCTGCAAGGGCCAGATGCTGCCTCCACCCTGGAGAGCTAGAATCATGAGCTGCACTTTCCCCCGCATACTCACAAATACTATCCCCACAACAGATATTGAGCCTGTAGGGACCCCCACCTTTTGGACGGAAAGGGGAATCCAGTCTTAGTGTAGCTTGGCCTTATTGGGATTTCAATACCTCCCCCAATTTAACCCCAATCATTTACTTTTGGGGCTAGCTGGCTCGGGGGGAGTCATGCATGAATGAATGCACGACCATGGTCTCACACGTACACAGGATAGGTAAGGCCAAACTGGCCTAGCACATTTCTGGGCTCCCAGCCTGTGGAGTAGGTCTAGGTGCTCAGGCTGCAGGAAAAGTTATTTAAATGTTGTGGGATTTGCAAGAGGATGGGGCAGGTAGCTGATCACTGAGCTGCAGGACAACGGTGTTCAAACTACTGATTAGAGGGGATGATTGGGAATTGTGAGCCACCTCCTGGAGACCTGAATCAGCAATAAAATGCCTCGAGGTGTCAAAATGCCTGTATGTGTGTCAACAACACAGGAGGGGAAAAGACAAAATCCCTCATGGAGCTGCAAGGTTTTTAATTGTCAGCAAAAATAACCATTTTTTCACAACAAAAGTCATGTTGCAATGTGAACACTCATGCAGTTTTCTCAACAAAAGGCATTTTTCCTCAACAAAATTTGCCAGTGTAGACAAAGCCCAAATGGCAGTATCAGGATTAGAGCATTCTTGCTTGCCCTGCCCTGGGTGTAGATACTTACATCGATATAAACTGCTACCAAGTCAGAATGATAGAGATTCATACTCATCTCACACTGATTTAAATAGCTGCATAAAGTGCAGGACAAGGGGAAATCAGCTGTTACACACAGCTGCCATTCTGGGAAGGATACAGAGATCAATTACCATCACCAGGAGGACAGAACAAGAAGTACTTAAACTTGAGCTGCAGCAGGGAGAGTTAAATATTAAATATTATTTGGCTATACTTTAACTATGAGAACTATTAGACAATGCTAAGACAACCTATTAAAGCCTAGAGCTCACAAATACTTAAACACGTGACTAGGAAGACCATATTTCCCTATGCTGAATACTGGGGCACCCAGCAAAATTATTCATATTCAAGCAAGTTCAGTGGCAGGCAGAACTATTCAGTACAAATATTCAAATTAACATCAAATGACTGAGTCTCTGTTAAAAAGAAGTACTGTATAGCTGGAGTCTTTTAATTTACCTTCTTATCATTAAGGTTTGCACAGGGAGAGGTCATACACACATTCCTGTACACCTCTCTGTACAGGATGGGGGTGGTCAGCTGACCTAACCCAATCCTCCCTGCCCAGTGCCTCCGTACAGACCAGTCTCTCCTGAGTCTTGGAGCTGCATCTTCAAGGCAACATGTAGGGGACATGCAGCGTCTGAGAGCCCTCTCCTCAGATTTCCGGGAGGGTTCACACCAGAACATGGCCAGCAGCAGCCTTTCAGTACTGTGCAGGAGGGAAGGGACATGAGCTGCTTCCAGCCACAGGGAGTGGGGATGATTTGGCCCCTGTTTTTGCAGAGCTCATGTCTTTCCTCCCTCCCTTCTCTTCCTACTCCTCCCTGCCCCATTCTCCTGTGGCTGGGAGTATCTGTGTCTTCCTGCCCATAGAAAGGTAGCTAACACCTCCAAGCTGCTGCTAGCTGTCCCCAGTCTACAGTGCAGGCAGGAAGGGATTAATCACTATGGCTGCTTTGTGTACCAGGGATGATGGAACCTGACTGCAGGGGCTTCGGCAAACTCAGCCAGACAGTTGGCTCAGCAGCGGAGGATACTTAGGGGACCGAGAAGCCCCACACTTCATGGGGGAAAGATCTAAGACAGGGGCAACATATGAAAAGGGTGCTAAGTCTTTGCTGTGGAACCTGCAGGGTCAGGGCGCAAACATATTAGAAATAACTTCCTCCCCACCACTCCATGGCTTAGCTGTGGGGTGGCCAAGCTGCCCTGTGCCAGTACTGTGTGGCACTTTTGTGGAAAAGGGAAGCAGTGTAGACGTAATCTAAGTGTTTGTTGGCCAAGGCCCAAGGGAGGTTATTAGCATACTAGAGATACTGAAAGTTAGACTCCCATTTTCTTAAGATATAATAAAATGTATTCAATACCCTAAAAGATTATCTAAATGATTGGGGAACCTACTCATCCAAATGTTTCTATTTCAAAACTATTTTTATCATTATTGGTATGATAGAATTTATACTTTATAGGAATCACTTTCTTAAAAATGAAAATTATTGATACAGACTGCCTGGTGTTAAGGTTTAATTCTGAGCTCATTTCCTATGAGTGATGCTGACATTTTGATTTCAGTGTTCAAAATTTGTATCAGCTTTCCCTGACTAAATTCTGCTCTGGCATGAACTTTCAGGAGGTGGGGTTCCAATTAACTTAGATGGGAGCTTTGTGTGCAAAGCAGAGGGCAGAATTGGGCTTCCTAATTTTACAGTGACATTAAATTATGACTATCAGCATTCTGTAGGGTGTAGGTTTGGACTAAACAGTACAACTGCATATATGGAAATTGTTTGTATGACCTAGTTTAAATGTGAACAACTTAGAGGAGATAATATATAGTGAATTCTTGTATGAATTACTCCAGGTAGGCTATATAATGCAAAGATGAATTGAAAAAAATGATTCCTGATGATCCATACCTATCAGTAAAGCCATAAGAAATAGCTGAAAGAAATATAATGCAAATTAATCTAGAGTACTGTCATTTTCTTTCTGGAGGAATTTACCTTTGCTTTGTCAATTCTTTGTTAAGATCCTTGCCAAAGCTGAGGGCTGGCTGCTCCTCCTTTCCCTTTTCTGGTCTTTTCTGAGTGTAGCCTTCCAGGTCATCAGCCTCTGGGATTTTCCTACTCTCTGACCAGATCCAGTACTACAGTACCCTGCATATCAACTGTGATTTCTTAACATGTGCAACTATACTCAGTAGCTATTGTTCTTCTCTTTGGGAGATGTGAAAAATAATAACCCAAACAATCTTCTTACAACAACGTACTGTTCAATATCACTGGTAGAAACTAGCAAAACACGAGGAAAGGATTTTTTTAAATCATAAAACACTGTGTATGCCTCTCTGTCTTCCTTATATGATTTAGGTAAGCATATCTAATTCCAGACCTCTTTTCCCCTGGAATCTAAGGTCAGACGACTTCCCAACAGTCTCTGGCTCTTTAGCCATCTAAGGGCACATCTATACTTCACACTTCTGCCGAAATAAGCTATTTCAAAATATAAATTTTGAAATAGTGCGTCCATACAGCAAATGCCCATCGAAATAGCACTGAGCTATTTCAAAATAGAGTGTCCATATGCATTGGATGCTGAATTGCATTTAAAGCCACTCGGAAGCACTTCAGGCAGGGCATCAGGACAGCAGTCACTTCCTGAAGCTGCTGCCTGAGGCTATCTGAGGCTCATTCTTAAAAGGGCCCCCCTGTACAGCCATGTCTCAGGCTCTCTTCCTTTGCCTACCTCACTGAGGGACAGAAAAGCCTTTCCTCTGCCTGCTGTGGTTGCCCTTGCGGACACTTCATCTCTCTAGCCACGGACCCGGACCTGCCTCCGAGCAGTAAATGGCTCTTATATGTCTTAGTGCACCTCCTGCTGCAGTTTCTGCGGGCTGCCTTCCAGGCCCTGCAGGAACAGGATCCCCAGCTCATTGTGAGGCAATTCCTCTCTGCTTTTTGGATACTGCTCATTCAGTACAACCTCACCCGGCCTCCCCTGCACACTGTGCGCCACCGCTTCTGGTGACCGGACACCAGCTCCAACTGGTGGGACCAGATTGTCTCGGAGCGGTAAGATGATCAGCAGTGGTGTCAGAACTTCCTCATGCGGAAGGACACCTTTCTGGAGCTATGTGAGCGGCTCTCCTCTCCAGTGATGAGACACCTAGATGAGACCCGCCATCCCTCTCCAGAAGAATGCTGCCATCGCTTGTGGAAGCTCACCACATTGGACAACTACCAATCCATCAGGAACCAGTTTGGCATGGGGAGATCAACTGTTGGGGCCGTGGTCATGCACCTTGTCCCCCGATCACACCATCAAGGTAAGGAACATGGATGTGCCTGTTTCTGTTGTAGGGGACACAGCTTACCATTTGTTCCCTAGCTCATGAAGCCCGACACCGGACACCTTGACTCTACCAAGTAACATCTGAATGCCAGGCTCAGCAGGGCCTGTATTATGCTGGAGGCTGCCTTTGGACATCTCAAAGGGAGATTCTGTTGCTTTCAGCACTTCTGGGATACTCATTTCCAATCTTGAATGCTGAAAGAATCAGACTCCAGTTCTAAGTTAACATTTCCTGGGATATTTGGGCATAGGATAGTTTTGAAATAGGTTATGTTGTGTAAGATATCATTTTTATTGCCGCTTTCTCAACTGGCTAGGCACCTCAGGAGTGAAGAACAGTTCCTGGTTGCATGCCCCACTGGGTGACCCCACTGGAAGCTCCACATTCTCATTTAGATCCATCTCTTCATCAGTCATTTCATGCTCTGGGTTAGGTCATCTTTCCGCCACATCTGAGCCCTTCATAGTATCCACAGGGCTCAAGATAATATATTTTGTTTTATACAATAATGTGCAGTGACATTTTTAGTAGGGCATCCACTAACTTTTTAGATTAGATGAAAATATTTTTGTTTTCTGTTCTAAGAATACACACAGTGATTAATAAACCAAATACATTCATTCTGGCAATTACCGGTAGTCAGATAATTCCATATATATTTTTGTTGAGAAAAGTAGACAGGGCTAGCAGTATGGCTTATTTGTTTCCACACATCCATTCAGATTTGCATTCTGCTTCCCTGAACTACCGTTTTGGTTCTTTTCTTGCTTTTCTGAAACAACTCATTACAGTTTTGGTTTTGGCCTTCCATTTCTTATCATTTTTGGTTTTGTTGCACAGTCCCCTGTGCTACTTGAATGAATTCAACTAATTTTGCACTAAACTTAACATCCTGATGAAGAGTTTCACCTACCAGCTCAGTTCTGTCATGGACAATTCAGTTGCACCCTTTTATGCCACTTGCAGTGGAAATTTTTTCTGGCTTGGTCTCCGCTGTGGGGTAGCACTGGTGAGAAAAACACAGGTAATAGTGATCGCTGCCATCCCCTGCTTTGGTATATGTGATATGCTCTTCATTTTTTCTCGCTTCTGTTTTGCCATTATGGAGACTTACAATATTACAAACTGAGCTTTATACAGTAATCTGTATGGAAACTTTAATCTGTGCCTTAGGCTTTTGAAATAAATATTGCTTTGCAAAAGAGTGGTTGATGAGAGTATCTATGGTACAAACAGAAGAACATATCAGAGAGAAGCATATAAAAAGGCTATTTTCAAAGATACACTTCAAAGCAGGAAAAGAAGTAGGAGTGTTAATGAAGAGGAAATAGTAGTATGGATATTATGTTTTAAAGTATCTTAAAAATTGAAATAGATTTCTCGTTTTAGAAAACAGTAGGCTATTTACTGTGCATATAATTTCTCTACAGTCTGCTCTATCAGTTTCTATTTTCTCCTTTGTACAAGTTTCATGGAACTTTGCCAGCAGCCATTGCTGACAGACTGCTGCCGACCTTGGTCCTTCCCTCCAGTGCATGCCTTGTGTATTCAACTGAAGGATGGAAACCTGATATTCCACAAAACGGTGTCTACCATACAGCGAGTATGAAGTTATGTTGTGTGGAGGCTGCCTTTTTAATATGGCATCCTCTATGCTTGTTCGGGAACTGGATGGAATTGGGAAGAACATGAACAAATTCCATAAGAAGTCATGAAAACTTGTCTTAACTGGTTTAATTTTTCTAACTGGTGGGAATCCCTAATTGCTGAAATGAGCCTTGACACTTCATGACCCTGAACTTGCCTAGTCACTTGGCTTCCATCATGGGGAGTCTCAATCATGGGGAGTCTACAAATTCCCTTGAAGCATATTTCAGAGCTTAACTACCCTTATAGTAGAAAGTTTTTCCTAATAGCTGACCTACATTTCCCTTGCTGCAGATCAAGCCCATTACTTGTTACCTCACCTTCAATGGAAACTGAGCATAAGCCAACACTGTCCTCTTTATAGCAGCCCTTAACTTATTTGAAGACTTATCAGATCCCCTCTCACTTGACTTTCTCAAAACTTAACATACCCACTTTTTAAAAACTTTCTTCAACCGTTTTCTAAAACCTTGTCTCATTTTTGTTGCTGACATTAGGATTCTCTTCAATTTGTCATGATGTCTGATACTCCGAATTGGCCACAGCATTTCAGTTGAGGCCTCACCAGTACCAAATAAAGCAAGTCAGTTACCTCCCATGTCTTTCTTACAATATTTTTGTTAATACATCCCAGAATATTAGCCCTTTTTTGCAGCTGCATAACATTGTTGACTTGTATTCAATTTGTGATTCACTATAACTCCCAGATCCCTTTCAGCATTGAAATAGTTATACCCCATTTTGTAGTTGTGCATTTGATTATACTGTACCATAAAATAAGACAAACTAACCACTTCTTGATAGGTGCTGATTACAATATGACCTGGCATCCATCCTGTATTGATTTGCATGAATGGTCCATTACTGCACTTTTCTGAACTTGACTCTCTAGAGGAGTAATTTCATATTCAAATTCAGCTACATGACTATTAATCATCTTGGTTTTGGTAATGGTATAAATTAGGGATGTTAAAATAGTTTAACTGTTTTAACTTGGGACGTGCTGCCAGGCCTGCTGCCCAGTCCCATTGCAGCTGTGAAGTTCTACTGCCTAGATGACAGCCGCTCTGTGGTTGAGGTTGCTCCAGCCCCGTGCAGCTGGCTGCCACCGGAGTTCACTGGCAAAGGCCAGTTAACTGGTAAGCATACCAATAAGCCTGATGCTTACCAGTTAACCATTTAACAACCCTAGTATAAATGCCTCATGATGCATTATTCTTGGCAGCCTCAAAATAAAAAGGAGATTTTGTATGCAAATCCCATTGACTTTCTAAATATTCTTCCCTGTAAAGAGGATCTTTGAGCAGCGGTAGATGCATACTGTGTTATGAGGCCAAGAATTACTGGCAAATGAACTAAAAGAGCAACCATGACACTGCTAGTCTCTCTAAAGCTATCAGTTTGAAATAAGAGTAATAAAAACAATAATACAATTTCTTTAGCTAGTAAGATGATTATTTCTGTTCTGACCCATCATGCAGTAGATCTTGATTTCATTACTGCTGGACTAAAATTAATCACTCAGCAGATGAATCTAACAAATCTTTATTAAAGCAAAGCACTTAGCAATCAGTGAGCAGTTACTTACAAATGGGAAGCACATCAGGACAATCTCACCACAGTCGCCTTCAACACTGGACAATTTGCAGCTTCCCTAATCTTTTGTCAGACTGACTTATATATAACTTTTTGTTATCATTTTTATACTTATGTATTAGTCTCTCATTTTCACTTAAACTCTCCTCCAATGTCAGGATAGGGTTTTTGTAAGTGCAAACAAATTTCTTCTAGCTTTGTGGTTACTGTAACTTTTGTTTTCCTCACAAACATGATTACTTTGCATCTTCTTGCACATGTGAACATGAAACATGAACACTCTGCAATTTCTTACACACAGAACACTAATTACATTGAGCTTTAAAACTGCTATATCACAGTAGTAAGGCCTAAATATGTCTTCACTCCCATTACTTCTTACCCCTGTTCTGTTCCTCCCTGTTGAAGCAGAGAGCGGGAACACCAGGGCGCCCCCAGACAACACATATTGCTCTACAGTGACCCTTCTCCTAAAAGGTTTTGTTTTTGCTGATGGATGCTTCAGAAGAGGTGTGTGTGTGTGTGTGTGTGTGTGTGTGTGTGTGTGTGTTTGGGGAGGAGGGAGAAGGCACTTTGTCAGTTTGGGGGGGAGACTATTTTCAGCATATTTATACACTTTTTATAGTCTAGTTGTTGAATGTGTCTACCATTGGTATCTTTACTATTTTAATAATGATTCAATAATTATTAACTACATAATTATATTATCAAGAATTACATATGTTAAAATCATTGCAATTGCCTACAAGCTGTTTACACTAAGGCTACATCTAGACAGCAATGCTATTTCAGGATACCAGAAGAAGCGGCGAGGGGTCCTGTGGCACCTTATAGACTAACCGAAGTGTTTG
>CM057845.1:177903199-177915143 GCA_030068395.1 Apalone spinifera | reverse complement strand
CCCCTCGCCGCTTCTCCAGATTCAGACTAACACGGCTACCCCTCTGATACAGGATACCAGAAGTATCCCAAAATAGCTATTCCGCTTCTTTAAACACGCCCGTTATTTTGAAATATATTTCAAAATAATGGGCATGCTTTTCCAGCGTGCTTGTAACCCTCGTTCCATGCGGGTTAAGGGACTTGTTGGAATAGCACTTTAATTCAACATTTGGCACTGTGTAGACAGCAGCAAATTTCAAAATAAGCTATTTCAAAATTACCTCAAATGTGCAAATTGTGTAGCTTATTTCGAGGTCAGGGTGCAGTGTAGACTCACCCTAACATCCTAGTTTAAATACATGTAAATTTCTGACTGAAACTGTCAATGCTCTTATTTACATCCATTTCCCTGGCAATGTATCCAGGCACATTAAGAACAGCAACATGTTCTGTTGCATCTGTCCCACTGATGACTGCAGATAACTTATGAGTCTTCTGAAGCTGGAAAATGAGTTCAGGATGATACAGGCACAACAAGAAGGATTCTTACACATTTACACATCTGGAAATATATGTAAATGGCACCGAGATCTTTTTCTTGATGTGTAACAGCTAGTTTAGGCACCATTATTTTTTCCCCCCAGGAAGATATGAAGTTTCCAAACTTCTGAGAAAACATCTTCTAAGACTTTTCTTGATTGCATATTCTTCATATTTTTCTGTGTAGATCTTGATGCTTATGATTGCAATGAAACTTTATACCCTACCAGAGTGCTACCTATTCACCTTTTCAGTGGTAGTTGTATAAGTTCCCAACTGCATTTCAATACACATTTCCATATCTTGTTTTGAGTAGCCAAACAAGAAATACAGAATGGACATCCCTGATCTGGCACCCTCAGGACCTGACCGATCCCAAAACAGGGAATTTGTCAGACCAGAGAAGGTTCCCTGTCACAGGTGCCAACTCTGCCAGCTGAGGAGTGGGGCACTAATTCCAGCCCCTGACAGGCTGCCTGCTGGGTTGCTGGTCCCGCTGCTGCTGCCCCAGCCAAACTGCCAGCTGGACTCCAGCAACCTGTGCTCCGGCCTCATGCTGCTGGGGGCTGGTTCTGGCCCTGGTCAGGCTGCGGGGGGCTGCTGAGGGTTTGGGCTGTGGTCCCAGCCCCATTGCAGCCCTCAGGCTTGGCCCCAATTCTGTGGGCTGCTTGGGGCACTGGTCCCAGCCCTGCACTGTCACAGGCTGCTGCTGGCTGGTCCTGCACTGGTGGGGGCTTCCCCGACCTGGTCCCAGTACTGGGGGCTGCTGCTGGCTCCATCCCCATTGCTGCAGGCTGCTGGGACTTGCCTCTAGGTACAGCCACTGCCCCATCCCACTGCTTCAGCCTGGCCCCTCCTGGGAATGCCTTCCTGCCACTAGGTCTACCAGGATTCTCTGATCCAGGAACTTCTGTGGTTCTGCTGGACCATGGATGTGGCCAGACCAGAGAATTCCAGTTTTGGGAGATTCAACCTGTAATTGGAATTATATTTTGCCCAGTCCATTACTTTGCATTTAACATTGAGTTTCACCTGCCATTTTGTTGCCAAGTCATCCAGCTTTATGAGACCCTTTTGTAACTTTTTGCAATCTGTCTTGGTTTAACTATTTTGAGTAATAAAATAGTTTATTTTATTAGTTATTAATAGTTGGATTAATTACTATTAGTAATTAATAGTTGGATTTAACTATTTTTGAGTAATATCATCTGCAATCTTTGCTACTTCACTGTTTATGTCTTTGTGAAGATCATTTATGAATATGTTGAACAGTACTGGTCCCAGTACAAACCCCTGAGGAACACCACTATTTACATCTCTCCATTCTGAAAATGGATCATTTATTCCCACCCTTTGTTTCCAATCATTTAACTGGCGTGTCTGGGAATGCTTTCAGGATCATCTAATGATCTTTACATTAACTACAAGCCTTTTGTTATCTTAATCACCCTGTCCTGTCTCAAGGGCAGAATGTGTTTGCAGCACAGAACTCATCACATTTCACACTCAAGATCTTGTGCCTGGAGGCTGAGCACTTACTATTTTTTTTCTGAGGGTTCTTGAGCCACAGAGCACCCACGGAGTCCACCTATGCTGCCATAAACAACATTTTTTCACTGTGCCTAATGTCAGCAGTGCAGTGTGTTATTATAGTACTAGGCTTTGCCATGCTGCATCAATATGTTATCAAACCCTTTCCTTGCCATAGATTCGATCCATTTTTAATTGTTTTGCTGCAGTAATTGTAATAGCTTCTTTATGAATTACTTTATAGAGGTACTTATGCATGACATTGTAATATTTCCCAAGTAGTTCTACCAAACTGAGGAAATTTCCATTATGTTCAGGGAACAACTTATCCAACTTGCCCTAGAAAGCCAAATTATTCTTTGTAAGGAAGAGGGTAATTGAGTTCAGACTCTCGAGCATGTTCCTCCAATGCTGGGTTTCTACATTAATAATAATATACTTGTTTTCTGCATCTAAGAATTTAGTCAGATTGAGCCTGGACTTCGTGTTGCTTCAACACATCTGCTAAGTTATACCAGTAACTATACCTAGGAAGCACAAACAATGATTTGGCATTTTTGTCCAATATTTTGCAACAAAACCAAAACATTTTGTCAGCTGATTATGAGTAAACTAGTGAATGCTGGTTCAATTTCTCACCATTCTCCAGCACTCTTTTGTGACATTGAGATGTGTCACTTATGCTCCTTTACTGGAAATGTCATATCTTGGAGTTTCCCCGGCCTGTTTAAAATTATATGATCAACACTGGCAGAGTTTAGGATGGCTGACCATAAAGTAGGATCTGATGTATTGATTTGTGGTGCACAATTTGTCTCACTGCTGTTTCTGTTATCATGCGAGGCTGATACGTCTTTATCATTTCTCTTCATGTAAATCAGATTTTTCTTTGTCATTACTCTTCTTTTTATGTGAGCCACACTTTTTTTATCATCACTCTCTTTTGAGAGATGATAAAAACTGGACAATTCACTATCACCTTCCTCACATTTCCATTCCCTATCTTCAGATAAATCTGTTAATTCCTTAGTAATAGACTTTCCATCATGTACATGTGGTGCTCAATTTTTTCTATGCCGGTATCATCACTACTGCCTAAAGTGTGGACTATGATATTCTGTTTCAGATATTTTTCCATCAAATTTGCCCCTTGCTGCAAACTAGATTGCAATTGAGCTTTTTGCTTCTTGTACTGTGCTCCTGAAGGCTTCTGCAGGGGCATCTTTTATTTTCTATGGGGGAAAATAGATAGTATAAGGGAGAGCAAAAGTCTATGTTCCACACTCCTAGAAAGTCATAAAACATTATTTGATAAGCATGGCAAAAGAAGTAACAGTATTTCTTTTATATTGTTGCATAGATACAGGTTCGACAGATATCTCTGGTGTCTTGTTAAATGTCTTTTATTAGTTGCTACTTACACTCTTCAAGTCTCAAAACAACAAATAACTTTCACAATTATGTAATAAAACAAGGTTCACAATATCACAGCTGGCCTGTCACTTCACTTTGTTCTCACATCTCACTGACTGACTGGCAATGTCCTTCCCTTTATATACCCACAAGGGTATGGCCAAAGTGCCCTCTAAGGTGCGTGCTTGTGTGGATGCGCACCAAGAATTTGAATCCTGCCCACCACCTCAGCAAGGCAATGGATGCACATTTGCTCCAGGTTAGGGCTGCGTGGGAAGTGGCAGCCACCAAATGGCCAAGGGAGCCATTTTGGGAGGGTAGGGGGGCAGAAGCTGTGCGCTCTGGGCTGCACCTAGCTTTTCATCTGGTTCCCTGGATGCTATGGAAGTGAACTGAAAGTGCTTGCATTCTGTACATGCCTCTCACACCTTGGCAGCCAGGGATCTCACCAGCCAGGTGTGAGAGGCATGCACAGAATGCAAGCAATTTTTCCTCACTCCCTTAGCGTCCGGGGAACCGGATGAAAAGCTAGGTGCGTCCTGGAGCGCATGGATGCTGCTCCCCCCCCCTTCCAAAATTGCCCTTGCACACGGCCGTGGCCCTAGCTTCAGCCCTTGCCCAGGGCTGGAGCCGTGGCCTGGGTAGGCCACATGGCGGATGGCAGTAGCTTCCGTGGCCAGGGCCAAAGCTGCTGTGCAGAGGGCAACGGCAGCAGTAGCAGCTCCAGTGGCCAGGGCTGGAGCTGCTGCATGGAGGGCGTGGCAGCAGCTCCGGTGGCTGGGGTCAGAGCCTCCTCATGGTGGGCAGCAGCTGCTCTGGGCTGGAGATGCATGGCGAGTGATGGTTGGGGCTGGGGCTGATTAGGAGCCGAGTGGTGGGCAGCTGCCCTGTCACAGGGCTGGCATTATGGCTGGGCAAACTGGGCCCATGCCCAGGACACCACAGCCAGAGGGTGAGGGGCAACTGGGCATGGAGTTACTGGGCAAAGGTGCAGAGTACTGGACAGGGGGCAGCATGGCAGGACATGCTGGATGCAGAGTGGGGGTTAGGGGTGCAACTGGGAGGAAAATGTAGGAATTGGGATGAAGGGAGCACTTTGCAGAAGTTCGGGGCAAAGGGGGAACAATGCTGGGTTAGTGGTAGAGGGTGCAAAGGATGGAGGTGTAAGGGTTGGGGAGCCCATGGATGCAGGAACGGTGGGAGCAAGGCTGGGTGAGAGTGAGATTGGGTGCCAAGGTGGGTGGTTTTCAGAGTGGGTGGGTGCAGGGTCATGCACCTTGTTAATTATCCCTTGTTTTACAGTGGCACACATCCAGACAAGCACACATGACGACAATTTTGGTGCACAAACCAAAAGTTACTCTGTTCATGGATGGAAAATCTTAATGGGAACACTGGGTATTGCTGACAACATTGTAGGAGGTTTGAGGAAAACTTAGTTCTCAGAAAGTCTGGAAGGCTCCATGAGATTCTACAAAGGTCCAGAATGTTCTAGAAGGTTAGTGAAAAATGAATTCCTGTATGGAATACATGAAACATTTTACTTAAAACATTCTATTTTCCTTTTTGTCACTGTCCAAGGTCCGCATACAGGGTCTGCCATCAGCAAGCGGCCACGCCGAAGCCCTCAGGTGCCACTAGTCCGTGCAGCACGCCTTGGCCAAGTCTTTGACCGAGAGACGGTTTGTAGGGCCCTGCCCTGGGTCAGGGCAGGGCAAACAGATAAGGGGGTTAACACAAAAGCAAGTCAAGATATCAAAGTCTAAGGCACAGCCCTGGGTCAGGGCGACAAGTGGCTATCACCGGCAGCGTAGCAAAATATAGTCAGGCTGAGTCTCAACCGGGCAGGGATCAGATCTCCTCACTTCCAGAGAGCCAACAAGCACAGGGGTTTTACCCCCACCAGGGGAACCTGCCACCCAAGGGCAAAGATAGCGGGGAGGGGGGGGGACATGGGCCCTCCCTACTCCACTGCACCCTGGCCCAGGGCCCTAATGGTGGCCGCCCTGTGGCCAGTGAGTCGGCGGGGATCTGGGTCGTTACATGCCAACCAGGCTGAGGGGTCAGCGGGGACCCAGGCCACGACACACTGCTCACCCAACCTCCATCTCCTAAGCCATCCGAGGGTCAGCTGTTCATGGGCCACTTCTGAAGTCCCCCAGGGGGCTTTCCCAGCTCCAGTGCTGCTCCGGTAGGTTGGCAGGGGATGGAGGAGCTGGTAGGGAGTCTATGGGTTGGGGCTCCGGCAGGTGTCCAAGCGGCCCAGCCCAGGCACTGGGGCACGACGAGGGTCCTGGCAGGTTTGGCGCGTCCTCAGGTGCAGCGGCCGGGGCCTTGGCAGCCCGGGCCAGGGCTCAGGAGTCAGCAGCGGTCCGGGAAGTCCAACCCAGTCTTCTGGCTGGGGGTAGCGCGGCTGAGCCCTTTGAGGCGGGAGCGGGAGCTGAGCATCTGCCCTGGTCGGCTGCCTGGCTCTGAGTGAGCTCTCTGCTCTTATACCGCTAGTCCCACCCTCTGACTTCCAAGGGATCTTGGAGGGCACTTCCTCCTCAGGGTCAGAGGGTGGCCATGTTGCTGTCCGGGACTCATTACAGTCACTAACAACAGAAACAGCCACTAACAACAGTAACCCACACCTGGCACCCTGGGTTACCTGCCTCTAAATCTGACCTTGGTTACTGCTGTACTCTACTTTCTGCATCATGTAATATCTGTTTATGATAGCTGATGTTTATAGAGAAAAACTGTTATCCCTTTCTGCACTTAGTGGAGAAAAAGGAAGCATAAACTTTCCCAATCTAGCCTTCTTTCAAAGTAATGTACTAAATCTGCCAGAGACTCATTCTGCACAATAGCAGCCTATAGTCTCAATTCTGTCTGCTCCCATAGTGTTTTAAATATTTAACCAGAGTCTTGATACCTCTCAAATTCCAGTTGTTAAATTTAACATTCATTACAGCAGACTTTCAATACCCATTAAAAAGGCTATATTAATTCAGACAAGTTTGAGTTTCCACTCAGATACACTCGTTGTACATTTGTGTAACCACGTGGAAAAATTAGTATTGTTACTGGGGTAAAGCTGGATTCATGGAATGGAGAATCAGACCCTGTGAACATAAGAACACTCATACTGGATTAGACCATCTAGCCCAGTACTCTGTCTTCTAACGGTGACCAATGCCAGGTGCTCCAAGGGGAATGAACAGAACAGGAAATCATCAAGTGATTTATTCCCTGTTGTCCATTCCCAGCTTTCTGGCAAAACAGTACCCAGAAACCAACCAAGTAAAACTGTGACAGAGCAAAACAGTTCTGGTACATCAAGGTAATTTATATCTTGTTAGTTAGAGAAACAGGTGCAAGAAACAACTGGAAGAGAAAATTAATTAAAAACAGACATAAACAAGCAACAGCAATAAAAGAAATGCAGACCCTCAGCCTGTACAATTAGGAAAGATGGATATAATACAAGGTAGGTTACTAGCTATTTCAAATACTATAACAAACCAGAAAGGAAATTTCCTATCTAAACTAATAACCACAAAATTCAGAAATTAGGAGGATATTAACGCATAGAATAAAAAAATATATAAATGGCCAAGAGCGCTGGACAAGATGTCTTTGATGTGTGCTATGTTCATAGCTGATTGAATAAGGAAAACAATTCTTTGTGAATAATTATTTGATGTCAAAATTCACAACCAGTTTTAGTCCTAGGTTATTGCTTTACTGTCTGCAAAACTGACTGAAGAATGAAAAAAATTAAGAATAATTTGATTACCCCCCCATATGCAAATGCCAGCTAAGTTAGAGAACTCATCACTGCTATAATAGCAGCCTACCACCTCTGCCCTTAGAGGGGGCCTCTGCTCCCAGGTCATGTAGTCATTTTACAGCACCATTGTCCATCTGAGTTTACCCCTATGCATTGCCTGACTAACACTAACAGGGAGGGTGCCAGAGAGAATGTGCGGGACAGAGCTACACCAACTCTTCTGGACCTATGAGTCAGGTGGAGGGGAGGAGGCCTTTAAAAGGGAGGAAACGACAGTCATCTGGGAGGAAAACTGGGATGAGGATTAGGATTGCCCTAAACAGGAGACTACTGAAGTGACTTCTGGACCCATAGAGGGAGCTTCCAGCCAGGAGACCTTCACCCTCACTTTACAGAGAGTTCAGTGAACTGTGAGGGTAAGCTAGAAGAGTGGTTCTGAAATGTTATGGCCTGTGGCCCACCTGGCTCAATGTAAACCTTTCCACAGACCACCAGTTGCTAACGGAAACGCACATAATTACGCCTGAGCCATTTTGCTGCAGCTAGGGAGAATGGTTTGATTTAAATTATTAAACAGATCATGCATTTTAACTTTCTCACGTCAGTTTATCAAACTTCATTTTAAATAAAGTAAAATATTTATTTATGTCCAAGAAAAAAAGGTTTCAATGGTTTCTTTATTTATGGCAGACCTTTTGGAGTCAGGGGCTACTGACCCACAGAAAAATCAGTTGGGGACCACACAACCCTCACTGATGTGGCCCCCATTTGAGATACCTCACTCTTCTGGCACTCCAGTCCCACGGGTGAGAGAAAGGGACAGGGAGGACTGAGGTCCAGGGCCTCCTGTAGACCAGATTTACTTTTCTAGGGTTCCAGAGTTAGTGGATTTTGTGAACCCCCTCTTAGGCTCTGGGATGAGGACAAAAATGAGGGGTGTAGCATGTGGGACAGGGCTGCCAGTAAGTGCAATAGAGATGGGGTGCAGGATCTGGGAAGAATGTGGGGTGTAGGAGAGGTGAGGGTGTGAGGTCTGGGTGGGAGGTAGGTGCAGAAGCAGGCTGGGATGTCTGGCCAGGGGAAAGGGAGCAAGAGAAAGGGAGAGTGCAGTGTGTGGCCAGGAGGGAGGATGCAGGAGCAACAGTGGATGCAGGATCAGGACGAGGGCAGGGTGTCAGGCCAGGAGGGAGGGAGCAGGAGCGAGAGAAGATGTAGGAGCAAGCTGGGGGGTGCGTAGTCTTGGCAGAAGGAGAGTGTGAGTCAGAGGCAGATGATCATTTTGCAGGGCCCAGGGCAGCCCAATTTTGCGGGGCTCCCCTTTGCCATGGCACATGCGCAGTGATGCTACAGCGCATGCGCGGGGCTTCTCTAAGCGCAGGGCCCGGGGTGGCCGCCCCGCTCGCCCTGCCCTATATCCGCCCCTGGTGTGAGTGAGGGGGATTTGGGTGCTTGGGTCTGGGCATGGGGGGGCATTTACTTGGCTTCATGCCCCCATTGCTCCCAGCCAATATGAGCAACGGGGAAAGCCTCCAACAGTGAGTCACTGTGCTGCCATTCCCCCAGTGGTGTAGGAAGGAGGGGGAGCTGAGCCCTCCCACATGGAGTGGGGAGTCCTTGCTGTTCCTCCAGCCTCGTGGCTGCTGCTGGAACACCAGCTCCAGCTTCCCACACAGGGGGTAAGGGTAAAAAAAGCCCCGACCTTTCCCACCAGACCTGGCTCATGGAGAGAGGGTGTGCATGGGGTCAGTAAGCTGAATAGGGTCAGTATGCTGACAGGAGACTGGGGGGGCACCTGAGAAGAAAGTTAGGGGTATGTAAGAGGTGGAAGCTGAGCATGATGGAGCAGTGGACTTGTGATGTTGCTGAGGTGGAGAAATTCTGGTGTGGGTGAGACCTGGCAGGGAGGGAACCTGCATGAATGGGTAGTACCCACAGGCAGGGATGGGGCCAGGCTTAGGCTGTTTGTGCAGCTGAAAGCTGTTGGGGCATGTGTAGTGGGTTCAGGGGAGATGTGGGCTTCAGCCCGGCTGTGATTGGATCACTCAGTTGTTGCAGTCAGTGTCCCGCACCTCCTCCTCCTCAGGCCTCTGGTGGATCAGTGTTCTCAGCATCACAGCATTGTTGGTGCAGCTTGGAAGAAGCTCAGGGCTGCTGATCTCTGACTCCCCCAGAGACCAGCTCACTTACTCATCCCCCTGCTCCGCTCTCCTCCTCACTACTGGGTGGGTAGAAGGAGTCACCCAAGGCAATGCTGCAGGTGTCAGTCAGCTCGGAGAAATCCTTGTACTCCTCATAGTCTTCCTCCTCCTCCACTGCCACCACCTGCTCCAGGCCCTCTAGCTCCTTCTGCCTCCCTGCATTGGGCTGGACCTTCTGCTGCTCCCCCTTCTGCCTTCCCCCAGGGGCCCTGTGAATCCCTATCCCCAGGCCCATCCCCAGACAGGAGCACCATGCTCCCTGCACTGGGGCTTGTGAGAGACACTTGGGGGTGGAGGGAAATCATCCTTCCCAAGTGAGCCACTGACACAGCTGCTGTTCCTGATCCTCACCCAGGGAAGGGGGCACCTCAATGTACTGAGACCCCCACAACTCACTCACGAACTCCTACAGTTACCTCTCCCCCCCACACTTGACAGCTACCCCCCCTCTCCTACTAAGAGGCCCCTACAGATAAACCTCCTCATTCACCGAGATCCCCTGCCCTGTCCATGTCCCTGTGCTGGACAGACACAGCCTGGCTCCCTCCCTTATGTCTCCCAGCCACGTGTAAAGGGGGGAGGCAGGGTCTGGGCAAACACTGGCCTGGTGCGGGGCTCTGCAGTCTTAAGCCATCCTTGCAGAAAGCCCCACATTCCTGGAGCTCTCGCCTTTGTGTGGGATGGGGGGTGGGGTTGAGTGAGTTATCCCGTCCCGGACACAGGTGACATCAGTTGCCCACCGGAGTGTCGGGGATGGGTGGCAACTCCAGCAGCTCCGGGGGAAGCTGAGAAGAACCCCTAGCTGAGCAGAAAGGGGGAGGCTCCACACTAGGAAGCGCCGCTGATCTGAAATACCCATGAGTCCTGCTCTCACATTTCCAGTTGGAGCGGATGGAGAAGCAGTGAGAAATCCCCACCCCTGTCCCGCTGCTTGGTGGACACATTTCTCTGCACACCCCTTCCATTCTTCCAGCAAAACATCCCTGCTGCTTGGTTTCCCCTTTACACACCTCATAATACATATGGGGAGTAAATACCAGGGAAGATGAAGAGTTATTTAAGCTAAATGGCAATGGTGGTACAAATGTTACCATTCTTGATATCTGATCTGTGTCCATTTATTTTTTGCGTAGAGACAGTCCAGTTTGGCTGATGTACATGGCAGAGGGGCACTGATGGCACATGATGGCATATATCATTTTAGTAGGTGTGCAGGTGAATGAGCCCTTGATGGTGTGGCTGATGTGGTTAGGTCCTCTGATGGTATCAGTAGGGTAGATGTGTGAACAGAGTTGGGAACTGGTTTGTTGCAGGGATTAGTTCCTGGGTTAGTGTTTCTATTGGGGGTTGTATAGCTGGTAGTGAATGTTTGTTTCATGTTGGGGGCCCGTCTATAAGTGAGAACTGGCCTATCTGCCAAGGCCTCCATAAACCAATAGGAGAGCACTTTAACCTCCCGACACACACTGTTACAAACTCGAAAGTTATCATACTTGAGCAAAAAAACTTCAAAAACAAACTTTAGTGTGAAACTGCTGAGCTGGAATTCATATGGACACCACCAAGCAAATTTGACATCCTCGGAATCAGTCTGAATGGGGAGTGGAAATGGCTTGTTCATTACAATAAGAAATTTTCCCCCTTTAGATATTCTCATCTTCTTATCACTGTTGGAAGTGGGCCACATCCATGCTGACTGAATCAGCCTTATTAGCACCAATGTAACACTCCCATCTCCATATGTATGTATATATCCCTGCCCACCAATTTTTTCACTTTATGATCTGACAAAATGAGCTGCAGCCCGTGAAAGCTTATGCCCTAAAAATGTGTTAGTCTTAAAGGTACCACAAGAGCTACTTAGAGCTAGTGTCCATGATGGTAATGACATCTGCAAAAGAGGCAGAGAAGGGTGAGGAAAAGACAGGGCCTTGTTTCCAATTCTCTTGGGAACAGACAAACAGTGGAAGGGGGATGGGCATATATGCGACCTTCCTAAGGGATGGCATAGAGACTATATTCACCAGGAACTGTAGGAGGAATTGCACCTCCATGGGTATAATGTCTTTCAAAGCTCTTCTCCATAAAGCAGTGCAGAGCTGCACAATCTCCCACAACACAATGTAGTGCTAACCAAGGGAAAGAAACAGAAAAGAAACTGTAACCGAGTTTAAGAAGGAAAATTAATTGGTAGCTCTAGAAACAAAAGCTAATATTACACAGCAATTAACTATGTCATAGTCTATTGATCCAAGAGAAATTTCATTCCACAATAGTGCTCTGACCTGTGCAAATCTCACAGGCAAAAGGCAACCCTGGTGTTACTCCACTGACGGCAACAAAATTGCACCAAGACAAAATTTGCTCCCTTCTTTCCCTGCTACAGGAAGCAGGATAATGGGTCAAATTAGTCCTTGGTGCAACTCTGTGTCTACACTTGCAACCCTCTTTCAAGAGAGGGATGCAAATGAAGACATTCGAAATTGCAAATGAAACTGGGATTTAAA
>CM057845.1:177869147-177882593 GCA_030068395.1 Apalone spinifera | reverse complement strand
CGTGCTTGTAAGCTCCATTTTTCACCATTACAGGGAGTCTATGCCAGGGAAAGAGGTTATACAAGTATACGTTTTTCTCATTTAAATAAGTCCTTAGATTCTCATTTGTGAACCAGTAGCACCTATGTCCCCAGCAAGGCTGGGCTAATTTGGCTCTTCCAGTTGTTAGAGATCTGATGATCTCCATCATTTGCACAAAAATATGCATTTGTCTTTCTCCTCTTCCTTCTTTCTTGGGAAGGATAGAAAGAATAAAGAGAGAATACTGCAACAATAAACAAAAATGTATTGCTCTTTCAATGTAATTGTCCACACACACTAAAACAAAACTAGAAAACACACATTGGGACAGAACTGAATCTTAAAGGGAAACACAAATGCATCCAGTCTATTAAAGAGACAGACCACCCATCACAGAACCTTATTCTTCATTTCTCTGCCTTTCACTTGGGCTAAGAAGTGGGAGGGTAAAAACTAAGCCATATTATCAGCCTTGCAGAGGTTTGGTTGGGCTCTTGTTATAAATTAGAGGAGAGTTGGCCTATTGTTCTTGCTATTTTAACATAAGGTAGTATGACCACATCCCTTCCCTCTCAACTGCTTGATGGATGGGGCAGCATAGGGCCTTTGGGACAACTTTATGCATCCAAGGAAGCATCTTATGTTGGGATATTTCTTGGGATGCTACTTTCATCCATTTATGCCAGAGAAGCAGCATAGAAGCCCTTGTAAATCAAAGAACTGTAAATCCATGGGTCTGAAAAGATAATAAATATGAAAACCAGCTCCTTTCCTAACATGTATGTCTGAGACCCTACTTTAACTGCCACAAGCAAATAGGCCAGTGTTATGAGTGAATGGCTTGCAAAATTTTATTATAATAAATCCCTCAGTCATTTATTATAATAAAATTATAATAAAAGACTGATGCAGGATGCTGAACTCCTGAGGAGGAAAGGCCTGCATCACTCAACTACAGTCAGTCCATCTGGCTTTTGATGGATGGTTTCATCTAATCTAGCTCTGTAGATAAGGGGAGTTGCAGTGTGAAAACTTGAGGAAGGGAGCAATGGAGAGAAGGGTGAATATGTATGGGGAACCCTTCAGATAAATGACAGGGATGTTACAGCATTGGGGGTTGGGGTTAATGGCAAAAGACAATAACCAGTTGGCTTAAAACCAATAAGCTTTTTTTTTTATTGTATCAAGTACAACATTCAAAAAAGTTCTCTTAATAGAATTTCTTTTTTAAAAGACGGCAAATATCCAATGTGTTCCCACTGTGAGTGATTATTTTCTAAATTTAATTCTAAAGCTAGCTTTATTAGTGAGAATGGTGTCTGAAAACCAGGGTTTCTAGTAGAAACACTGATGAGAGGCTGCCTAAGCAATATCAGAGCTGTGGGGTGTTAATGAAGAGAGTTACTTCACTCTGATTTCATAGTATATCTAGCCCACTCATTTCCAAATCTGTTTTATGTAATACTGTTGGCTATTTTGATAGTTTTTTTCCCCACCCTATGCTTTTTTGTGTGTGGGTTTTTTGGGTGTTTTTGTTTTTATTTTTTGTAAATTTTTGAGCATGGCAGAAAAAGTTCCAGAGCAGAGATTTAAAAGCTTATGTGCTTATATGTATTCTTATTCATCATGTATTTTGAAAGCTTAGGGTTACTTGTTTTAGTTCTTAAGGGAAGTTGTGATAAAAATTAACCCCCCATTTTTCCCAATCAGGGTTCTACAGTGAAAGTACCTGTTTTGGCGGGGGGAGTGGGGAGGAAATGCCAGTAAGGAGCTGTACTGTACTATTATCCACCTTCTACCTTCCTCCTTTCATATTTCTGTACAAATAGATTGCAAAGAAATTAGAATTCAAAATGAATTTTCTATATAGGAGAGAATTCTCTAGGTGAACATTTATTTATTTGTCTTAAATTGTATGTTTAAATATACATTCCTAATATGATTTCATTCCAAACCTTTGCGATGTATTTGGCCATCACCCAAATAAAACAATTACTGATCAAGGTCTTTCTATGTCTGTTTTTTGAGAGAGAGTCTTAACAAAATGCAGATTAGTTCTGTTCAGGTTACTTTGCTGTAAAAAAACAGGGTTTTGTCTTGCACTCAAAATTTATTACATTTTAAAGGTGCAAAATGCGTAGCCTTGGAGTGATAGCTGAAACACTCATTTGATACAATTTTGAAAAGAACACCACTAAAAAGCATGAATTCTTGCACCCAAAGCTTGAAGGGAGGCCCTGTTTTGAAAACAAACAGCAAACACGTAACCAGGAAATAAATCATTGCAAACCATGTGCTCATAAAAGTATGTTTTAAAAATATGGACCATTGAATGGAAGAGCAACCAACTTGAATGGGCAAGATATTTAAAAGACTTACCTTTAGGTTTACCATGTCATGCATAGAACTAAACCAAGTTTTATATATGCTCTAAAATTAAGACAAAGATACTGAACTTGTACAGACTCTTTTTTTAAGTTTTGGTACTTTAAAAAGCAACCGTTTCCCCTCCCCCAATATTAATAGATTTCAGTACAATAGCCTGTCTAAGGCCTGATGATTTTAGACGAAAAAATGATGCTGACTAGCTTCTCCTTTAATGCAATTTAACAACTGGGAGTAAGGACTACTAAAAACACATTACTTTTCTCATTTTAGTTTTCCATGTAGGCAAATGCTCTAGTTGCCACAGAAATGGTAGATGATCTTGAATGGGAGGGATAGGTGCTTACCAAGCAATCTTCCGTATTAATATATAGGCTGTGCTATGAAAAGGTTTGAGCTTTTTTGGTGTAAGGGGAAGGAGGAGACAGGCGTCTATAAATTGGAGCAGGAGCACATCCCCTAAGCTGCTTAGTAAATTAGGTCAGTGGATGGAGAAAGGGAGTGGATGTGTGGCTTCATCTAGTATGGAAATTATCAGATGCAGTGAGTGAGGCTGGAGTCAGGGTCCCCTCTTTTGTTCTGCCTTCAGCTGCTAAAAAGCATTTCTCCATCTAGGAAGAGAGAAAATTGGAAGGACAACTATTAAGGCTGTGCAAACGAAGATGAATAAAAATCCTTTTAGAATGGATTTTATTTAAATACAGATTTATCTTTTAAAAATGAGCCTATTTGAAATCCTGATAAGAGTATATGTTTGCCAAGTTTTAAAAAAAGTCCTACCATTGAACCTGGTATCCATCACTGGCTAAGCATCTGAAGCCAGAGTTTGTTGAAGTGCTAAACCAGGTTTTGACAGCAGTAGACTCTACTGCAAGTGCAAAGGGTATTTCTTTCCTTTTTATTTTATTTAACAAGGTCACCTCAATAACGAGTTCATAGTTATTGAACTCGTATATTAAAAAGATAATGGGAAGGTGAAAACAAGCTTTTCTGCTTTTTACCTTTCCATCTGTGAATTAAGAACTAGGTGCAAGAGATGAGATCTACTAGTTCTAAAATCTTGAAGGACATAGCACTAAAACAGTCACCAGTTCTCAACCTACTGATAATACTTCCTTTGTGTAATAAATCAGTAGGGTGGCCTACAAGGTGGAGCAAAGGAGGCATCTGCCCTGGGGCCCGGCGATACAAAAGGGGCTGGAGCACCCGGCTGCTGCTGCCATGGCACTGGCATCAGCTGGAGCCCCAGGCCCTTTAAATTGCTGCCAGAGCTTCCTGTGGTGTGCCCTAGCAGCACTGAGGCCTGCCTGAGGAAGGCAGGCCACTCTTCGGGAGGCACTGAGGGCTGCCTAGCTCCAGCTCTGACCCTTCTTCCCAAGGCCCTGCCCTTTCTGGGGCATAAAGGAGGGCGTCCCCTCTTGCCTAGGAGTCTGACGAGGCTGTCAGTCCTGCTGTGAACTGCAATTTAACATCCTTACCTGGCTAATCGTGGAATCGATGCAATTTGTTGAAACAAGCACAGCCTGGGCTGCCGCAAACAGGGGCTGCTACTGGAGCAGCCTCTGCCCATGGTGAGCCTCAGTCTGCCATGGGCAGAGGCTGCTTCATAACAGGCTCTCCTATCCCCTCACCCCCCCCCCCCCCCCACTGCCTCTGACAGAGGCAGCAGGGGGCAAGCAGCACTGCGGAGAGGGTGGGGGGGAGAACTGGCTTTTAAGAGGCAGCGGGGGGGGGGGAGGGAAAACAGAAGCTGGTGCTGTGGAGTGCTAGCTTAAAAGCTGGTTACCCCTCCCCCCCATCACTGTCTAATTGGTGCTGCCTGCCCCACACCCCGCAAGTGGTGGGAGGGAGGCTGTCGCAAAGCAGCCCTTGTTTGCAGCGTCCTGAGGCTCACTGCGGGCAGAGGCTGTCTGGCAGCAGCCCCTGTTTGTGGCATCTTGGGCTGGCCACAGGCAGAGGCTGCTCCAGGAGCAGCCTCTATCTGCAGTGGATCCTAGCTCCCCAATGGGATCCCCCCATGGACAGAGGCTGCTGGACCCGGCGTGAGTCAAGACCAAGCAAGCCTGGCTCAGTCCTGGCTCGTGCTGGGTTACTCCCGATGCAGTTCTGCAGTTTAAATGTAGTAGGAACAGGGCACTGATTTAAATTATGATTTAAAACTAGTGATTTAAATCACTTTGATTTATCAGTCTGCCTTATGCAAATCATGTGATCATAAAGGTATTTAAAGCCCTGTAGTCCGTTACAAATGTGTGTAATTTTCTCTTAAAAATAACAACATTAAAATGTCAGCAGTAGCAAATCTCTCTCTGAGGTACTAATGTAAAATCATGAAATTTTCACTGAAACTACTCTAAGAAAAACAGTGAGTATGGATTTTATAATACAGTTAGTGACCCATCTTCTAGTACAGGAGCACAAACTCTGTATTACAGTGTGCTAACTTCGCTATTGTAGTAATGTATGCCTTTGAATTATTAGTGGTGTTAAACATCAGCATATATGAAAGATTAAAGATAATGGTGTTTTCTTGCAAGTGTAGACTAGGGAGAATTCGCCTGATTAACAATTAAACATATACAAATATTTATTTATTTTTTTAAAACAACCCCAGAACTTGCTTTTTAAATTCACTACTATGTGGTATTTATCCAACATCACTTCATACTGCTGATATATGGGCTCAAAACTTTAATTATAGTGCTAACAAAAGGGAGGTAACCCAGCATAAAATCTTTAATAGAAAGATGAAGATGTTGTTTAAGATAACTACTGTATACTGTGTCATAAACACTCTCATGATTTCAAACAAATATATCCTCGGTTCAGGGGTTCTCAAACTTATTTGCACTCTCATCCCCCTCTGATAACAAACATTACTACATGACCCCATGAAGCTTGAACTCACCCAAGCCTCAACATCCCCGGTTGGGGGAGGGCAAAGCCTGAGACCTACCATGCTGGGAGGGGGAAGTTCCAGGCAGAGGGTCTATAACCTGAGATCCTCTGCCCAGGGCTGAAGCCTGCAGGGTTTGCTTCACACCCATATGATGGAGTTTGGGCTTCAGCAAGTCTAAGCCAGCCCAGGCGACCCCATTAAAATGGGATCTTGACCTACAGTTTAAGAACTTCTGCCTTAATAATTATTAATAAAAACCTGTGAACTAAAACATAGAGACTGACTTAAAAATACTGAAAATGTTCCAGGAGTAAGCCAACTGCTCACTTTCTTTTTACCCTATTGTACCTTCCTCTGGTCCTCTTCCTTAGCAGAAAAGTGGTCTCAGAAGTTTGGTTAAATTGCATAATGTGGGATAGATACAGATTTGCCTATGAACACTTCCACGCTGGTGACATCCATTCAAATTCTGAAAAGGAAGATGCAAGAGTGGTAAAATCTATCACGTTTTGGAGAGTTTGTGTGTCTGTCTGTTGCCGTCCATCTGTGAATTCATTTGTTCAAGAACTCCTCCTAAATGGTAAGAGCGAGGACCACCAAATTCTTTAGGCCGCTTCCTCTTATCCTAACTTAAAGCAATGTCAGGATTTTATTGTGCCAGAACAATGGGGTGTGCATGGAATGCAATTGTTTCACGTTAAATGGAAAGGGAGAGGTGTAATAGAAGGGACTGTTATACTCACGAATGAGCACAGAGTCAGCAAGTGCCCCAGCCCTGAGGAACAGACGGTGGCAGGCATCATGTCCTTAGCTACTCTAGCCTGCCCCAGCCAGCAGCTGCTGATCCCAATGCCATACGGCCCCCGCCACTCTGGGCTGCCCTAGGCCACGGTACTGTGTGTCTCCCATCCCGGGCTGGCCCCAGGGAGCAGCCAACGGGTGGCCTGTACACCCCCTACTCTCATTCTCGGCTGGCCCCTGACAGATGCTGACGGGTGGGCTATGTGGCCCAGACCTGGGCAATGCCAGGTAAATGTTTTAGTCATAAGTCAGTCATATTTGAAATGTTCCATCTGGTACTGACTGATTAATAATGCCACACTTAGTCTTGATTTGATACACATATATGGTTACTAACTGATTGGATGTGTACTGCAACTGTTGCCTGAGGGGGTGGAATAGAAACAAATCTACTAACCCCACCCTTCCCACTTATTTTTTAATGGTAAATTCTCCTCTTCCTGAATTTGGACAACCAGACGTGGACCTGTTTTAACGGTGATGACTCTCTTTTTTGAGTGATGCATAGATGTTAAGGTGGAGCAGTGGGATGTATGAGTGACAGATCAGGCACATGCTTTCAGATGGTGTTAATTTGTATTTGGGAATTGTTTGAAACATTTTGTTGCACAGGGATTGGGATAGAGAGCAAGAACGCTGGTTTGCTGAAAGACTGAGCACAGCAGCTTTCTGGAGCACAGTTGTATGTTTTGCTGGTGCTTTCCCCATTTAATATTCCTTCCTGTTAGAGTAATAACAAGAGATTTGTTTATATTGTAAATAATACAAAAACAAGCCTAGGAAAGAATATGCTCAGTCCATGTCTACTTTGTTCTCTTCCAAGAAGGAAACAATCTACTCCTCGAGTCCAGATTTTTCCTGTTTGGAAGACATAGGCATTGTTTGGCAAGCAAATAAGAGGCAAAACAGGATGAATTAAAAAACCTACTTGGCATTAACAAAAAACAGGACTGTGTAGCACTTTAAAGACTAAGAAGATGGTTTAATAGGTGATGAGCTTTCGTGGGCCAGAGGAAGTGGGTCTGGCCCACGAAAGCTCATCACCTATTAAACCATCTTGTTAGTCTTTAAAGTGCTACACAGTCCTGTTTTTTGTTTCAGCTACACCAGACTAACACGGCTACATTTCTATCACTATTCTACTTGGCATTTCTTTTTTATATAGCACTTAAAGGTTATCAGTAAAACTTAGATGGACAAACATGGACAATGTCTGCTGCTACTTCTTAGTCAGTCACCATTCCTGCTCCAAAGAACCAGTTATTTTAAATCTCTTGGGCGGGGGAAAAATGGAATAAGGAAAAAATAGCTTTATGTATAACCTCATTCTCCAAAGTCCTGAACCCATCAGTGGCTCAAGGGGAAGGTGCTGGCAAATAAAAGAGTATAGCACTGCACTGACCTTCAGTAGCCATGGATGGAGAAAGGAAATAATTTAAAAATAATGCATGTGTGGAGTCTTTTATTTTGTGTGTGTTGTTCAGCACTTAAAATTGTAAACTAGTTCTCACTTTTAAGTAAATTTAAACTTGCTGGTTGCTTTTAGGGATGTGAACATGTAATGGTTAACCCAGGAGTAAGCAATACATTTTGCAGGGGAGCAACTTCATGAATTTTAGTATCTGATTGTGGGCTGAGCCCCTGGAGGGGTTGGGGCCTCAGACAGGTCCTTGTAGGTGCCCCTCCCCTGCCCAGAGTGGGGGAGGGAGACTTTCTGTGCTCCCCTGCCCTCAGGCTCATCTGGTCCTTGGGGGTAAGGGAGTGCATGAAATCTCTAACCCCCTGTCCTGTTGGGTTGTGCAGTGCTCAGAGGGAACTGTCAGCCATTTTGAACAGCAAATGACTTTATGTGCTTCTCCACCCCCAGATTTCAATTGCCTGAGGGCAGGGGAGTGGCAAGGCAGGCTATGGGTTGGATCAAATGGCTTGGCAGGCTGGATCTTGCCCACCCTTGGGTAACCAGTAAGCATCACTCTTGCCGGTTAACTAGTATCTAGGATAAGCCCCCTACCTGCTGTTAAACAACAACAAACAATCTTTAACATTATGTACCAAGAAATCTACTTTCAGGATAATTATAAATTCTTGCGATGCCTCTGGTCCTAACCCTTCATTTATGTACGCAAGTAGTCCTGGTGAACTTTCTGAGACTGCTGTGCTCTAAATGCTTGTCACTGGATTACCAAATACTGTTAGTCTTTTTCTTCCACTCTAAGTATGTCTGTCTGTCTGCTTGCCGTTGTGGCTTCTGTGTCGTTAACTTTGAAAAATGCATATGACTTCTAAGGTCATTGGATTATTGTGCTCAAATGAATGAGTAGGTGAGTAAGTAGGCAGGTACACAGGGGAGGTACGAAGGATGCAAACGCACCTCCCCTCTGCCCTCCATGGTCTTTCAAGTAAGCATGAGGCTGGGCCAGCATGTTGCCCCAGCCTCTCTCCCACCGTGCTCCGGCTGGCCAGGAGAAGGCGGGGGCTGATCTCTTCCCCGCCCCTCTCCCTTCCCTCCCCCCCCTTGCCAAGAGCAAGGGCAGGGCTGGGCTGCGGGATGGGGCTGCCAGCAACCCCGCTCACGGCTTGCACACCCCCGCCCCCAGAAATGCCTGTGTATGGGCCTGGTACAATTGTATAAACCATGCCCTCACTCTTTCAGGGATGCTGTTTGATTTCATTGAGTTTCTTTGTGAGCGTTGAGGTTTGCCCATGAGGATCAGGATCAGGGTCTAAAAGCAACTTCTGCATCCATTGAAGTCAATGGTAAAACTCCCATTGACTTCAACGCGGAGCAGGCCAGAATTCTGGAATCTTAAGAGAACATCCAACCTGTAGGACCGCGTGGAAGGCTACATGTGGTGAGGGGTCAATGAGAACACTGAAGGAATCTCCATAGTGTTCATTACTCCAGCATGTGAGCAACTCACAAAATTAAAGAGGGATCCTTTATGTCATTCTAGGGTAGATCTTTCTTCCTTTTTAATCTTGAACCTGAGGGTGATGGGTTGATGGCTAATTCTTGCACCAGACAGTTGTAGTTTCATGACAATTTTGGGGCGATGGGAAGAAAGCACTTACTGACCTTGTAGCAAAGGAATTCAGTGGCAAAATAGGAAGTATGGCATGTTCATGATTTACTAGATTAGTTATTTTGTAGTGGAGTTATATTTTGAGTTCTGGGAATTAAGGATGTGAGTGGTTAACCAGTTAATCGGTAAGCATCACCCTTACCGGGTGACACTTACCAGATACAGTTAACCGAAGGGCTGGAGCAGCCCCTCCCTCCCCCACCTGCCATGGGCAGGGGGGCTGCTCCAGCCTTGAAGGGTCTGCTGAGGTTGGACAGGGCAGCACTCTAGCCTGGCCACAATGGTCAGGGGGCCCTGCCCCAGCCCAGCTGGGCTGGAGTGGCCCCCGCTGCCAACCTGGTAACCAATTAAACAGAGGTGAACTGATTAACAAGAATGTTATATCTCTACTGGGAATAGAGTAGGTTTATAGAAGCTATAATAAAAAAATACAGATGATGCCAATAATGTGAGATTACAACAAAATTCCTTTTAGTGTACTGTAAGACATCTTTCAGAGCTCTGTTTTGTAGTTTTTGGAATACATTTTAAATAAAAACCAAATTTCTGGACCGGAATTCTAATAATTGAGGAAATTCATTTTGATTTGTATTGAGCAGGAATTGCTCATACAGGGTATGGCTAAAATGGCCTCTGCTTACCTTAAGAGCCTGCTGTCTTGGTACTCCATAGAGATATAAGAGATGTTTGTGTTACTCTCTAGAAGAGAAGATCTAAAGCCGTGGTGGGCAACATGTGGCCCTTTGGGGTTCTATGTGTGGCCCCTAAGATGCTTTCTTTAATGTTTCCCACATGCAGGGTTGTCAGAGTCTACTGGTTTACATCTGCATAGTTTTTTTTTTCCTGCTGGTTTTACTAAAATGATGTGTATGTAAAGCAAGGGCAAGGGAAGAGAGGTGCGTGCTGATCACACACAGGTTGGATGCAGAGGGAGCATGTGACTCTCACAATCAAAGTACTGTTATGGTTCATTTGGCACACCCTGCCAGTTCTAGGTATGCAAATGATTAACAAAACTAACCTATTTCAGGAGACTGTCTTGGTTGCAACCATTTTGCAGCCCATTGAGATGAAAGAGGATCACTTGTGTGGCCCACTCACTAGTCTAGGTTGCCTATCACTGATCTACAATGTTGGCTGAGCAGTCTGGAGGAAAGATCCTTGGGAGTAGCCAAGCAAGCGCAGAAGAGCTGAGTTGAATTTTTGTTGTTGTTGATTAAGCTAGCCCCGAGGGAATGGGGTGAGTTGTGACTCTACATAATGTATGAGTTTGGTTCGAGATAGGATTGAAAAAGTCACTGGCTAACAAAAAAAGAGGATTTTTTTTAAAGCCTCTATAAATAAGAGAGTGGAACACACTCATTACTGTAGATAGAGCAACTGAATAGTGAGTTGATTAACTGTATCAGCAAATGGCTATGAATCTTGGGAAGCTGGCCAAAGAAGCCAGGATGGAGCTAATGGAGAGGATGGGGTGCACATATGCATTTGTTCTAGACCTGAGGGAGAAGGGGAGAGAGTGGAGTGCTGTCAATATAACAAAAAGGGGAACTATGTCTGCCTAAAGCAAAAAGTGGTTGGTTCTGTGCTGACTTCACAGCCACACAGTTCTTAGACACTTCCGCATGTGTAAAAGGAGGAAGCGGGGGCTATGTAAGCCGATGTCTTGGGACCCTGTGCGAAAGAAATTTCCGGCAACTAGTCCTTACTGGACCTCTGCGCTATCACAATACAAATAATAGTGATGCTTACTTGTTCTGGTTAACCAGTGGGGGTGGAACAGCTCTCTCCTTGCTGCTGACAAGGGGTTGCTCTAGTCTCGCAGAGGCCTCCTGCAGATAGGGGCTGCTCTGGTCTGGAGCAGCCACTGTCTGCTGCAGGCTTGGGCACCCGTCATACACGGGCTGCTCTGGTGGGGGCTGGAAGCCGGCAGAGCCAGCTCCAGTAGGCCTGAGGGTCCCACAGGCAGGGGCTGCTCCAGCAGGGGCTGGGAACTGGCAGAAACAGCCACAGCGTGAGGCTGGGGAGGGAGCCTCGTGGGCAAGGGACTGCTCCAGCTGGGCTGGAGCGGTCCCCAGCCTAGATCCCACTTTAATCGGTTAACAGGTTAAATGTTAGGTTAATCTAACATTTAACCAGGATATTACATCCCTAGCATGTGGGTTCAAAATTGTATGGAAGTCCTCCAGGAGTACAATTTCTCACTGCAGGTACATCTACCTTACAGAGAAGATCGAAGCTGCTGTCATTGATCTTTCAGGGTTCGAATTAGCAGGTCTAGTTAAGACCGCTAATTCAAACTGAGAGGGGCGCTCCGGTCAATGCCATTAGTGCTGCTTCCATGAAGAGTAAGGTAGGTTGAAGGAAGAGTGTTCTCCCTTCAACTTCCTGAAGTGTGGATGGCACCAAAAGGTTGAGTTCAGGTACTTTGACTTTGCCTACGCAATTAACCTGGCTGAAGTTGCGTATCTTAGTTCAATCTTATCCTGTTGTGTAGACATGCCCTGAGAGAGATGGGTTGCTAGTGTTTCCATTTAGCGCACTAGAAATCATTCTTATAGCAAATATCTGTCAGTACTCAGACTTAAGATTGCAGAAGTTTCCACAGAATGCTTCAATTTTGTGCACTGATCACTTTTTTAAATGTTCACGTTTGGGGCAGAGTTTCCCATGTTTGCTCTCTGTCTGTCTGAAAATAACCTTGACATTTCAAAAAGCATTTTTTGAAATAGGAGAGTGAAAGAGTATTTTCCCTGTGTATATATACATAAATGAGAGAGGGCAGGAGGGAATTTTAAATAAACTTTTGGACATATGACTACATCAAAAACTGATGATGTGGTCCTCTTTGGGGACCAGAACCTTTGCATGTTTGGTGAAATATAGTTCAAAAAAATGAAATTGATAAGCAACTGAAAATGTCTTGAGTATGCTGAGTACTATCTGTGATTGCATTTTTTTTAAGCAATCCTGTTTAAGCTTCTGCTCACTTCATGATATCCTGGTGCACATTCTTTTTCCTGTCCTGGCTAACAAAAAAAGGACACCTCCAGGCCTTATCTAAACTAAGATGTATGGATAGGTAACATCATGAATTAGCTAATACCTTCCAAATCATAGTCTAGAAAAGGCTTTGGGATTGCAGTGTTAGGAAGGGAAAGTTTATATGAAGAAGATTATGAATACCTTGGAACACACACAGCCCAATCTGAAAAAACTACTTTTAATGTCAAGGTTAAGCGCAAATTGCAGTTGCAGAGAGAAAAAAAATTATTTTTTAATTTTGAAGGGATATTTCATACTTTGTACATTCCATAATAATCTGCCAAGTCTGAACATTTTCTGAACATGGTTTGTTACACTGATAATATTTGATGTTTTGTCTTTGGTTTTTAAACCGTCACAGTGAAAAAGAACAGAATTTTTTTTTTTTCTGGAAACAAAGTGGAACTGAACTTCTTAGTATACCATAAACTTAAGTGGCATCTCACTTTCAAAGCTTAATTAGGGCCATTTAAAAGCTAACATTAAGTGCAAGTAACTTTTCTTCTTTTTTTTTTTTCTTGAAGAAAAAGAAGGAATTTAAATGCCAGTGAAGATGCCCCAAAATTATATATTGCATGTGACACAAACATACACCTGATGGAAGACATTTAAACAAGGCAATGTAGCTTGTTAAAATCATGTTCATTGTAGATGTAAAATCAAAATAAAAGATGTCCAGCTTCTATAAGTTAGTAGGTGATCACAATAGACTTTATTTTGTGTGGTGAGAAGAAAGAGGGAAAAAGGGGAATGCAGGACCAATTAATCCTTTTTTGAATCAAATCTGAACATTGCAAAACAAAACAACCAACAGTCACCCACATTGTATAAAGTTGGTTGTTTGAATTCACAATGTGAGGAAAAATGTGGAGAAACTAGATTAGACTACATTTTAGTATATCATGTCTGCCTGATAATCAACAGGAGGGAGCAGAACAGAACAAAAGTTTTCAAGTATTCAGCAGATTCAGAGGGGAAAAGGATTGGACTACTAGAGATGTAAAAGGTTAATGGGTAAGCATTGGGCTTATTGGTTATGCTTACTCTGTTACCAGTTTCACAGCCAGGGGCAGCCCCTGCTGCACCTGGCAGGAGGTTCCCTACCCCAGAGACAGCAGAACAGCAGCTGGTCTGCACTAGCCCTCCACGGTTAACTGTTTAAACAATATGGCTACGTCTACATTGGCGCGCTTTTGCGCCAAAGCTATGCAA
>CM057845.1:177857952-177869047 GCA_030068395.1 Apalone spinifera | reverse complement strand
GCCTCATTTGCATAGCTTTGGCGCAAAAGCGCGCCAATGTAGATGTAGCCTTTAAGTTTAACCGGGTAACTTTTAATGGGTTTTTACATCCCTATGGTCTACCACATATATTCATTAGCAGTCTCAGATGGGTTTATCCTTCTTAAAATGTAATTCTTTGTTCATCAATATTTTAGACACTTAATACGGAGCAAATGTGCTTTCAGAAGGCAACTTTCATTGTTGCAGAGGCTCAAATTTGGGTGCACAATTGATCTAATGCTATATGAGGGGCAATTGGTCAATAATGCCTAATTTCCGCTGCTGATTTAGCCAGTATTTTAATATTGTTAGTGGCTTGCAAGTATGCATAAGAGTAAAGAGTTAATGCTGAGTTTTAAAATTCTTCCAAATTATAGTGGTTTCTGGTCAATACTCTTTAAATTTAAATTTATTCCATTGTGTGGTTATAATCAGGTTAAAAAATCAGTGGACTAAAAGTCTAGCATGAAAGTTGTGAGACCTTGTTTAAATCAAATGACTAAACTGCATTTTTAGACTAGATTATTCTACAAAACAACCTTGTTTTATACTTTAAGATATGATGGCATCCAGGGTATGTCAGTTACCTGAATGAACTTTGCCCTGGCATCTGTTGGTGAATTGGAGAAAAAGACTTCATGAGAAGCAGATCTCATATAACTAAAGGACAGTGCAGCTTTACTTGATATGCCCCACTTGAGGGGTTATCAAACTTTCCATAACTTAAGTCTAACATGCTATTTGGGGGCAGAAGAAGGTGCATGGAGGAAACTGGTGATGAGGACTCTGTTAAAGGATCTTAAATGCTCTTTGACCCTCCCATTCCAGTGCTGAAAGATGCAGCTAAGTAGACTCCATTGAAAGCCACTTAGTAACCACTGCATCTGAAGTAACTGAAAAAAGTTGCTAATGGTGAGAGCTAGTCCCAGAAAATACAGAGGTGATGCATCCAGCAATCACTTGTTGCATACCCTACTTGTTCTAATTTGTGCTCCTGAGCCATATTAAAAAGCTGCACTATATGTGCAGGTTTTGTTAATGTATGTGAGGGTGCAGAGGATAACAAAATCATTCCAAAGTTATAAAATAATATCTGTTGGAGTTCTTGTAACTGAACCACAATGCATAGCCTGCCTGTTTTACAGTGTAATTTCATAAAGTATATTAAATATACATGTAATAAAAATGGAAAATACTACAGCAAGTACAACACAAGTTGACATTGCTAAAATTTTAACTTCTGCACTTCATTACTTCTGATAATTTTTAATATAAATCTGTAATGTATAAATAAATTGTGTGGCAAGAATTGTCCTCTCTGTTGAGATGTCTAAATCAGACATTTAGTGACAACAAATTACATTTTCATTTGCTTGTAGAAACTGGGGAAGAAGAGGATCATTCTCTTAAAATATGGGGAGGGTGGTGTTTCGTTGGATTAGAAGTGTTTAGTATTGGTTAAAGTAGAGACATTGAAGGGTAAGCCTCATTTTATTATTTTACTGAGCGTTTGCTACAATCTGTACTAATGTGATGTAGAGGGGTGTGACTTCATATGCGTATGAATGTCTTGCACATTAATTGGCCTGTGTCAACACTTCAGGTTTGCACTAAACATTTCTATGTCTGTGTGTCTGGGTTACTGAAGTGCTCCTTCAGACACCACTACATTACTGTGAATTAAGGAACCTGGACAGGGCATGGTTCAATTAATCTTTGTGTTAGCGAGTTTTAGAAATCATGCCCTCTTAATGTACTTATCATCCACCCTGAGCCTCGTTACATCAAGATTCTCTTTTATGTGCCACGTGGTTAGTTACTCATGTGCTTAACTCATGGTAAATTTGAATCATGGAGGATGCAACTTGCATGTGGTCTCACAATAAATAGTGTCCATTAGAAATAGGATTGAGAGCCTTGATTCCCAGTTCCTGCTTTAGTCATCAGGCTGTACTACTTAGGCTGAATGTTTCAGTGAGGGTGGAATAGTTTATTCTTCCCTGTGCGAGATATTTAACCTGTCTCCTGCCTTGATATTGTTTTGGCTGCACCAAAGTCTCCTGATTCACAGCATGCTGTTCTGCAAGAAGATGTGCAGTTTTCTAGAGTGGCAGTTCCACTTCAGTTTATATAGACCCTGAAAAAAAGTTACTTTTAAGATAATGTCACACTTAAAAAAAAAGGTGTGATTCAGACTCAATGAAATGTAAAATCGCAAACATCACAGTGGAAACACTTGATCTACAGCTCTCTGAGCAGTGTGATCACACCTGTAATTATTAACATTAAATGTTATGATCAGTCAAGCTCTTTAACGTGAGCATATGGTGGAGTGAATTCTAAGATTATCTCAATTGGGCAGGGTGGAGGTTGTGTGTGTGAGTGAAAGCTTTACCAGATGACACTGTGTAGCAAACAACTTTGTTTTCTCTGAAATCATTTTATTCTTTAAGTAGCATTTTGTACCAAAGCAGCAAAGTACTCCATGTTGACTGAGTAGTATGAAGATTAACCCCCAAATTAGCCTTGTGAGAGAATCAAATACTAGCCTCATTTTATGGCAGAGAGGATAAATAAGGTGGCAGAGCTTGGAATGGGAATTGAGTTTGGCTTTGAATTCCCCTGCTTTAACCATTATTGGTTCATGCCATCTATCTTGATGGGGATCTTATTTTTAATTGCTGAAGTAGTTCAAATTAGTCTATATTTCAACTGTTGTATAATGTAATCTGAATTTGGGAGACAGGTTGGGATGGGGCATGTGGGAGGTGTAATAAATGCTGCTTCTGGAAGGAGACTGCCAGGCACAGGCTCTGGTTGCATCTGCTTTGCAAATTGGGGTCTGTAATTCTTTTTTGTGCTGAGGTCTACAGATTTGCTACAATGATTACATCAGCCTGCTTGTAGCTTGTGGGCAGACCCAGGCTTACCAGTCACGAGTAGCAGGGAAATGCTCTGCCTCTTGAAGTTCAGACAGTTCCCACAGCCAGGAAAATTCCATTCTGCCTTCCTAAATTCAGGATTGTGCTTATTATGTGTTGCTGTGGGTGTGTGTGTGGGGGGAGAAACACAACAGTTTCTCCTACCACAGGCATAGGATAATTTTCCTTTAGTGAAATAATCCTATCTCTTCGGATGTCTGTTTCCATCTCTAGTCCTAGATGATCAGTTTGTCTCTAGAAGGCCACACGTGTGGACTTTATTACAAGGACAGAAACTTTCAAGTAAGCATTGATAAACTTTCCTATTGATTGTCCATTACAAAAGAATTTTCATAGCCGTGCGCTGTTTGCGTGAGAAGTAGATAATTTTTAAATGTGGACATCCAAAATGAGGTATGTTATATATCTTCCATTTTTTCCTGGGCAACAAGATGTAGAGAAGGCTTCTGCCCTCTCCACTTCTCCTCTAAAAGGCATTGACTAAAGACTGGATGACTGGTATGTAGCATCTGGTATATTTATATACTGATGACCATGTGGCTGCCTGATTGACCTCACTACGAAATCTCTCCCCTGAGTCCATCAGTGCTGCTAAGGAATAGACTCTGATGCTTATCACAAAGAAGAATATTTCTTGACTTGACTTTGGGAATGAGTGTTGTCACCAACATGAAGGCCACTTCTCTAAATTAAAAAATACAATCGCGGGCGTCATCCAAGAAAGCTACCAACTTCAGAAACTGGTTCTGGAACAATTTTATACTGGGAGGGCTGAGAGCCATTGACCCACACTGTAAATCTACTAAATAAATAAGAGAGCGCGACTGACTGACCAACCAAGAATGTCTCCTAAATGGTAAGAGCAAGGACCATCAAATTTAGTAGGCAGCTTTTTCTTATCCTAACATTAAGCCAGGTAAGGGTTTGCTTGTGCCAGGAAAATGAGAAGTGCCTGGAATGGGATTGTCCCTTTAATTTAATGGTTTTATGAGAAGCAGAATCATCAGGCAGGTGAAAGGAGCTGACTGGAGGCACAGCCCTCCTCATCCTCCCCCACCTGGAACTGCCCCAGCCCTGAGCCTCCCATCCCTCAGGTGCCCTTTAGGGAGGGCAGTGGGGTCTAAGCTTCTCTCTCTCTCTCTCTCTCTCTCTCTGCCCTCCCTCCCCCCTCAAATCATACTAGGGATGTTAAAATGAAAATTTCAGTGGTTACATGGGGGGGCGGGGACAGTCAGCTTCCTGGGAGCTGGCTTTTAAGGTGGCTCCCTGCATGCACCCCAGGAAATGCCTGTCTCCTCTCCTTCCCCCGCCCCATGCTGCTGCGTCTGTATCAGAGGTGGCAGGGGCAGGCAGCTCTCTGGGAGCAGACAGGTTGCACTTTCACATCCCTAATTCATCCCTATGGAGAAGCGCTTTTCATCTGGCCTCAAGCTGCTGCTTGAAACCACTTCAAGTCTGGGGCAGTGTCCCCTCTAAGCTACGGGGGAGCACAGCTTCACAGATGACTAATCAGCCCCACCCAGTCCGAGGGGCAGTGCTTCCAGCATGGAGCTGACTGACTGGGCAGGGCTGGTTAATCACCTGTGAAGCTGTGCTGCCCCTCAGCTTAGAGGGAACACTGGTCTGGGGGTGCTGCACCATTGCCCACAGCCCTATTTCCAGCACCTATGAAGAAACTCCTCTGATTGGAGAGAGTAGCTCTTGGGAAGTCTACTCTAATGAACAGGAAGTATAATAACCCTGCCTATAGTGCTGTCAGGAGCAGAATGAGATGCTAAAATTGTGCTCTATGAGCTTGTGGCGCTGGATTAAATCATCGGAATAAGTTTAGATTAAGTTAATTGGTGACCCAGAGGACGATGAGATTTGTACAATACTCTTCCGTTGTGTACATGCTCAGAATGTAGGGCTCCAGAAATTTCATTTTTCTGCTTTGTACACCTGCAAGAGAGGAGACCTCAAGGCTATGATTTGCTGACTTGTCATAATAGTTAAGCTTATGAAGTTTGCAGCAGCCAGCAAGATATGTTCTACATGTTGCCTTCTTTCTAGGATCCATGATACCAGTAATTGTTTCATCCAACTAACTGTTTTGGTCCTGGATGGCCATCTCTCTGAGGTACTGATCTCATTGCTCTGAGCCATAGCCTTTCCCTCACAAAGGTCCAAACAGGTATCACTGGCATTCTCTCCTCCCTATTTTTGTAAGAGGAGATGTTTAGTTTTGTGAGAGGCGACTTACCACTTCATGCTTGTGGACCTTGTTACATGAAGAAGGGAAATTTTCAGATAAACACAGATAAATGTTTGTTTCCCATAGATTCAACTCAGTTGTATTTTGTTGTAGCATAGCTAGTATAGAGGCATTTTTATCACACTGTCAAGCCCGGTTTAAAATACAGCCTTCACCATTGCTATCAGGACAACTCTGGGTTCTGGTTTTCCTGGTGTAGACCAGACCTTTCAGTGCCTGTTTGTCAAGCAGCAGTTTCCTCTCTTCCCAGAAGTGACTTTCCCAGTCTTGTGTCAAGGAAGGGCTACTACTTGATAATCTCTGCTGTTTATTATAACTTAGCAAAAGCACTGGGGATCACGAAAGCAGGAACTGGTGTTACATAGGAACTGTTTGGAGACTTAGTGTTATCAAGCAGAGTAGGGATTCCTATTTCACATCAGGAAACATGGTTTGCACTGAAGCCTTGGAACATTATTTAGAAATATGCTTTTTAGCATTCTGTGTTCCGAGTCTCAGCATAACCCTTAAAATAAAATTATGCTGGTTTTATATGTGGTTTATGCCGAGCTGTATCACTAGTATTAAAATTATACCCCTTCTTGTTCAGAACTGCTGTATTTGCTGTTTTTCCTCTCCTTGCTTTATCCTGTAATCCAAGTACTGCTTTGCGAAAGTAACTATATAGAACATCCAGTTCCATTATGTAATTTTGCTTTCATTTATGCTATGCCACATGATAACCTTAATGTTACAACTAATGCAAAGCTGAAGAAGGAAAAATAGAAGTATTAATTCTAGAAATTTTCAGATTACTTTTTTTTTCTCCCCACTAACCATGGTCATATACTAAGGACAAAGGCTGAACAGGATTGCTGTATCAGGTAATAGATCTTCTTTAAAAATCCAGTTTGTGTGGAATTCTCATTCCTGGACCTTGCCTCTTTAGAGGAAGGCAGACACGAATTTCCAATCCCTTAAGGTTTGTCTACGCTGCAATTAAAATCCTGTGGCTGGTTTGGGTTGTCTGATTTAGGCTTATGGAACTCAGACTAAGGGACTGTTTAATTGTGGTGTAGACATTTGCATTCAGGTTGGAGCCTGAGCACTGGGCTGGCCCCTCCCTCCCTCATACACTCCTAGAGTCTGCACTCCAGCCTGAGCCCGAACATCTATAACTTCAGTTAAGCAGCCTCATAATTTGAGCCTTGTGAGCCTGAATTAGCTGGCAAAGGCCATCCGTTAATTTTAATTGCAGTGTAGCCAGACCTACCTATAAGCAGGGCTGGGCAAGAAGAGGCCCAGGGGCTGTATCTGGCCCACCTACTACTCGGATCCAGCCTGCGGACTGTATCTGGATTCTTTCTGTTTATATCCTGCTGTCTGACACTGAATTTCCAGGCAGTGGCGCAGGCAGCAGGATTCTATTTAAATGGCTCACGGCTCCTCGTCACAATGCTACTCTGGCAGGGGCTGGAGCCATAAGCCCTTTAAATAGCCACAGCAATCTGGCCGGGCTGCCAGGCAATGCAGTAGTGGCAGGGCCATGAGCCGCAAGCCGTTTGCTGTGTTCTTAATTCAAAGCCTCTAGCCTAAGCCAACTCTGGTGGGAGGCTAGTCCCCAGCCCCATCCTTTCCACCCCAGACATTGACATTGGTGTAGCAGTCCAGTGACCTCTTAATGAATTTTGGTACATGCCCTGCCCCCCCCCCTCCCCCCCAAAAAATTATTGCCCGCTCCTGCTATAAGGTTTCATGTTCCCAAAGGACTGCATCAGGTCATGTCCCTACTAGGGAAAATGTATTTTTTTAACATGTTAGCTAATAAGCGATGGTGATAGTGTAGACAAGGCAAGATGTAATTTGAATTGGCCAGTTGGCTGATGAAACAGCAGGCAGAGCCCAAGCAACTAAAATGTGTTAAAACTACAGCATTGTTCATGCTATGATAGTCCATTTAAAAATATACCTTGCTTCATCATGGAGACAAGGTGTTAATTGGCAGGAGTTGAGAGACTTCAGCAAGTGATCACTGGGCTGATGGATCTGATCTTCCCCCACTGAGGGCTCTGGAGACAGATATCTTAGGTACAGGAGACTCTGCTGCTATAGGAGAGGAATGTGGGGGGTGCTGCTTCCAGGAGCCAGCACCTCGTGCCAGCAGCTCCTCCTACCCTTGCGGCTGTACAACCCCTTGACCCGCCCCCAGCCGTGTCTGTGTCTTTTCTACTTGCTTTGGGGGAGGTTAAGAAAAGCCACAGAAAATGACGGCTTGACTACGTTTTGCATGTGTTGAGTCAAGTTGAAAGCCAACCTCCATATGGATTCCTGTGAACACTATATTGGCTGATCAAGAGCTTATTGACTGCAAATCACTGCTTCTACAACCTCTTGTCAGATTAACTGGGATTAGATGCTTTTGAAATCACACCCTCCCTCTCCTCGCCCCCCTCCCCACACCATAGGTTTAGTGTTGACCTAACACTGATGAAAGTTCTCCTTGAGCCACCTGTGAGCTCAGTGATCTTCCATGGAAGGTGATTTTCCTTGCGACAATGACTTCAGCTTGTAGAATGAGTGACTTTAAGGCTCCAGTGACCTTAAAGTTTTACCAGGACAAAGTGGGGCTGAAAATTTCCTTTCCAGGATGACTTCAGAATTGCACTCCAATGAGCCTGTTCCGCAAATTCACCTGCCCACTCCGCTGAATCCCTTTTCCACGTGTCTGATGTTTGAAGATCCTTTGGCTTCTACTTGGAGCAGGCTAAAGCCTTTGTTCATATGACACGAATTCCCTGAACAATGCTGTTACTAAGAGGACTATATATGAATGGTTAATTGCACTTCCTGTTGCTGTAACTCCATGGCTTCCAACATTTTTCATTTGCAAATCCCTTTGGAAGTGGGCAAATATTTGAGCTGCTTATTTTTGTGGATGCGTCCTACAGACTATTTGAAGTGTGTTCTACTCTACTATGATATCTTTCAATCGAGGCCTCAGGCTTTCCTGGCTGTCCACTTTCTCTTGAGTGGAGACATGTCTCACTCCCAGCTGATCAGAGTATTTTTAGCTTTCACCATAGGCAACGCATAGGAGGGGTTGCGTGTCCCAAATGCCAGGGGCTGGCCATCAGCTGGTGGAGGCACTAGTGTGTGTGTGTGTGTGTGGGGGGGGGAGGAGTGAGGAGGAGGGGTGGTCTATTGCCAGCACTGGGGCAAATGGAGCAATACTCCCAGCTCGCTGCTCTCCTCCGGCCTTGTTGCTCAGGGGAGAGGCAGGACAGCCTCACACTCACCCGTGGGAAGTGGAGCAATGTGTCTGGGGAGCAAAGTGACCTGGGGCAACTTTTCTTCATTTGCCCTCCACTTCTGGTGATTCCAGAAGGGGCAAATCCCTGCTGTTGGTTCCTGCCCCACTAGTCCCCTGGGGTGCATTGTGTGGGGAGGGGGAAGAGGCTGAGTGGGGCGGAGCAAGGTCAGGAAGGGAATGGGGGAAGGCGGGGCAGGGCTGGAGCAGAGGAGGTGTCCAAGCCCTTCCCTGGGCTGGGGGAGAGGGTTCACATAGCCAGTAGCCTCCTTTCACCAGTGGCCTCTGGGGTGTGCAGTCCTTTAACTTCATTTTGGTATCCCTGAAAAAGATGTTTCCTAAGCAAGCCCACTTTACTTTCTCTTCAGAGACCAGTATAAGGCATCACACAATCTTTCCTAATCAAATCTATTTTATTTTTAATGTAAAAGCACTGCAGAGGAAATGTTTAAAGCAATGATAGAATCCACACACGTGCTAAGAAGCTTCTCATCCATCATCCCAACACTAAGGTGGGCTCTGGCAGGAACAGTCCTTCAAAATGCCATCTGAGGCATTTCCATGTGGTTTCAAATTCATCACAGCTTCAGCTCTGAGCTAGGACTGTCTTGGGAGGCCAAACCCTTCCCATAGACCCTGGGCCCTCGGTGAATTAGAGGTCCAGCCTGTTTTAGAGTTGTCAACACTCCTGACAGGGCAGAGGGACGCCATTTTCTGCAACCCTACCCTGTTTGCTGGACCAGGAAGAAGGCCCTGAGCCTATTTAAAACCAGGCTGTTTATCAAAAAAAATCCTTTCTTTGTTGTTCTCTGGAGAATCTTGTTTGAATAGGCAACCTCTGCAGGAGTAGCTTCAAAGAGCTGATAACCAGAGGAATTTCATTAGCATCCCTGAAGTTGCATGCAATCTCACAATAACACACAAAGAATTGCATTTTTAATACTGTGGACCCATAAGGCATTGAACTTAATTCAGTAATGCTTATCTTAATTCTATAAGGTTTGTCTGGGATATAGTCATTTCTCTCAAAGTTCTTGCACTACCTTTTTGAGGCATTAATTTTTTCACTCATTTTGTGATTGGTTATATTTTTCTTGAGGGGGCCCTTGCTTCTTCCTCATCAGAGCATGAGCAGAAGGTTCTCAGGAGGGGTACACTGCCACAAATAGAATAGGCTAGGGGGTGGCAGTGTGATGGTGGCTTGCTGCCTTGAAGCGATCGAGATGCCAAAGGAGCAATCAAGGATGATAAGGTCATTGCAGAGACACTAAATAAATTCTTTGCGTTGCCCTTCACAGCTAAGGATATTAGGGAAATTCCCGAATGAGAGACTGTCTTTTTTAGATGACAAATCTGAGGAACTGTCCCAGATTGAGGTATCACTAAAGGAGGTTCTGGAACTAACTGATAAACTAAACAGTAACAAGTCACCAGGACCAGATGGCATTTGCTCAAGAGATCTGAAAGAACTCAAATGTGAAATTGCGGAAATGCTGTGGTTGTAACCAACTCTTAAATCATCTTCTGTACCAAATGACTGGAAGATAGCTAGTGGGACATCTGTTTTCAGAAAGTGCCCTAGAGGTGCTCCTAGCAATTACAGGCTGGTAAACTGAACATCGGTACTGGGCAAATTGGTTGAAAAGTAAAGACTGGAATAGTCAGGTACATATGTAGCGCCCCCTCTCCACCTGGTTACCTTCTGTAAAGCCAGTCTCCTTACAGGTTTTGATGGATAGGTCTGGGTTCTTCTGGATCCCGCCACCCACTCAACTTTATTTTTTCCGATGGATTTATTTGGCGGTGCCTCCACTCCCCTCACTCCTTCCTGGCAGGGTCACCACGGCAGGTTGGGAGGAAAATTCTAACCCAGGGTAATCCCCGTGTATTTGCCAGATAGTTGGAGACTCCCAGAAAATAGTACAAACACATACAGTATAATAAACACAATTATATTAAACCAGAGACAAATATAACAGAACAGGGTAAAACACTATTTTTAGGTTCACCGGTGCCCAGCAACTGTAAAGTTAGTGTCCCATTGGTACGTGTACTTTGTTGGGGACCTTGATGACTTTTGACCACAAAATTCTTCTCTGCAGTGGTTTAGTGGTGGGGCTGACTAGGTCCAGTACAGCCCAAAGGACTCACACGTGGGAGAAGGCAGTAACTCCCTCCACAGGTTTAATTTGCAGCAGGTAATAAAATCCCCAAACAAATTCCCTGACTTACTAAAAGATGGTGCACTCATACTCCAAGGATGAGCCTCAGGTTCAGAGATGACTCAGTCACTGCAAAGGGGCTGCTCTCTTTTGGCAGGGATCCTCTTCAGGCAGGAATCAGGCTGCTTTGGTCCCAGAATTTCCCCTCACCACAAAGGGGTGCAAGGCTCAAGGTGCAGGCCACACAACTGCACCAAAATTCAAACTATAACCTCCTACCCCAGCATTTAGACACACACAAAGCAGGCAGCAGCCCCAAACCAGCAGACAGAGCAGAGCTGACCATGCAGTGACTGGTCTCACCCAGGGAGCCGAAGAACCAACTCAGCCTGGCTGGGGAAGCCTCCCAGCAAACTCCACAAACTGGGAA
>CM057845.1:177833815-177848705 GCA_030068395.1 Apalone spinifera | reverse complement strand
TTTATTTCAGAAGCATTTTGGCTGTAGAGCAGTGTTATCAGTCAAACATTATCCGTTGGTGAGGTGTCACAGCCATAATTAATTCAATTGCTTAAGGCCATACACAGAAAATGTGTATGTTAAAAATGAGTTGGTGGGTGAATTTTGGCATGGTTTCCATCAGTGGTGTAAAGGAGGTTATATTTGTAGGTGAGAACCATATTAGAACTGTATCAGTTTCTTTATTCCAATCTTAGTTTGTCATGATTGTTTGGCTCACAGAGGCTATGTTTGCCCCCCCCCCCGCCCCCAAAATTGAGCTGTTTCAAGTTGTAACCCCAGTAGGGCAGAGTCTCAACTGTCCCTGAGGGTTTAGAATTTGCCTTGTGTCCGCACTAGAGCTGTTCTGCATGTACCAGTTTCACCACTCTGAGCATGTATCCTGCAGTTCTTGACACACATCTCAGCAGCACGGAATCCTGGAAAATTTCAAAATTCTCTGGGACAACAAGGAGGATCAGGGGAATTATTGGAGAAAAGCGAATAGCCACCTGGTAGACTTCTCTAATTCCTTTGGAGAGCTTCTTGCCCCTTCATGCTGCTGCCATTCTTTGTGTGTTCTCTCAGAATGGAGGTAGGGTTGAAGGCTCTGCTTGGACTCCTTTCTCCGCAAAAAAAGTATCTGCTGAAGCTTTTCATAAGCCCCAAGGAGAGTTCTGCAATAAGGCAATGGACATTGCTCCAAAAGTATCTGTGGTGGTCAGGAGACCCAGACAGGAAGTTCTGGGTACCATTGGAGAAACCCTACCATACTTCTAGTAGGAACAATTGGAGCTAAATAAAGCCGTTTCTAGAAAGATGTTACAATAGGTGACTCTGTTCCTGCCAGTGATCTTGAGAGGAAAAGGAACATTGCACTGTGCAGGTTTTGATCAGTGGCTTTAAATGTTGGTGTAGACAGCATCTTGTTCCACTTCTTGCCTTTTGGGTGATTTTTTTTTCCAGACTCTTCCATATGCTCCAAAACTGAGCTCTGCAAATTCACCTTTCCTATGTTGAGTGAGGTGTTTGCACACCGGACTCTTGCTCCCTATATGATAGAATAAGTAAACTACTGTGTTTTAATGTATATAACCTGCACTCGTGTATAACCCATGGCTTTTCTTTGCTGTGTAAAAAAACAAAATAAAAAAACAAACCAAAAAACCCTAAAAACCTTGATTACCCACAGACTTGTATAACCTGCTGGTTCTATGGCTAATTTTCGGTAATTGCACATACCAGTGGGGGATGGAGAGCGCAGTGCGGGCAAGCTGGCTGGCCTGCTGGAGGGGAGCTACCCTCGCACCCAGGCCCTGTGCAGCTGCAGCCAGGTGTAACCCACCCTCCTCTGGGCAGGGGAACAGAGAGCACAGCACAAGCGTGCTGGAAGCTCGTCAGTCCATCCCTGCAGCAGAGTGGAGCTGACCCAATTTTAATGGGTAAAAATAAACTTGTATACCCCGCGGACATGTACACCCCATGGGTTATATACGCTAATTTACAGTATATGGGTGTAGAATTTTCTCTGAGTAACATCCATGTAGCTGCCTCAATAGACTTACCAACTAATAAAGATGTCTTTATTTTTGTTTTATTTTTTTTTTTTAATTGAAGGTAAAAGTGTGGAAGGGTTTTTTTTTTCCAGCTAGAATTTTTCTAGCCTCTGTGAAAGGACAATGTCACCAGTTTAAAAGGAAATTATGACCAATATATTCAATGTATTGAATAACAGTAATTTAGAGCTTGGTGCAGAAACTAAGCTAACTATTTTCAGAGCACAGTTTCCAGTATAAGGGCATGTCTACACTGGGAAACTATTTTGAAATAACTTACTTTGAAATAATAGCTCCAAAATAACTATTTCAAAATAGTGTGTCCACACTATAGGGAGTCCCATGAAGCACTGGGGAGTAATTACTTTGAATGATTCTGGGGATTAGTTATTTTGAAATAGCAGCAGTGGAGTGTCCACAGTACCACTATTTCAAAATAACTATTTTTAAATGAGTGTTGTTCCTCATCGAAAGCAGGAGTTATTATTTTGAAATAACCAGCCTGTTATTTCAAAATAACGGGCTTGATAGGGTGAACGCTCTGTGTGTTGTTTCAAAATAAGGGGAGTTATTTCAAAGTAACTCCCTAGTATAGACTTTTCCCTGGTCTACAAGACATTGTAAGACCTTTGTGCTCCTTTTCCACCAAATGTGTGGTCCTACCTGCTCTTCTCCCCTCATCTTCCTACTTTTAAATATGAAGTGATTTTAAATATTTCTGCAAATGTGTTTTTGGGACAGATTTTCTGAATTATCCACTACTATCTCAGTCTAGACACCATGAAGGAAATTTTCAAGGTGCTGCCTGTTGCCACATGACTTGCATTGGACTTGTGGGATAGAACCATCAGCAGAACTTTGAAAGCATACTCTTAGCACCTCTGTCTGTGGTGCACATTAGTGGCTTTACCTTACATCTGCACAGCTCGTCTGCCAAGAGGCAGCTCACTGTTCCCCCTCCTCCCCCCGGCTGAATTCTACCATGCTCACAGTATCGGAGGGAAAACTAATTTGGCCAGTGGAAGCCCTACACAAAATACTCCCCGACTTTGCTGTTGGATGCAAAGCACTCTTGAATGAGCCATATTGTACCTTCTTTCAGTAGTGTCTTTCAACTCAAGTTAGCTAGAGAATGGTGTAAACTGGGATGCTCAGGCTGGAAGTCTGGTGTTTCTTAACTGACTGAGGCTGCTTTTCCCTCCCCTTCTCCCAGTTGGGGAAAGTTGCCAATTCTTAAATGTATAGAACTTCTTTTCTCTGCTTCCAGCCTGAATACTGTTCTGTGCCATTTTTAAAATGTACATCAATCCCAGTTTATTGAAATGGCATTAAAAATAATTTCCGACGAGTACTTGTTAAGGAAAATGGCCTGAATTATTAAAGTATGTGTTAATACTTGGATTTTTGACTGACACTTTTTTATGAGTCTTTTTAGCAAGGGAGAAACTGACTCTACACAATTATCCAACTGGAAAAATTGGAGCTTTGTCCTCCTCTTTGTCCCCCACCTCCTTTGTTACCTTTTTTTAGAGGCTATGGCCTTTTCAGCTATAAACTTGATTTTTCAAGTCTCCTTTAGCTAAGGACATTTAAATACTAAAATTCACTCTCTGTTTATGGAATACACTGGATTTTAAGTCCTGGAGACTGAAGTCCTCTAGCCACAGTGCATGTGTGCTTTTAGCAGCAATACAAGCTTCCTTGTCTGTATACGTTTCAGTACGTTTTTAAGCTGGCCATCCCCTCTTGGACTGAGGAGGTAGTTCACTCGCTATGTCCAAGCAATCACTGGCCTCCCTGTTGAGACAGCCAACAGGGTTGGAAGTGATGTGGCTTCGCTTTCCTGATTTTTTTTTCTTTTTTTTTAATACAGACAGTTGTCTGGAAGCGAGACTGAAATAGACAAACAGCTAACAGAGGCAATTTCTGTTACTAGGCTGGATTGGAGCAGGTAACCTGGACGTAAAAGGCTAAATAACTTCTGCCTAATCCCCTTGGCTGTACTGCATAAACTGGTATTCCTGACCCTTCTCTTCTTTTGCCACACAAGCACACACTGCTTACAGGGAATGCTGGATACAATCTGTTCTTAACTTAGTGTACTATGCTGCAAAGCCTTACTCATTAGAATAATCCTTCCTTATGTGATTAGCCCCTTGACTTTAATGACACTGCTTTTAAGGTTTGCATAATCAAGCTCTTACACCCATCTGTGATGGATGCACCCTTGTATTCATAGCCTACACACCATTGTATTCACCTATGGGCCAGGAATTCTGTGTTGAAAGATTACTTGAAAACTCATAACTTGCTGATCAGTAATATGGTAGCATGTATGTAACAACATTCTATGTAAAGTTATGAGCATAATTTGAAATCCTGACTGCTTTTTAGATATGCCTGGGGAGTGGCTAAACTAGGGATGTAAAAACTGCAGAAAATAGTTAACCAGTGAAATGATTTGACTGGTTCACCACCAGCTGAGGGAAGTGGGGGCTGCTCAAACTCCTGGTGGGTGGTGTCCTACCAGCTGGACCTCCTTGGGGGTGGGCTGGGGGCCTCCAGTTAGCTGGTAAGCATACCAGTAAGGCATATGCTTACTGGTTAACCTTTAACATCCCTCGGCTAAATTGGTTTCTCAAGGACAAAAGGAAAGTTGAGGCCACAGCCAGGTGTTAACAAAGCTGATGGGGCATCACTATCAAGGAGAATTTCTTTAGCAAGAAAGGGAGGGAACAGGACAAAAATCTGCATCTTAGCAAAGAAACAGCATGAAGTCTCGTTCTGCCAGACCCCCTTCTTCCACGTCTCTTGGTTTTGAGCTGGAAATCCTGTCTAAAAGAGGGATTGAAACGACAAAAAGAGGGGAATGCCCCTGTCTACTTGGCCCATTCATTTCTCTGAAACTGAGAAGACAAAAGAGAAAGCTGTTTAGGTTCTGGGGGTGGGATCCAGTGCTGAAAGTATGGTCAATACCGCTGCTGAAATGTGAGAAACTTGTTTCAAATCTAATATTTGTTAAGTTACGCACTAAAAAGCATTTTTAAAGTTTGTGTTTCATTGCTTCTACTCAATTAAAATATATTTTATAGTTAACAAAATAAGTTTGTCAGATCCAGTGTATTTATGTTAGTCTTTGGGTAACTCCATTTAAGCTGATCAACTGGTGTGTATTATTCCCTTTAAGGAATAATAAACGTAATGTATTTGGACTGGCCAGGAGAGGGTTGGGCAGTAAAATACATGGATTTTGGGGTAGGGTAAAGCCAGGGCTGGAAGTATTTTGGGATCACCCTTCAGTATAACAATGGCTGGTTAAGAGCCACAGTGTAATCCAAGGCTACGTCTACACTGCAGGCTTTTTACTTGTGGCGTGTCTACACTGCACACGTGTTCTTGAGCAAGTAAATTTACAGTAAAGCGTCGGAACAGAGGGCTTCTTGCACAAGAGTTATTCCTCTCCCCACAAAGAATAAGCCCTCTTGTGCAAGAAGGCAGTGTGGATAGGCAACAGGGGTTTCTTGCGCAAGAAACCCCTGTGGCTAAAATGGCCATCAGAGTTTTCTTGTGCAAGAGTGTCCACATTGCCATGGATGCTCTTGTGCAAAAGCACATGGCAGTGTGGACGCGCTCTTGTGCAAGTACTTTTGAGCAAGAACTCTTGCGCAAAACAGTTGTTGTGTAAGAAGCCTACAGTGTAGACGTAGCCCAAATGTTGCTGGCAGCTTCAGTTACACACAACATGGTATGACTTCCATGATGGAAGGCTGTTTGTGAGCAGCCTAGGTTTGCATTGCTACCAGCAAGGTATGGTATTGTAAGAGCCTCAAGGTTGGAGGGCAGGGGTGACACAGCCCCTCAGCGGTGTGGATTGCACCCTGATACATCACACCTTCTAGCACTTTACTACTTTCTCCTCTGCTTCCTCAGCCTGCTTAGTAAAAAATTGTTTTGGGTGGTGATTTGACTTTTTTTGATGCTACAGAAAAGGCTCTCCTTCGTTGCTCCTTTAAACCAGGAGAAATGTGACCCAGTAAACTTCATAAAATATTGTTCAGTTACTCACTTTATTATGCAGGAGCCATGCACAGGATGAATAGTAGTGTCTTAACTACTGCCAAAGGAAACATTATATATGCTATATATAATCACTTGCTCCATTTTGGCTTGCAGCAGGAAAGAACTGCCACACATCTTTTCACAGAGGTAATGTCTAGTGTACGGGCCTGGACTAAGTTGAGGTTCACACTTGACCCTTTGTATATGTTTTGCCTCACGTGAGTCAAATAAAAACTGTTCAGGATGTATTATGGTGTAATTCTTTTAATAGCTGCACAGCTCTGGAGCAAAATAAAATTTGTAAAAAAAGTGGTGTGTGTAATTATAAACCAGTATAGAGAATTAAAGTTGGATTGTGGAAATGAGAGGTAAAAATAAATTTCTTTTCTACCTCCCTCCTTATAATACAAATAGATGATAAAATAATAATCTTGTATATTGTGTTGGTGCCTAGAAGCCTCAGTCAGGTTTGGGCACCATTATGCTAGGCACTGTATGGGTATATAGAAGATGCCAGTCTCTGCACTTAAATACATATTTTAGTGGCTAAGTAGAATGGTGTATTGAGATCCTGATTCTCCAGTTGATTTCAGTGAAAGTTTGGGAGGACTATAAATCAGGCCTCCTGCATAGGCTTTCAGCTCCCAGGCCTTGAGCTCCAATCATAATCCTTTGTGCAGCTGTACAAGAACTGTCTGCATTTGACAAATCAGTGTCAGTACAGTTACCAAAAAAGGTGCCTCTTTTCTTTTGTCACGTTCTTATATATGTTTGTTGATAAATTCACAGCTTTCTTTCAACAGTAGCGTTTTTTTAAGTGTATTTAAATGTAGAACAAGAAACCACATTTTGATAGTGTCCAAAATATTTTATAAGCTTTTTTTCCAGTGACTTATAACTTTCTAAAAGTAATTGCCTTTAGAAGACTATTTTCCAAGGATTGCTTCAAGCCAGAGTCAATGGTGGTTGTTGTTTATTTTACTTAGAAAGTCCAATAAAATTGCTCAGCCTTCTAGTTTTTAGTAATTTCAGCACAGGAAGAAAAGTGAACTTTTCAGCAGAGATTTTCTTTTTACATGCATTTTTCTAATGTATTTGAATATCACATTTACTCGGGAATACCTTCCTCATTAAAGACTACGTACATACAGAGTCTCAATAAAATTAGACTTAAGAATAGTTTTTGGAGACAGCCTTTCCCCTTCCCCCCCCCCCCCCCCCCATCAAAAATAACTCCTGTACACTGGTTGTTTATCCCAGAGTATTCATCTGCATATGAATCATCTGGATTCTCCTTGAATCCTGACAAGCCATTCTTTTCTAGTTACTCCATGGACAGTTCTATTATTATTAATAATAATTAATGATTTTTATATTTATTATTAATTTTATTTTCTGCTTCAGAACTGATATCCAAAGGAGTTCTTCCATTTGTGCTCCTCTTTAGTGCTTCCAGTCTTGGATTTGTCATGTTTCAGAGGCAATGCTGAATTCCTGAGTGCACAGCCCTCTGGATGCAAATCAAGAATCAAATACTCGGGGTTCACCTCTTCAAATCAACATTTTGTATGAGCTGAAATTAGTTATTGGGAAAAAAAGTAAAGCAGGTAGATAGTGTTAACACAATGATATAGGTGGGAATTAATTTTTATAAACAATATAAAAAAATCTAAGTTTTGCTTCTTGTGCAGAAGTGGGCAATAATGTTAATGGAGGGTCACTTTGGCTACATCTACACTGCACTGTACTTCGAAATAAGATATGCAATTTGAGCTGCGCAAATTCCATATTTTATTTCGATCTTATTTTGAAAAGCTTATTTTGTAATTTGGCGCTGTCTATACAGCACAAAATTTTGAAATAACCTGCTATTCTGAAACGTCTCTTACTCCTCATGGAATGAGATTTACAGGGACATTGGAATAAGATGTCCAGTATTTTCTGATTTCTCTCTCCCTGTCCCTCCTCCTCCCCCCCCCCCCCCCCCCCCCCCCCGGCCAGGAGGCAAAAATGCCGGGCACCTGGCAACCCTACAAAAACTCAGTGCCCGACCCCAGGCTTACCTGGTTCTGCAAGGCTGCCAGCACAAAATGGCTGCCGGCAAAAAGACCAAGGGAAACAATGTTTCCCCTGGGTCTTAGTGCTCAACATCTCCCCTTTTCCTATCCCTGCACTCACTCTTAAAGGGGACATGCTGTTTTATTTTAATTTTTTTTCTTAAGTCTTGGAGTCCTTTTCTTTCTTTTTGTCCCTTAACAACTTTGGTCTCTCTCCCCCCACCCCCCTTTTTTTTCTTCCACAGAATTTTTTTCCTGTGGTGTGTTGGTTTTGGTTTTTTTCGGGGGGGGGGGGGGGGGGGGAGGGGGTGTTCGGTATTTTTGTTTCAACCATCTGGCAACCCTACTCTTACCAGTGGAGGAGTTGAAGAGGAACAGAGGCAGGCAATCTCAGACAATTATAGACTGACATGATAGCAGCAAGTGGTGGATAAGGCACGAAGAAATGCTTTTTTGAACAGAGAGTCAATGATACCCTATTTTATGCACGTGATACATTTGTATTGGTTAGTATGGGCAAGAAACTGTTTCATCTAGAAGGCCTGCTGCTGTTCTGTGGGCCTTCCTCTCATTGGATTTGTGCTCTGTGTGTTCTGCCATCTATGACAATGACTGCACTGTCTCTACGCTGTGAACCGACTAGATAATTCCAAAGGGGACTGAACAGAGTGAGATATTGTACTGGCTTGAGAATGATCATCTTCATTTGTATTCTGATCAGGAACTAGCATTACTGTGGACAAGCTAGAGCCAGACGGCGCTCCTTACAAGATCTTTTATCCTCTTTCTCCATGCTGTGCCTGGTTTGCTGCAGTGAACTCCCAGGCCCGTCTGGTTGTAATACGGCTGCTGCTGCAGAGTGAATGGTTGGGTTTGAACATATGACACTCTTAAGTAGCGTAAGAGCTGGGGTGCACCTGTGGGGCTCTGGACTTCAGATCTGCAGGAGGTGCCTACTGAGACTTGGGGCTTCCGCCCCACTCCTTCTGAAGCCTTGAGTGCTGGCAGGTATACCCTGCAGGGCAGAAACCCCAAGACCTGCCTGTCCCCATTGGGCAAAAATTCCTGCTTCACCACCAAGTGTGGTACTGGGGAAGGGGTGGGATGTGGGGGCTCTGCAAGCCACATTTTAACTGTAAAAGAGCTGCCTGCAATGCGTGAGCCATGGTTTGGACAACCCAATATAGAATTAAACTGTCCTGGAAATTTAATAAAAATGCCATTTTTTTCCTAAGTGTGTGTGTGTGTGTAGAGATATGTTTTTTAACAATGATTCAAAATACATTACATGATGCACAGCTGCTCAACAACAGGTTTTTGTTTGTTTGTTTGTTTGTTTTAATGGAAGGAGAATCCTAAACTGCAGGCTGGGATTGGAGTGCCGAGATTGGGATAAGGTATTTATAAAATGCGTTTGAAAATTCAGTTTTAATTTATTTTAAGATCTGTGATTGTTTCAAATAGCTGGCCTACAAATGCATGGTGTAGACAGCATTTGTGGTGATTTTTGGGGAGTGAGTCTGTCTATACAGTACAATTTATTCAGAGGGGTAGCAGAGTTAGTCTGTAACTAGAAAAAACTTAAAAACAACTAATAGTTTAATAGCACCTTAAAGACTAATAAAACATGTAGATGGTATCATGAGCTTGAAAGCTCATGATACCATCTACATGTTTTATTAGTCTTTATAATGCTACTAGACTATTTGTTTTAAGTTTTTACAATTTATGAATTCTCTGTGAGATTATGAACTCTGTTTGTTTACTAAATTATAAAATTCTTTTGGAATGTTGACTTGACTGTTCTACTTTTTTATTTCCGCATTGGACTGAAATTTTAAGAAGGGCTGATGAAGGGTCATTGTATTAGAAAAGAGGACCACCCTAAACTTAACACCCTAGATACCCTTCTCGCTCCCGCCCAGGAGAACTGGTTTGTCAGGGGAGGAGGGAGTCACCTGATACAGGTCCTGGGATCACTTTGGGAGGCTGATATAGAAGTTACCTGACTGAGGAGACTGGACGGGCAGGATCTGTTTTGTTCAGGGCCTATAACCATAGTCCCCATCTCAAGATGAGGGAAACTGCTGTAGAAGCTTGATGAGGCAGGGGTTCTCCCTGCCTACCTTGACCAACCCCCCATGGCTCTCATGGGAAGGGAGAGCTAAAGAGAAAGCCATGGGTGGCATTCAGGGTGCCTATTTTCTGAATGATCTATACTCGGTGCATCTGCTGTGCTTAAGTAAAGAGCAATGGTGTGTTTAAAATTATGTGCAAATTCTTGCTGTGTTGTGTGCTGTAGCAACCACATGGCCCCCAGGAATAGGTAAACCAGAATGCTCACTGCTATGGATAGAGTTCTGGGAGAGGGGTTTTGAGGCTAGAGGGAATCCAACTCAGCAGAGGGACTGTATGGCCTAAACTCTCAAGACTGGATTCTAGACAGAGACTTTGGACTTTGAGACTGGGACTGTGGATCCTAATTTAGGAGCAATGCCTGGACTCCATGCAGACTTGGATGCTTTAAAATACCTGAAAATGCAACAGTTGGAGCCACTCACCTGAATGTTGTGAGGTCACTAGAGGGGACACTTGAGTGGACTGGCAGTGGCATAATCTAGTATTTTAGTTGACATGGGGGACATAGTGACCAAGGCTACGTCTACACTGTGCAAAAACTCGCAGAGCGTCCGCACTGCAAGCACGTTTTTGCACAAGAAAAAGTACAGTAGATCGTCAGAAGGCAGGGCTTTTTGGGCAAGAGTTATTCCTCTTTTTATGAGAAATAAGCCTTTTTGCACAACAGCTCTTGAGCAAAAAGGCATGTGTGGACGGACAACATGGGTTTCTTGCACAAAAAAACCCTATTGGAAAAAGCACAGGTACTCTGATGGCCATTCTGTGAATGAGGATGAGTACTATCAAGCACAAGGTCTCATCTCAGAAAAACGTTAACAGAAGATGAAAAAGCAAATGAGAGAGTCCCATTGTCTGCTCTTTACTACTTCAGGCGGTGAAGGCAGAGAATTAGGTTTTTCAAAGAGATCACCCTGCCTAGCCTAATAATGGATGGATCTTTGTCAGACGCTAGGTCAGGATAACGGAGATGGCTCACTGAGGTCCCAATACAATCCAGGGAATGGGTACTAGAAAGGGAGAGATCACAGCATCCATTGGCTATACGACAGTGATTCATTTTTGAGGTCCTGGTCCCTGGACCACTGCTCCTTCCAAGGATAATAGGCTTGCATTGGTTGTGGCAGTTAAGGTATCTGATGAGATTTTCATAAATAAACTTGGAAAATCCATGATCACTCCTTTTTCAGAGACAGTCAGCTTTTCCTTTGTGGGGGCACAGCTGAACTTCCTATCTCTGTGTGCCCTGCCCACCGAGGGTGCGATCAGTATCAAGGTTTACATGCGAGAAGTTGGATTAAACAGAAGGGAACCTGCACTCAGTTATTGTAAGATAGTTTGACGGCCGAGTGATTGATCGCTTTGCACCTGACCATGGCAATAAGGTGCCCGATGACCAGTCCATACATTGGGTTCTAGAACGCAAATTGATGGGCAGTCTTTCTCCAAGATGAATAGTAATGGAGATGTACCCATGTTAGTCTGGTCTTGCTGAAACAAAAGAAAGAACTATGCAGCACTTTAAAGACTAACAAGATGGTTTATTAGGTGTTGAGCTTTCGTGGGCCAGACTCACTTCCTCAGATCAAATTGTGGAAGAAAATTAGCATGACCATATATACCAAAGGGATACAATCAAAAAAAGTGAACACATATAAAATTGACATCAGATTTTAGAACAGAAAGAGGATTGGATGGGGGGAGGTTATATTTATGCCATCATGTGCCAACAGTGTCCGTCTGCTATGTATATTGGACAAACTTCTCAGACACTTTGCCAAAGAATCAATGCATACAAAATAGACATCAGACAGTTTCACAAAGAAAAAAGTTTCTTGCCGTTTCAACCAGACTGGGCATTGTCTCAACAACCTAACTATATGCATCCTGCTTCAAAGAGACTTTAAAGCCTCTGAACTGTCATTCGTGCTTAAATTTGACACTTTACGAATGGGCATTAACAAAGTTGCTAATTATCTTACCCATTACAAAGATAGCTTCCCCAATTATCACCCCTAATATCATTATCTCATAGACACTAACCTCCCTCCTCATCCCCCCGCTGTTCTAAAATCAGATTTGTCAATTTTATGTGTTCACTTTTTTTTGATTGTATCCCTTTGGTATATATGGTCATGCCAATTTTCTTCCACAATTTGATCTGAGGAAGTGGGTCTGGCCCACAAAAGCTCATCACCTAATAAACCATCTTGTTAGTCTTTAAAGTACTGCATAGTCCTGTCTTTTGTTTCTCCAAGATGAGCAATCTCTCTTTATGCCTTTCTGCTGGTCCCCAGGCCCATACAAACGATTGAAAGCCAGAGTAGCCGTGATGCTGTAGAACCTTTCTGGCTCTAGAGGAAAAGGGTCTGAGGCCTGATTTTAATCTGTCTTCAGAGCTTCTGATGTCTCTCTCACAGATGAGGTCTGCCATTGCCAAGCCAATCCTCCAGCCAGAATCAGATTCAAAATGGATACTTGAATTAAGTGATGATTGCTCTCGTGAGTGCTAGAAAGAAGATAAGTAGAACATATTCTACTCACTGGGGCAAAGTCCATGGCTTAGCTACCGTATTAAACCAGTGAAACCGAGCTTTATGACAGATGAAAGGACCCAAGCTGACAGTCAAGTATCTGTAATGTGTTCAGCAGTACTGATCCCAGCTCTGCAAGCTCATAGAACACTCCTTGAAACATTGGTTCTGGTCATTGGCAGGTGTCCTCATTTTTCTGATCACTTAAAGCAGGGCTCCCAGTATATACCAGTCATCAGTATCTACCAATCTGATGACTTTATGAATTTGGCAGCTTTAATTCAGGCATGAGGTCCTCGCAACTCTCTAGTAATCATTCCCAATGTAAATGGAAGAAATATTCTTCCTTGTGAATAGCATCATAGTCCAGTCCCTAGAAGCACTGACAGTCTCACGACAAGAAGTTATGTCTCCTGTAATAGGATCTGCTAGGTGGCTGCATGTCCATATGTAAATTGAGGAAAGCAAAGTGTAAATTCACTTAGTTTAACGTATAGGACATCCTCTCTTTAACTAATGCCATATTTGGCAGATGCTTTCTCCAAACCACAGTGCCCAGGGGAAGAGAGAAGATACATAATTTTGTATGTCCACGCTAAAAGGCTCGCCTGGGGTAGCACACTGCTCTGAGAATCTCATTTTATTGACTCTATGGATTTTAACTTAATAAAGAATAGGACAATTAATCTGTGCTTGCTTGAAAATTGTCTGTCTTCAAGTAATAAGGTCCCTAGCTCTAGCCTATCCTGGGAACAAGTGGATCCTCCAGAATAGAGATGGAAATTGAGGAAGAAATTATCCCTGTAATTTATAGTAGAAGAAATTGTCTTTTTTTTTTTCAGTGTGTAGATAATGTAATCTGTAACTTTTTGGAAAATAGAAAATAATTCTCCTGACTATTAACTAGAGGGAAGTTCAGGATGTAGGACATTTCCTTGCTGCCACTGGCTTGGTTCTGCCCCAACCTACAGGCTGATGTACTGATTTGTAACAGATCTGTGGCTGTTATTGCTCAGAAGAATATTTCAGGCAAAGCAGACACATTCTCCTAATGTACAATTCATGTTTGAAACAGTATGTTTTAGTACAGCATATCTCCAGTTGTGCATTGCTTCTTTCACAAACCCCTGTGTCCGTTATCTTTGCTGTCAATTATGAGACTGGTACATACTTGTAAATTGGAGATTACATCACCATATTCACAAGGGCATTTCACTGGTAAATCAGTTACTGTGATTCTTTGAACAAACAAGTAAAGGAGGCTGTAAATGCGTAATAGTCGTATTTATGATTGTGAAGAAGTAATTGATAAATTCTGAACTATGCAAAAAGCTAATTAAAATGTTTATTTAACCCAAACCACCAAGAAATGTTATCTACAGCGAGTACCTCAGATCCACAGAATTTGTTCTGAAGACACAACTGCAGGTATACACCTTTACACACGTAATACTGTTTTCACCCACCAAGGACACTCTACTAAAGAAATCTATCCTAATATACCAAGAGAAATTGCTTCATTACTGGGGGGAGAACTTGCTCAACTACACATCCTTACCTGTTACCCACTCCACGCAGAAATCCAGATGGGGTACTGTTAAACAGTTACATTTTATACTCCTTAGGAACCACATCCTGAAAGAAATCTTTCCCAAACCCCCTCTTCTAGCCTCAAATAATCTCCACCCCTGCCTGTAGCAAAGTTCATTATCAGAAGCAAACTCCCCACATACCAGGACCCATCAGCTCAAAGTGGCAACAGATTTTACCAGAGCAAAAGATGCAAAACCTCCAGGCATATCTGCACTGCTGCAATGGTCAGTGCCTTCCACCCCACATCTTTCAGGATCCTTTGGTTCTACACCTGTCAATCACATGTGGTGATCTCACTAAATGCCTCAATAACAACATTATGCTCTCAAATGAGCTCTGAGGAAGATGATAAAATATAAAAACACCATATCACATGGTGAGTGAACACTTTTTACAAAACAATCATCCTATATATTTATCAATTCTCATTCTCAAAAGAAATCTGCACAGCACCTTGAAAACAGGGATGGAGAACCTATGGTCTCCAGGCCATACCTGTCCTGGGTGCATGCTCCTTAGCATCCCTTCTGCCCCCAGGGGCTGAAGTGCTTGTTGAGAGCCAGGGCAATGAGCTTTTGGTTTTGGCAGATTTTTTTTTTAAGCTTTTCACTTATGTGGCCCCCCCACAGATTTTTTTTTCTGTGGGTGAGTATTCTCAAACCCCAAAACATCAATTTCATCTAGATCAGCTGTGGCCAACCCGCGGCTCACAAGCCGCATGTGGCTCTTCCTCCTCTCCCTTCCACCCCTCTTTCCCCCCCCCCCCCTCCCCGTCAGTGTGGCTCACAAAGCTGCCTCCGCACCTCTGAGAACGACCCCTGCCTCCCCTGCCCCGGTGAGCACAGAGGAGCCGGAAGCCATCCGGTGCTTCCAATATGGTGCTTGCAATATCATAGAATCATAGAGCTGGAAGAGACCTCAGAAGGTCATCAAGTCC
>CM057845.1:177822404-177833715 GCA_030068395.1 Apalone spinifera | reverse complement strand
CTAATCATTTTGGTTCCCCTCCGCTGGACCCTCTCCAATGCATCCACATCCTTTTTGTAGTGGGGGGCAGTACTCCAGATGTGGCCTCACCAGAGCCGAATAAAGAGGAATAATGACATCTCTGGATCTGCTGGCAATGCTCCTCTTAATGCAACCTAATATGCCATTAGCCTTCTTGGCTACAAGGGCACACTGTTGACTCATATCCAGCTTCTCATCCACTGTAACCCCCAGGTCCTTTTCTGCAGAACTACTACTTAACTGGTTGGTCCCCAGCCTGTAACAGTGCTTGGGATTCTTCCGTCCCAAGTGCAGGTGGCTGGCGGGAGCCTTCTGAGGCCAAAAAGCATAGAAACTCGCATCTTGGACTGGTTAAAGGTGCAGGCCTTTCGCCCCTCCTCCCCCTTTCTCTACAACTTTTGGTGGCTTCCTTTTTTTCTTCTTTTTGCTCTACAACTTTGCCCCAACTCTTAGCGCTGGATCCACTAATATCTTGGCTCTTCATCCAGAACGGGTTGGCCACCCCAATCTAGATTTTTGCCTAGGCTGCCTTAAAAACACTAGTGAAAACATTATAAACTAAAATTTCATACAGTGACTTGTTTATAATACTCTGTATACCACACACTGAAATGTTAAGTACAATATTTATATTCCAATTGATTGATTTTTATAATGATATGTAAACATATGAGTTAGCAATCGTTTCACAGTAGTGTGTTGTGACTTTTTTTTTTGTATTTTTAGGGTTAAATTTTATAATCAAATGATTTTTAAGTTAGGTGAAATGTAGGGATCTGTAAGACAAATAATACTCCTGAAAGGGGTATTGTAGTATTGAACGATTGAGAACCATTGGTCCTGGTGACACAGTGCCATGCCAATACTGGCACTCTTATCATTGCTGTTATGATAACAACAGGGGGAGCTTTCCCACAAAATCGTCATGTAGACACAGCCTTGTGTCTAAGTCTCCTTAATCCCTGGTAACCCTCATCTGGGGAAGTAAGTCATTCATAAACCTACAGATGCCAATAACTGGTAGATACTATATCTAAATATGGCCAGTTGCCTTGGTATGAGACTTTCAATATTTTAGATGTTGAGTGCCAGAAAATCTCCCAACCCCCCCAACTACAAAAGGTAACAGCATTGAATGTGAAAATGTTTGGTTTCCAAAGGCCCTGTTAGAAATGGCTCTGTTAAGGTGGGTTACTATCTAATTGAAAACTAGGACGTTTCCAAAGTGAGTTCAGAATATGCCTCTGTGTCCTTTGCCAATATTTGTAATTTTTAGAATAGAATTTTCCTGTTTGTTTTTTAACTAAATCTTCCTTTGCTCTCTGTGCTATGGGTCTTGGATGCCACAGAGGAGGAGACGGAAACTGATTGTATGCATGGTACTGCCCAATGAATGAAGTAAAAACAGTTCCTGAAATCTGATTATCTTTTCCCCTAACCTCCGATTTGTAGTAATCTTAGGTGACACTTGTAACAACAGTAGATGTCTGCAGTGATGCAAGGCTTAGACCCCTTCAGCTAAGGGGTAATGATGAGAAGTGTGGCGAATGGGCTGGCTGTGTTATTACTCTTAATGAGCGAGATATTTATAGTACATATGTAGTTATAGTAACTTTGATCATATTTATTTTAGGGGTCAATGCCATCCCTAATGCTAGAGATGTGACTTGCATTAAATGGGAACTCTATTGTAAATTAGCTAAATCCATGCTATGCCTGTGCACTTTATACCCTTTTTTCTTCCTTCTATATCCCTCCCATATATTCTTATGAAAATAACTTAGCACTCCTTTTAATTATCTTCCCTAGATTTAGTTTGAGCTTAGTTTCTACCTTCAACCATTTATGTGCTCTATGAGCCTGAATAGCATTGATCACATAACCATTAGAAATATTAGTGTAGCAATCCTGCACCCAATATACATTTTGTGGCATGGTCCTGGTATACTTGGATTGGAAGACTGCCCTCCCATTTCAATACACCACGTGTATTGAAACCTTATGAAGACTACCTGGGAAATATACGGAACTCTTTCTTAATGGATAGTAACTCAATAGTATGCATCACACTTGATAGTAAATCATTCCCTAGTACCGGTTAGTGGGTTGGAATATTTCCAATAAGAAGTGAACTGTTATTAGAACATCTCCATAAATCTCTGCTAATCATGACAAAGCAAGTCCTTTGGGAAGGATGAAATGCCAATAGACATACATATTTTAAGAGGTGGAAATTAGTATTACTGTTTGTTTCAGTGATCTTGACTCTCTGTAGACCAATACTCAATCTGTGGAAAGTCCTTGCTACTTTCAGATTAGTAATAATAAGAATAGGTAATAATTTCACCATATTCTCCTATGATTAATCAATCCTGCATATTGGTGGAGTATCAGCAATGGCCCAGAGAGAGGAGTATTTATAACCTGCTTTCTCCTCACCCCCACAATAGCGCATGTAAAGGATTTAGGACCTTGACATTCAACCAGTGAATTAGATACCAGCTATCTTATGTAAAATTTTGTAAAACAGCTGCCGTTCACAGCAAGGGCTTCACAAAAGTGCCCTGCCAGGTGGCAACTTCAGCATCTGTGGATGTGCTTTCTTTGGCAAATACACTTCTAACAGGTTCATTTCAAGGATAGACAAGTATTACAGCAAGTAGTACTAATTCCATGACTCATGGAAAACCTGCTGCCTTGTTTGTCAATATCCATTGACAGAGAAGTACAATTATGACTAACACCTGGGACTAGAAGAAATAGAAATTTAGCTGCTGCTTTTGGATATGCATGGTGTATAACTGGGAAGAGAGAAGTTGTTGGTCTGATTTATTTTCTGCACAGCCTTCAGTAATTGAGTAGTGATTTATGACATTTAAGCAGATGAAAGCTTGTCATTTTTAGAATCCTATTGGTGAATGTTTAGTAGAACTGTCTTTCTTCACACAGGCCCCTCAGCAGGGTCGTGATAATGAAACCAGTTCTATAATTAGCTGGGTGGCAGTGTATAACTGTTTACTTCTGTCTGGGAGATGAAATACTTAAAGTATCCACAGGCAAATAGGGTGGAGTATCAGAAGGGTTTTTTAAAAGTTACTTTAATATTTTTGTTATGACAGGATATTGGAACTGCATCCTGTGTGTCTGTGGGGAGCATATTGTGTCAAGTTTATGTATGGGGGTTGGCAAAATTTTATTTTTTCTTTTATAATTCCATTTGTATTATCTATTTTAAGGACTTTTTCATTTTGTTTATTTAACATTTTCACTTGTGGTAAATTCTGAGGGGGTCATTTAATTAACGACAGTAGACACTGAGATTCAAAATGTTGGCTTTATTTACCATTCTTCTTTTAGTGTTTGCAGTGCTTGTTGAGTCACTGTACAGCAGCTTCATCCACAGAATGAAGGACCACAAGGCCACCATGAAAAATAATCAGTTTAATGATTGATAATCATTAAGACACGAGCTGTCAACATACAATATCAAAATATACAAAGCAAATATCTTTAAATCAAACTTGGTAAAGTTCTCAGGCAGCATTTTTCTTTGCCCATCTGTAAGTTTAGATTACTACTAGTTGGAATACTTTTATTGGTTTCTGTGACTACTTGAATTGACACTTGCTGATATTTACAAATCAATATCAAAATCTTCCAAACCTATTGATGTATCACTGTGGGCTAGGGATTATGTGTTCATGGTGTTCTCCATCAGGGTTACCATAGCCCCTCCAGGAACTAAAACTAGTTGGGGTTTTTAGAGGTGAATCACACACCTTGTAAACACCTACAGAGTGGTTCCATCCCTGAGGAGGTTTACACATTCTGGTTTAAATTGGGTCTCCAAAGTCTAGGAAAACAAAGAAGGGTTTTTGGCTTATAAAAGTTATGTTTTGATGTGACTAAACAAATAGACAGGACCTTTTGCCCAAAGGGAGGCCTGATCCTTGTGAAAGGGTTGAAAAATCTTTGTTTTACAAGAGTCCATAAGATGCTGGGTGTCCTCTGATAAGCTTTTAGCTTGTGTGTAGGAACTTTTATTGCTTTTTGTTTACTCTGTAATGGTATTACATTACAGAATAATGAAATTAATAAGTGTGCTTGCTCTGAAAGAGCTGTGTGGTAACTTGTAACTGCTGGCAGCGTATTATAAATTATTATAATCTCATAAATTAATGGAGATTTCCTATCTCCTAAAACTGGAAGGGACGTTGAAGTCATCAGTCCAGTCCCCTGCCTTCACAGCAAGACCATGTACCATCCCTGACAAATTTTTGCCCCAAATCCCTAAATGGCCTCCACAAGGATTGATCTCGCAACCCTGGGTTTAGCAGGCCAATGCTCAAACCACTGAGCTATCCCTCCCTTCATAGCCCTGCCCCAGAAAGCACAGTATAGGTGATGACCTCTAGGCAGACTAGCTTGCTGGGTATTCTTGAGCATAAAGCAGGGAGCTGTGCAGTCATAAAACCTTTGTCAGGAGGGAAAGAGAAAGCTGAGTCTCCAGTTCTACCTAAGAAAGGTGACTGCTAGGAACTGGAAACCTACATAGATGCCCTCAGGGGATTACGGAGGGAGATATAGGTGCAGTCACCTTGAAACTGTGACATTCCTTATTACTGTTTACAAAACCATTTGGAAAAAAAATGAGCCAGTAGCCTTTTAATTCAGAAAGCCTTTTAAAATGGATTTAGAGTTATTTGTATGCTTAATTTTGTAATCCTAGAGTGACTTGATCTTGGAGCTCTGGGGTTTGTAGGCATGATAAACAATCAACTGTCATTTTAATATTTGTATACAACACCCCCATTTTACAAAAATTCATGTATTTAAAGGTAACAACTTACACTGACACAAAGTACTTTGAAGACTGTTCTGTATACTGTATCTGTGCATCCCTTTAACCACTTTTAGGGAATGCCAGAACTCAAAAAGCTAAGCTGTTCTCAAATACACCTTGAAACACTCAGAATGAAGGGGCTGCAGTTGAGGTTGGAATATCAATGATGAAAATGGTTCTGAAGGCTTTCTTTGCAGTATACAGTTAGATCCTGGGCTGTTCCTGGGTGCCCAAGTAACAGTTGCAGCCAAATGCACTTCAGACCTCCTCACTCCCCTGGTTGTGCCTGATGGGAAGACTGTGACCCTCTTTGTCAAACTTGGACCCTGTCATGCTTATCTGTGCCTGTCATTTCTAAATAAAATTGCTGCAATACACTGCTCAGTGCTACACCTACAGAAACTGAAGCTGACACCACATAAGGTGTGATTTTTTTAACTAATTCCTGTTTTATAGACCAATAAATTGCAACACTGAGAGTCAGTGCCTAAATCAGATTACCTGGTTTTAAGTGCCTCTGAAGCTGGTTAGCATCAAATGGAGAAGTCAACAGAGAACAAGAAGCAAGGCTGCTGAACATGGGGGAAATTCTGGAGTAAGGTAAGTGGAGCTGTGATAAATTGAAGCCCAGAGAGCTTAGGGAGAACTGTTTAAAACTATGGTAAGATCAGCTCTTGTGTATGGACCAGAGACATGGATCACCAAAAGGTATGCTTGGGAAGACTTGAAGCCATTGTAATTAAGGGGAAGAGAAGAAGCTAATAATGAGCCATATGTGGAATGATGTCACTGGAATTGAGACCAGGGTCTGCAATGAGAAGCTTCAAGAGAGGAGGTTGAGATGATATGCACATGTACAAAAGATGGATGAAGGAAATCCTGTTATGAAGGCATTTGAGACTGGAGTTCCTGAGTGTAGAACAAAACAATGTCCAAGAAAGCAGTGGGTTGACTATGTCTAGGAGAATGAAATGAATGAATATGGGGCCAGTGTTGGACCAGCAAGCCTGGAACCAGGGGCAGATATAGGGCAGGGCGAGCGGGACGGCTGCCCCGGGCCCCGCACTTCAAAAAGCCCCACGCATGCGCCATGGCAAAGGCGGGCCCCGCAAAATTGTGCTGCCCTGGGCCCCACAAAATGGTCATCTGCCCCTGGCCTGGAAAGACTGATCTTGGCCCCAGCTATTGGGAAAAGTGGATTTAATAGTTTAGTAACATGTTTTATGCCACTATGCCCACCATGCCTATAGTCCAGGTTCTATACTGGCTTCCATTAGACTTCTCGGTAGAATACACAGCGTTGGGATCAATCTGTAAGGCACCTGGTTAGTTGAGAGATTGCCCTCGTCTCATTCCCTACTACCACAGTTGAGATATGAGAAGATGATGCACTCTCGAACAAGAGTGGCTGCTGGCTCCTTGACTTTGAAACTCTCTCTTCACCCTTGTTCTACTACAGATTACATCTGTTTACCTTTATGGGAAAGCTGATCAGTTGGGGGTAGGTATTGGATTTATTTTATCTTCATTATGTGGCCTGGTGATTATTTATCTGTCAAGGTTGTGAGAGATGTCCTTTGTTTTATGGTGGTGGTTTCTCTATTTTGTATCTTACCGTATGCATGCCCCAAAACATTTATTTATAAAGCAATGATTCAGATTAGTGTTTGTAGTTTGCCTATTTTAAAATACAGGTGACCTAGCTTTTCTTTGGAATAAGGAGACATATGTTCCTATTTGGAGTGGTGTATTACAGGTCATCAGCCATTCCCTCTCATCTCCTTTTCATGTCACTTTTTTCCCTCCTCCTCAATAGATCTGTCTCCTGTGTAAATTCCCTACCTCGAGGAACGTCTCTGTTCTATATTCAGTATACAGTCAGTGGGGCTCTGGTCCACAACTGGAGTTTCTATGTGCTGTGATGAAACAGATAATAAATATGAAAGCCGGTGACACACTGTTTCTGAATTAGGGAATGATGCCAAGAGATAGCTAAGTTTTCCTTTCCCTCCCCTCCATCCTGGCAGAAACTCATTTACTTTATTTTAGAATTTGTAGTATGAAGGATTCCAACAAATAAGCATTTTGCTAGAACTCCCTGAAGGAGAGATGAAGGTTCTCATCTTCTACTTTGCCTAACAGGACTCCAGTGCAATGGATCAAAGATGAGTCTGGGATTTGCTAGCCAGTGAGCCTGGGTTCTTAACCCAACCAATTTTGGCCTTGCTGCATAATTTGGAGGGATCTTATTTTTGTTCTGTGTATTTACAATGCTTAACGCTGTGGGGTACTGATTTATGACTAGGGCTCCTAGGGGTACAGTAATGAAAATACTAAATAATAGTGATTAGTTGCAACTATCGATGGTAAGAGCTCTAAACCTGAGCTATTTGTGTGTCTGCAATTGCAGGTCACAATCAGCCTGCTGTGTATTGGATACAGGGGCTGGGCAGACAGCTTTTTCATCATAGTGGATATTGAGCACTCCTGGAGGGATGGGAAAACTTGAAAGTTTACCACAAAAGACTGAAAAAACTGGTGCTTTTATTTTTATTTTTTCTCTAGTTTTAAACATTGCAATTCACTGCCTCATATTTGGAACTGAAGGAGCTATTTCCTCCATGCAAACTCCACCTTTGAGAGGGTCAGAGTAACCTATGTGCCACCATCAGGACTAAGTTTAAATGGGGAATAACATGAATGCTTCAGGTCTCGTGGTCTCATTGTTTAAGACAATAGCTGTCTCTGCTTTAGCCATGTGTCAAGCTGGTCACTCTGCATGATCCATACTTTAGCTATAATCACAGCAAATCTATGGGAGTTCCTTGAAGTGTGGGTTTGTGCTCCAGTGATGTGTAGCTTCTTCCGATTGTTTTTCTGGAAGAGGCTTTTCTGCCATTTGGCCCCATCTAGATGGGGCCAAATGGCAGAAAAGCCTCCTCTTTCGGCGGAGCCCTTATTCCTTGCAAAACGAGGAATACAGGGCTCACGGAAAGAGCGTGTTTGCTCTTCCACGAAAAAAAGCGGAAGAGCAAACGCATTTCCTTGACGTGGCAGGGTTTTTCCAGGATACCTCTGGTATCCAAGAAAACCCCTGCAGTGTAGACATAGCCTTACATGAAAAGCTGTTCATTGAAACAAGTTAGGAAGCATGTAATGACAGGGTAAGTTTCCAGAGATAATGCAATAAAATAATGTTGCTCCACTATCTCTGAAAGAAAAACATTGACTTTTTGGAACGTGTACCTATATATTAATACTGTGGGGGTTTTGTTTTTGGCACCCAAGAGAGTCACTGTCTTGTACTCAAACAAGGAACTGAGTTCAGAGAAGATTTTGCAAGTGTTCTTCATAGAGGGGACAGCCTGATAGCACAAGACAATGGCCTTAGAAGGAAATGGGCATCAAGTAATGAAACCACAATACTGACATCTGCTACATATTCTTGTCCTGATATCTCAGAAGGGCAATGGCTAGCCATGAAATTTGAGGGTCAATGTTCTCAATATTGTATTGAAGTGAAAATGTGTTGGCATATTATTGCACTACTGTGCTCCTGTCTCTTTTGCAGTATTCGTATTATGCAGTGGTCAGGTACATCCCTTCAGAATTTAATTTTGCAGAAAGTGAGTGAGTGAGTGAGTGAGTGAGTGAGTGAGTGAGAGAAATTTTTAAAAAGATGTGGCTGTCCTTTATGGAAGCCTTTGTTTCTCAAGTCTTCCAATATAGAGTAATTCTCTGTACTGCTGTATACTTTGTGTACAGAATGTTATATTGCGTCTTGCTCATCCAATAGTGCTTATTAACTAAATGGGGACCGAGGGGTTGTTTAAAATTAAAAAGAAATCTTAAAAGTAACCACTTCAAAACTGCAGCAGATGTCATGCATAGATGTGAGTGTGGTGCACATCATGGCTTTCTTTTAGTCCTGCAAAGCAATTTCCAGTGCACTGTGATGGGATGTCAACTTGTTCTTCAGCATCACTTCTGTTTTGTGGGCCTTCATTTGGGGGGAGATACTTTGAATAACTTATACAATTAAAATTCTCCTGTAAATGCTTTTGTGTTCTGTATTGCAGACAGTACCCCAAAGCATCACAACTGCTGTTATCAGAGGGATTAGGATGAAAACTGGAGCTCTTCTTTAACTGTAGTTGGCACCCACGTCCGTTAGTCATAGATCTGCTAATCTCTTGTTCCAGAGAATGTGTTGAATATAAAGTTTATTACCCAGTTAGTGTAATACTGATAGTCATTGTTTCAACTTCTGACTCTCACGTGGGCTTTCCAGGACATCGGCTATATTTCCAACCCGTATTTCTCGTCCATCAGATGCTCGTACAATGGATATAAGAAATTATACACCATAACTGTGCTGAAGTGTGCTTGATGACAATCCGTATTTCTGGTACATTTTGTAAGCTCTAATAAAAAATAAAAAGGAGGTTTGTTTATAAACTTTTATAATTACACACACAAATCATACACGTGTGGAATTTATATCTGTGGTAACTAGTTTTATATCATTGACTACATCACCTATACTTTCCCTGCTAATGTACCTATTGAGGACTCATTTCAACTCTCTGGATAGCTTCAAACAACAGCCATTTTTTGTATCAATCTTCCAGAAAAATATTTCTTCTCCTTGACATCCAAATGCCAGTACCTAAGGCCTAGAATGATCAAGGTTGAGGCTTCAGTATATGGCAGGCTTTTTAAATGCAGCTGTGTGAGAACTTGGAAATAAGTTATCAGGATGCTTCTCTATTTTAGAAATGCAATAAATGAGCTTTATACTGTTGGAAAGAGGAGATTCCCAGCTTTCCACTTTCCGGCTAACTTTGGGCAGGACTGGAGCTATCCGACTTTAGCTTTTCTTCACATGAAAATTTAATGATCTTATTTTAGGCTGTTTTGAGAGAGATTTTTTTTAAGCATCTGCTGCACCCTGTGCAATAAAAATATATTCCTAATAACACTATTTTAAACATTCCTAACATTCATTCCTTTTTCTTCAACTGATGTGGCACACACAAAAGACATGGTATCGTGGCATAGTATCAAGAGTTTATTGGCATTTGGCTGAGATGGAGCTATATAACCCAATCATAGCCTCATTACTTGGGAGTAATGTTACATTTCATACTGTGAAGAAAGTACCTTTAATAAGCAGCTGATGAAAACAAACTAAGAAGTGCACATAATGTGCAGTCAATTTATGGAGGGTGTTCCATGGTATGTTCTGAGGGCCAGAATTATAACTGGGTTAAAAAATAGGTAAATTGATGGCTTTAGTCAAAATGGTTTGGGATTCAACCGCCTGCTTTGTGTGTCGGTAAACCTCTTGACTGTCCAGTGCTGGAACTGGATGACAGGGGTTAGATCACTCAATAACTATTCATTCCTTCTAAATCATATGGTGTAGGTCACGGTCAGAAGACAGAGTCCTGGGCTAGGTGAACCATTGGTCTGATCCAGGATGGTCAGTCTTACATTCTTGTGTGTGCTGGGCTTCACCCTCATGTATTCCCAGTTTATGTAGTATAATCATAAACCATTCTGTAGTATCTTCAGGGGGTAGCTGAGTTAATCTGTACAGAATAAAATTAAAAAACAACAAATGGTCTGGTAGCACTTTGTAGACTAATAAAACATGTGGATGGTATCATGAGCTTTTGTGGTCTGTGCCAATGAAAGCTCATGATACCATCTACATGTTTTGTTAGTTTATAAAGTGCTACCAGACCATTTGTTGTTTTTTAAGTTCATTTTGTAGTACTTAATGATTTCTGAAACTCAGCAGGAGAGAAATAGTTGGATGGGGAATTATTCATTTTCCCCATCACTTTGTCCATCATTAACATGGAATTTGGAGAGAGGAAAAATGTTTGCTGTCAGCAAAAACTATAGTTAATGGATACAAATGTTCAGTAATTATAATAATATGCAAGTGATGTATCTGCACAAGGCAAGTTTGAACTTGGACATTTCTGAACCTTTTAAGATCTGCCCCATGATGTGTTAAAAATTGGATTTTTCCTAAGTATCCAGTTTCAGAAAGAAAAGATGGGTGAGGAAATCTCTTTTATTGCACAGACTTCTGTTGGTGAGAGAGAGAAAAGCTTTCGAGTCACACACAAATATTCTTCAGATGTGGGAAAGCCACTTGGAGTGTTGCAACCAAAGGCAAGGTGGAACAGATGGTGAAGTCATATGGCTCAAAAGCATCTCTCCCACCAACGAAAGTTGGTCCAGTAAAAGACATTGCTTCACTCACCTTGTCTCTCTAAGATCCTGGGAGCGACATGCTTGCAACAATTCAACATATAAGTAAACTTCCAATAATCTGGCACCTTTAGGATCCAGAGGGTGCTGGATTATCAAATATGCCGGACTATTGGAAGGGGGAGGGGGGGCGGGCTATGAGAGGTCTGGGGTGGGGTG